>OX465297.1:4229841-4829841 GCA_949987735.1 Leucophora obtusa
ATTTGTAATAAAATCTAATGTATGTTTTTTAACTAACTTCAATTTTTCTATAGAACAAAGTCCCCATATAAGAGTTTTCTATGCAAAATTGGACTTTTAAAAAAGGGTGTCTCAATAGAAATCAATTTTTTTCTTTTTCTAAAGAAAACTTGGCAAAACTTCCTAAAAAAATGAGACATTAATTCGAATGAAATTGTTTATTAAACCCTCGACTCGCAATATATTTTTTGTCAATATTATGGCTTTACTGCAACTTCAGCAGTTCCCATACGTTTTAAAATCTTTCCAAAATTTAAATTTTTATTTCTTCTATTGGAAAATTCTGCATAGAATTTTAGGAATTTTTTTAATTTTATTCATTATACGATTTTTGAAACTTTTCTAATTCTTAATTTTTTTTAAATTTGGAAAAAATTGTTTTTTTTAAAGACATCAATATATTAGTTGTGTTCGCATAGTCATTATTGGGATCCCAATTTTACCAAAAAGCGTGCGCGTACTCGAAAATTGGGTAAATGAGAGCGGTCATGAGAGAGTAATATTCTTCTTCTTCTTCTTCTTGCAGTAAGGAGCCCATACTTTTTTCGTGCAAATTTGTTTTTTATCAGCTGTTATATCATTCAACAACTTCGATTGAACTACTCACTAAGTTGAACGAAGTACCTAGTTCTCTACTAATAGCTCTTTCAGTGCAATAGTTCATTTTATTCGCTCAGAAAAATATGTGAATGATTTACATAAATTAGTGTAAAAATTTCCAAAGTTTCTTAGTAATATTACAACTACAATACATAAAAATAACGACAAATTTGTCAAGACGCTTGGATGCATAAATGTTTAAAGAGATAAATATGTAAATAAATCGAAGCTCTTGGTTAATATTACAATCTTTAACAGGTTTAATAAACTATGTACTCCTTTTTGTAAAAAAAGTGTTTAAAAAAGATATTTTTTATTAAAGTTTTTAATTTAAAGAGCGATTGAACTAGAAGAGCTAACTAGGTCTTTACAACAAATTGAACTAGAACTAGAAAGAGCGCTTACCAAAACGAACTGTAATGCCCAAGTCTCTTGACGGGTTTTTTTTTTTATTTGAAATATAGTTTTTCGCGTTCGCGTACTTTTTACATTTTTGTCACTTTTCGGGGGTATTTCTTAATAACCCAAGTAAAAAAAATGATATGGAGCCATATAAAGTTATATTTAATTATATATAATCCTCTATGTAATTAGATATATTTATATCCGAAAAATGAGAACGTCTTATTGTATCATATTGTATCGAATTGTATACAATTGTATACAATTTGGTACAATTTGATACAATTCGATACAATATGATACAATTGTATCCGAATTTTGTCCTCATCCAATTACATAAAATTATATCTTTTTGTATAAAATTATATAAAATGTTATAAAAGTGGACATAGTTTGATACAATTATACCTAAATATTAACCCTATATTTTTACCATAATATATATGACAATATACAAAATTATATTTTTAAATAAAAAAAGATATACAATATCTGGAGATCAGACCTGAGTAGGGTTACCGGTAGGAATACCGCCCTTTTTTCGATCCCGCAATCCCGGGAATTTTGTGCGGGATTTTTTTATTCTTTTAAAGAAGATTTAGCTAGAATATAATGCAATTTTTGAAGCTTTATTTAAATTTAAAGCATTGATTTTTTGAAATTAATTTAAATAAAAAATATTTATAATAAAGATAGGATTTAAAATTTAAGAAACTGAATTAGTATAAAAAATATTATTTTGGCCAAATTGTTTTTGGATGTCAGTTGATTTTGTTTAGTTAAACCGAATACAAATTTTATCAGTTAAACCCAATACAAATTTTATTTACCAACAAAAGTACCTACTCGTGCTTCGAAAATTTTTTTTCTTTAAAATGATGATATTTGTTCAAATAAGGCAATATATACAACATATCAACATCAATATTTCAGTTCCAAATACCTACAAATATCTGTGCATTAAAACTAAAAAAATTAGTAAAATTTTCGTATTTTCAACTGATTTTTAGTTTTTTACTTCAAATAATTTCATTTAAATTTAAATTTCAATTGCTTTTGCTTTATTTCAATTCAGATGCTTTTTCAAATTATTTTTGATTTTTTATATGTTAATTTAAAATGCAATTGGCAAAAAAATTGTGGCAAAAAAATTTTTATTCAAAAAATACCAATTTAAGTTAAAAAACTATCTAATATTAATTTGGTGAATATTTTTATAAAAGTATTTAGGCGAATTTACCTAAATATTGGTGTGAAAAATACTCACTTTTACACTTTTTAATGAAAATAATTCTAGACGAATACTTCTGAAAATCTGCATAGAAACAAAATATGTAGAAATAGAAATTTTTAAATTCCATATTTAAGAAATATTTAATCAATAAAATCGATATTAGTTCTGACTATAAAACTGGTCCGACACCAGTTTGTACCACTTAACAATTCCAATATATCTATATCAATTCGTTTAACCGTTTAAACCGCAAATTAATATTTAGTTAATATATTTCTAAGAATACAATTATTTTAATTTTTGCATTAAAAAATACAAAAAATGTTTTCCGGACTTTCTATATTTTTATATATTTAGTTAGAATATTCTTCTACCTCAAGTCCAAATTTGAATATGATGTTGTCATTTAGGTTTTATTTGTTGTCTCTCGTCACGTTGAATTTTTGTACCTTATGTAATGTCTCGGTTTGTATGTTCCAGTCATAGTTTTCTTATTGCGGACAACTGATGAGTTGGGGTGATTCCCACGAAATAATTGTATTATCTATCATGAAAATCATCAACCTTTTTGAAACAACAAATAAAATCTAATATGACAATATCATGTTAGAATTCCTATCAGAATATATTAAGTAGATTTTTTCATTGGTAAAACCAAAAAATGAATTTTGTCGGACGGTGTTTTAATAGAAATCGAGTTTTTCAAGTAGAACATATGTCGGATTTATTTATTTCCTAACGAGCGGGAATTCCCGGGATCCCGGGAAATTCTGGAAAAAATCCCGCTGTCCCGGGAAATGAAAAAGTCCGGGAAAAGAAAAACCCTAGACCTGAGGGATTTCAATTACAATTACTTGTAATTTGTAATTGAAATTACAAGTAATTGTAATTGAAAATTTTCAATTACAAATTACTAGTAATTGTAATTGAAACTGATTTCAATTACAAATTTCAATTACATTTAGAATTAAAAAGTGTTTTTTGTTAAAATTTTGTAGAAAAATCTGACTGGGATAGGTTGCATAGGCATGGATGCGTATAAAAAGAATACGTCATGTTGGGATTACCCCTAACTTGTGCTTTTTGTCATTATTTATTTTCCCAAAAAATGTAATTGACATTTTTCAAATTACAAATTACTTGTAATTGTTCTGTTTTGAATTACAATTACAAATAATTTGTAATTGTAATTGAGTTTTTTTCAATTACAATTACATGTAATTGTGTAAATGAATGTGTAATTAATTACAAAATGTAATGATTAACCCCCAGGTCTACTGGATATCCTATAATTTCGATAAATCTTCCATTACTTTTATCCAGATTTACCATAACAGTGCATTAAACATGAACAAATTTTTCTTTGTTTTTAGTTATTTTAAAATAAGATTAACAACACTGAAATTTTTAACTTAATAGGATTGTGATATACAACCAAGATATAACGAGATCAGTCAAGTGCGCGTTATAGTATAGAGAATTCCATATTAAAGCTTCAGTATTGTTAATTTTATGGGCGCGTTAGCCATTTTGAATCACGCTCCTAAACAAAAACAAATTACTCACGCACGAGCATTTCGTGTCTTACTTACGCAGACATGAGTATATTCAAAACTTACTCACAATCAGAAAATTTTCACGCAAAACAGTAAAAATTACTAAAAACATATGATGCAAAAAATAAACTCATGCACGGGTTATATATTCTTACTCACGCTCACTTCCGAATTATATATTCTCACGCTCACGGGCGAATTACTGTGGTATAGTAATTATTACTCACGATCACTTGTGAATAACTTCACTCACGATCGTGTCATGCGCCAATCCCTAGTAATTACAAAATCTAAAACTAGTTCAAAATCATTTTTAATATGGAACCACATTTAATACAATACGGTTTTAAAATGACCTTATACATATATTTTTATATAAAATCACTTTGAAAAAATTGCTAATGTGGGATGATATATAATTATAGATGATTTTATAAAGAACGTTATATCGTTATATATAAAAGAAATCATGAAATATTGTAGATATGAAACCATACTAAGTTATATATGGGTTCGTATGCGTCAATATATAATAATAACACCTATTATATAATATTTCTTAAATGGCTCCATATATAGTTTTATATTATTATGTATAGTGTCATACTAAATTATATATAAACGTATATGTAATTATATCTTTTATATATTACTTTGTGTACTTACCCTACGGGAAATTTTAAATAGAAGTAGACTGGTCACATGGCGTTGTCATAGGAGGTGGAAATTGACCCCTTGTGACATGTCACAAGACAAATCCTAGGACAGGTTACTGAACTGTCATAAAAAACAAAGTTCAGGAACCTGTCCTGGGATTTGTCTTGTGACATGTCACAAGGGGTCAATTTCCACCTCCTATGACAACGCCATGTAAAAGTGACCAGTCTATTTCATATAAAGGGGCCAGTTCGGTGACAGTTTGTTAAAATTTCCCGTAGGGTATATATAGCACATACACTTATATGTAGGCCAGTATGTAATAATATAAAATCACATATGTCTCAATATTAAAACCTTTGAGGAAAAAATATTTAATATATGACTATATAAAAGTCTATATGCTTCAATTTAAAAGCATATGTGGCCATATCTAACTATAAGTTACTATATTTAATTACATAAAATAATATATGATTATATCAAAACTTTTTTACTCGGGAACTCTCATTTTACCGAACTTTACCCAAAACAGTACGCATACACAGCTATTGTCTATTTATTGCCAAATGAATTCTGTTATACACGAATTAAAATAAAAAATGACAAAGAATCAATAAATGCAACTTCCCAGTACTTGGAATTGCAAACAAAAAAGTTGCAGGTGTTCAAAATTAGAAAAATTATAGGCTACATTGGGCGCGAAGTAGCTAAAAATTTTAGGCAACTTTTTGAAACAAAAATCTTCTAATTTAAAGGAGTTTGCTATAGAAAAAAGTTTTTAAACAGTTTCTTTTAAAAAAAAAGTAAAGGGCTTCGTTTAAAAAATAAAAATTTGGGAACAGAGGGGTTGTCTGTATGTATTATAAATCCTCAAAGTCCAAAAAATATAAGGTAATATATAATTTTTCTAAACCAAAAATTTCTCACAAATCAGGTGAAATACATAGATTTTAATGAAAATTATAATAAAATTAAAAGAAAATTATAAATAAAAATTAATTTAAAAATAATAACTTACCATTTCCACCAATAACTTGTAAATCTGTATAAGTATTCTTAATAAATTTTATCATTTCAACTTGATATATCGAATTGCCTTGCGATGAATCTAAAACAATAACATCAACACCAGCTGCTACCAACAGTTTTAAACGGTCCTTATCCTCGGGTCTTGTACCAATGGCAGCACCCACCAACAACTGTTTATTACTGTCCTTCGAAGCATTTGGATATGAACGAGCCTTTTTCAAATCTGTGCGTGCTATAAGGGCCACCAATTCACCCCTTTCATTGACAATGGGTAATTTACCCTTTTTGCTCTTTTCCAAAATGTCATTAGCCATGGCTAGATTAATGCCATTGGGAGCAGTTATAAGATCAGTGGTCATTATGGTGCCCAATTTGATTTCAGGCTGATTCTCGCGAAAGTCAATATCACGCGACGTGACAATACCCAAGAGTTTGCCACCCAATTTACCACAGGATGTTATGGGATAACCGGTGAATCCATTTTTACGACGTGCCTCCAAAACATCACCGACAGTATTATTGGGTGACAGAACCGAGGGGTCACGGATAAAACCGTGTTTATATTTTTTAACTTTTTGTACTTCATTGGCTTGATATTCAGGAGTGCAGTTATGATGTAAAATACCAATGCCCCCACCCAACTGGAAATGGAGAAAAAAAACAGGGGAGAAGGAAATAAATAACAAAATGTAATCTTGTGATCTCAATAAAATAAAAGAATTCATTCCTTTAATATTCTGGGATTTGATTTTTAAAAAAATTTTCAGATTGTAATAGGGTATTTACATTGCAGATATATTGTACGTGGTCTTTCTGAAATCCGAACCGGAGTTGCATTCAAAACGGAATTAGATTTTGCATACAGTCTTATAAACATTAACGGAAAGGGCATTAATGCAATATGCCATGATGTCATAAAAATTTTATTATATACAAGTTTTGAAAAATTAAAAAAAAACATATGTTAATAGCTGTGTTGATTTCGACTTTACTATATCCGTTAACTTATAAAAAAAAGTCAAACTACATAAAAATTTGTTTAATACGAAAACTAACATCCCAGTGTAGAAACTCATTATTATTACATTTCTTGTTACTTTTGTATGGCGATGTCGAGGAAAATAATGAGCTATGGTTACACACCAGCATATGAAAAATCAAAAAATATATCGTTACCTATAAGCCTACCAGTATTGACAAAAATAATGAGTCTAAAAATAGATTTTCAAAAAAAATTAATTTTGTGAAAAAAAAATATTTTTATATTGGAAAATTTTTTTTTTATAAAATTTGTTCGTGCCGGGAATCGAACCTGGGACTCCAGATTGCCGGTCAATCCACCGATTATGGTAGGCGTAGATATTTTTAGGCGGTTTACAGCAAAGTCGTTAGAATAAATATTTTTGCAATATTTAATAGTCGAGTAAGAAATCAGAATTGTATTAGATCAACGACTATATAGACTAAAGACAAACCATCAGCCTCAACTGCTGTTAAAATGTCTCTTTAATTTTATGTATATGCAAACTGGTTCTAAGAGAAACAGCTTTTAGTGTTTTTTTAACGCGTATTTTTTAATATTAATAAGCAAAATTTTGTGCTAATTATACAAAACTAATGCAGCGGACATATCAAACAACACAAGTGCACTTTACAATTTAATTAAAATTGCTTAAAAACAATAAAAATAATTAATTAAAAATAAAACTTTTTCACGTTTTTTGTTATTTTACACTGAAACTCTCTTAAAACCAGTTCAGTTTTTCAGATCAGAGCCGTGGATAGTGCCTGATTAGATTCGCCAAAAAAATTTCACTTTTTGTTAATTTCGATTTTGAAAAATTCGATTTGTTTGGAGGCGTTTTTATTAAATACGCCAACGCCTTACATATTCAGGGGGATTGTTTTATTCATTTATGGTTGTAACCAATAGTTTTTAAACTACTGAAATATTTTTATCCAGAAACGTTGAAAAAGGAATAAATGTCTTTAAATGAGTTAAAAAAAAATATTGTGGCTGTAATGTAAATACTCCATAAGTCAGTTTCTATACAAAAATATTTAGAGATTATGAGATAGTTTTTTTTTTGCATAGAATTTTCTCAGATTTATTTGAAATGTTATTAGTTATTAATAGGGCACGGAATTTCATGCAGTTAAAAATAGAAAATATGCGCATAAAAAATACGGCTAAAAAAGAGAAATATGCATTAATAATATGCACTAGAAACTATTATTTTTGTAAAAATAATGCACTTTGCAAACAGACACAAAACTCGAAGCTTTTCCATAGGTCAATAAGGTTTTTAAGAATGGTTATTTTTAAAAATAATAAAAAAAAAATATTTTGATTGAATCAAAATATGAAAAAGTATAAATTTTTATATGATAGTTTTACTGTATTTTTTACTTATTTTTATTATTTATTTTTATTGTTTATTTTTATTATCTTTATTTAAATTATTTTTTTGTAGTAGTAGCTTTTATTAATCATATATGGCCCCCAGGGCTTTGGTTATGTAATTTGAAGTAAATAAATGCTGTATTTGTTATTAAAAAAAAAAAAAAAAACATGCTCCTAAAATAAAAAAATATGCATTAAAAAGCACAAAATATGCATTAAAAAAAGCACCAAATATGCATTTAAAGTCAAAATATGCAAAAACATGCATTTTTATCAATATATGCAACTGCAAATCGATGCCATTTTGTTCTAAATTTGATCATTCGGATAAATATTTAGTCCATATTAGTTTTGGACTATCGAGAAAAAACATGAATTTGAATGGAATTCCTTGCCCTAGTTATTAATATTGAATTCTGAAGAATTTTTTATGTTAAACAGTTCTTGTCACATTCGAAGACATATTTCCTAGCGAAAAGTTTTTCAGACTCTAACGGTTTATGAGTTAACTAACAGATGACCTAAAAATTTGTTGTTGTTACGCACACAAATTTTCAATTTTTATTTGGTTTTGAACTTCTAGCGTCATTCATAAGTTAAAATGAACGACTAACATGGTGTGCCCAACTTTTTACAAACAAATTTCTATAAGAGAAAGTAGTTTCGTCATTTTTTAATTATGACCTTCGTTTTCATTTTTTTTTTTTTTTTAATATAAATGTTGAAAATTTTTAATTACATTTAAAGTTTTGTCAATTGGAAATGGTGTAAATTTAATTTAAGTATTTGGTGTACTTTAATTAAAGTATTTGGTAGTCAAAATTTAAAAATATATTCCAGACTTGATATTAAATGTTTTAGGAATGAATGAATTGTTTAAAAGTTCTGTTTTTAAATAAAGTTATACTAACCGCCATGGCTATGGCCATATCAGATTCTGTAACTGTATCCATTGGTGAGGATACCAAGGGAGCACGTAATCTTATACTTTTAGTTAAGGGTGAAGTAAGATCAACTTCTTCGGCAGTAAAATCTATATAACCGGGCAGTATAAGAAAATCACTAGAATAAGAAATAACAAAACAAGAATTAATCACTAAAATAAGAAGCAAATAGAATTAATTAAAATCTTACTTGTAAGTTAATCCTTCAGCATTGGAAAATAGTTGACTGCAAGATAAACCGTCTTGTAAGTTATCTTCTTCAGGGGGACTTGTTTTAAAACCATTAGTGGGTTGCATGTTAGCAGTCATAACGACGTAAGTTTACGGCAGAAAAAGGTAAAAAGACCTCGAGGAACAATGGAATCGTCGACAAATGTTTTGGCACAAGCAATACTTTTACAATTATCTATATGCGTAATTTGTTAACACCGACAATTTAACAATTACAAATATGCTTAGCTTGTTGTGAAATTTATACAATTGGAATTTATAACACTTTAAACATTTGTTTTTTTTTATTGATAAATTTTTGCCAAACGAATGTTCACTTTACATTTTGTTTGAAAAAAGAAAAATAAACAAATAGAAAAAACGTAAAATATTGTTAAATATACTAGAATTTTTAAAATTTTCTTCAAAAGCACATTTTTTTCCGGAATATTTACCTTCCGTAGAGATGCGTTGCTCTCAATGAATCGACACCAAATGAGAAAAGGCGAATAGATAGAGACAAAGCAACCTCTTGATAAAATATAAAGAACGCACAAACAACAACCACGTGTCCAAACAGCGTAGTTTTATATATATCAAAATGTTTTGTTAATAAAATAATTATAAAACGAATTATTAAGCTAGAATATTAAATTATTATTATAAAAATATATATTACTACCACGTTATTAATAATTTTAATTCACAATAACCTTTTTTTCATAGTCAATAAAAAGTACGAAAAAAATACATCACGGAAGACAGTGCTGATAACCCACTTCGTAGAAAAATCGTTAATTTTTGTGAAACAAATTGGAGCAAGTTGAGCCAACGACCATATAAAGGCACATTTACACGATAGAGAAAACTGCTAGAGATAGAGCAAAAATCAACTCGAAATAGCTCTATTGCAAATGATATAAGCTCTTTAGGGTTGTGCGTTAGCCATACGTTAACGTAACGTACCCTAACGTAAATCATTCACAATGGCGCTATTTAGAGGTGTTTTTGCTCTATCTCTAGCAGTTTTCTCTCTCGTATAGATGTGCCTTTAAACATATCATGCCATATCAGCTGTCACGTAAATACGAAAAAAATTACATTTCAACCAAGGTTGGTTACCGTTATCGTTATAATACCGTTATCGTTAAAATACCGTTTCAAATTGAATACCGTTACCAATACCTTTAAAAAACTTCCCAATGCCGTTATCGTTACCGATACCGTTATTTTAATGGGTAGTTACCGGTATTTTACCAGTATTTATTAATTTATATAAAAAGTGCCAATTTTTAACTTTTTTGTTTTATAATCCTGAGTTATTTTTACAAAAAAATTTATAGATAATAATTTTAATTATTAAGACTACCAGCATTGAATTTGTAGGTTATAATCTGTATTTTTAAGACTTAAAAATAAAAATATGCTATGTTTTTACTCGTTTTTATGTTTTTAACGTAATTTTTAATACCGCACGCACCGGTAATGCTGTTTCGATAACAGTATACCGTTACCATAACAGTTCCAAATACCGTTACCTTAACCGAAACAAACAAAATTCTATACCGTTACCCTTACCGTTATTCGTTTCGGTAACCAACCTTGATTTCAACAGGTTCGTCCGTTCCCACTCGTTTTGTTTACGAAGGATTTACGTATGACTAATTTTACGTATAGATAAAGACATACCAATCGTTTCTTCCACTGTTAAGCGGGGAATACACTAAGGAACATTCGTGAAAAATTGCCATTTTTTTACGAATGTTGATTTGTGTATGTTAATGCTCGTGTTGATATTCGTGTTTACAAAATTTTTTGATATTTTTTTGTGCCCTATTCAATGTTCCTTAATGTATTCGCCGCATTACAAAGAGCACCTCTAAATAGCTCTATTGTGAATGATTTAGACTATTAGGGTTGCTTTTTGCTCTATCTCTATCAGTTTTCTCTCGCGTGTACATGTGCCTTTAAAACCAAATCAGCTTTTTAGATGAGAGCCATGGATAGTGGTTGGTTGAGCTTATTAAGCTTAATAATTCGTGATTATCCTCCAATTTTTTATTGCTTATTTTATTTTCCAAATTATTACCGTATATATCAAAGAGCAAGGCAATGCTTATCGAATGGTAAAATTGCGGATATAGAACAAATTCGATGCTGGATATCTCAGATATGAAACAAAATATCGAAAAACGGGTTTCGGTACCAGAAATGGTATTTCCAATAATTATGACCCATTCCTAACACAATTTTAGGAAAAAAAAGTCAGTGGATCATACCAATAATAAGCACACGCTTTGTATTTTTTTATTCATTCTTATTTCCTGCTTGCTCAAATCTGGCTAGCGATTCGATAGAAAATGTATAATTATTGTCCACTTTCGAAGTTGATGGAATATGATGGTAGATATCAGGCACTTTCCACGGCTCTCATCTGAAAAACTGAACTGGTTTTAAGAGAGTTTCAATTAAAATAACAAAAAACGTGAAAAAGTGGTATTTTTAATTAATTATTTTTATTGTTTTACAGCAATTTTAATTAAATTATAAAGTGCACTTGTGTTGTTTGATATGTTCTCTGCATTAGTTTGGTATAATTAGCACAAAATTTTGCTTATTAATATTAAAAAATACGCGTTAAAAAAACACTAAAAACTGTTTCTCTTAAAACCAGTTTGCATATAAAATTAAAGAGACTTTTAACAGCAGTTGAGGCTGGTGGTTTGTCTTTAGTCTATATAGTCGTTGTAGATATTAATCTTTGAAGAGTGTACGATACACTGTTGCCAATTTAGCTATTTTCTCGTCAAATCTAGCGATATTTCAACTCGTTTAGGGGATAAAATATGATTTAGCTATTAGCGGGAAAACTAGCGGTTTTTTTTTTAAAGACAGTCTTGTTTTCTTAGCTTTTTTTACATTAATTTCCTTGACAGAATTTTTGAATTATTATTATTTAGCGATTTATCGCTAAATTTTTATGGAATACTTAAAAGTTGGAAAAATTTAGCGATGTATCGACACATATTTTAGAAAGTTTTAAAAAGTTCGAAAAATATAGCTATTTTTGGGAAATTTTTCAACAGAACCTGAAAAGTTCGTGAAATTCAGCGATTTATCGCTAAATTTTTTAAGTTTTTTATAATTTAGCTATTTTCTAGTGATTTTTTAGTTTGATTTAGCGATATTTTTAGGAAAAAAGTTGGCAACAGTGTACGATAATCGCTTATCTTCTTATAGATTTTGGCCCTGAGATATTTAAAAATAGTACCAAAAATGCAACTCTGTCATTCAAAAGTAAAAAGAAATGGCAGAAAACACTGAACACACCCTACCGACAAATTGAATAAAATAAAATGACATTTCACAGCTGTTTCAAAACAATAAAAAGGAAGCTGAAGAAAATTGCTTGTTTTTAAATAAATATACTTGTAATTATAAGGAAAATATATTAGATTAAACTATGAGTTTACCGCCTGCATTATTGGCTCGGTTGGCCCAACGTGGTTTGGTTAATAAACAAAAATCACAAAAAGAAAATGGTAACTCATTAAAAATAACCTAACGAAAAACTAAATAAATTTCCTAATTTTATAGAACCTCCTCAACTAACGGCAACTGTTGAAAATGAAGAAGTCATTGCGGAAGATTATGATGAAATGGATACCGATACACCAGCTCTAAATGCTTCGGATGAATATCAATATCCCTCTCAATATGATCTGGATCATGATGTGACCCGTAAGCCTATCGAAGACAATAATTGGTTGGCTCAAATGAAGGCACGTATGGGCGAGGGAGGCACAGCGGCGGGCTACAAAGGCTGCCCTAATAAATACAATATATGGCATAAATGTACACTATTTTGTGTTAGTCGATGGGGTGAGGGTATAGTCAAACCATCGGCAGAGTATATGAAACGTTATAAACGTTTAATACGTAAATATCCTCTACCCAAGGGTTGGGTAGAAATGTATGATCCTGGTTGTGGTT
The DNA here is from genome assembly GCA_949987735.1 of Leucophora obtusa. Classification (NCBI taxonomy): domain Eukaryota; kingdom Metazoa; phylum Arthropoda; class Insecta; order Diptera; family Anthomyiidae; genus Leucophora; species Leucophora obtusa. The sequence goes on from OX465297.1 coordinate 4,242,913, forward strand.
GTTACTACTTTGCCTGTGAAGCTGACAATGTCGTATCTTGGTTGCCTCCCACTCATCCCAAGTCCGATGTTACCAAAAGCGCTGCCACTGTAAGAAAACAAATGGAAGAATCTACTGGAGAGGCAGGAAGTGATGGTGAACCCATAAGTGATATAGAAGATGAACCTATTAAGGAATCTGCCCAGGCTAGACATTATCGAGAAGTAGAGGAAATTATAAATGCCTCTCTTAGACCAAAATCTCCTCGTTCTTTGGCCTCTCATGAATTTCCCTCGTTACAAGAAATGGCTGGTAGCCCTACAGTGGCTTTGCCTCGTAAACAAAAGTCTCGTGACTTGGATAGAGCTCTATCGCGTCAACGTAAAGATCGCGTGGAAAGAGGTGGAGATCGCAATGGACGGTCAGATCGCGATCGTTATTCGAGACATGGCACTAGACGTCATCATAATCGTAATGATTCGGAAGTTTTAGATCCAATGGATCCAAGTTCCTATTCTGATACTCCACGTGGCAAATGGTCTGATGGTTTAGTTGCAGGTGATGGTGATGAAAGAAAGAAAAAATCGGACGATTCTTCGAAACGTGACAGAGGCGATAGAGATTCAAGATGTTCTGATCACTCAGATGATGAGGATTAAAATATTTGTAAGCAAATTTTATAGTAATAAAAAAGGAAATTTTAAAATTAATTTTTAAATAAAAAATTCAATGGATCCACCGATTATTATGAAACTAAGATATGTCATAGTGGGGAGAAAACTAACGCATATATATACGTTTTCATCGGTCCAATCTCATGTCTAGAGAGTAAAAATGGGGCACAATCGTTTAAATATTTTTCGTACTCGATTTAAAAAAAAAAGTTATAAATTCAAATAATCGTCTCGCAATTAAGTTCCATTTGATGCCCAAATTTACCTATAATTTCTTTTATGAAGTATGGAAAATACATAAAATATACCGAAAACATGCCATTTTCATTCACCCTTTTTATCACATAATGCCCAGCCTTTGGTTCGTACTTTTGCAATTTTTTACTTGCATATAATTGTTTTGAAATTTCGATGGATTTTGGAGTTGAAAACTGACATTTGTAGCTTTTTAATAGTGTATTAATTAATAGTACATTTATACTTGAGAAAAACCACCTAGTTTTTGTAAAAAACTGGTTTTTGATTGTTGTTTTGTATGAGTTTTGACAAGTTAAAAACGGCAAGAGCCAAAAACCAGGCAGTTTTATAAATGTAGTATAATACTGCATTTAGACTGAGCAAAAACTACCTAGTTTTTGGTCGTTGCTAGTTTTTACTTGTCAAAACGCATACATAAAAAACAAATAAAAACTAGTTTTGTATAAAAACTAGGTAGTTTTCGCTCGGTCTAAATTCAGTATAAGAGTGGGTAAAAACTAGTTTTCGGCCATTTTGAGCCGAAAACTACAAAATAAGAGTTTTTTCCATATAATTTTCATACAACCCAGATTCTAAAAAATGGCGTTTTTTTTCTTTTTTATTTCAACTCTTTCCACTGGCGCAAGTCGCCCGAAAACGCTGATTTGGAGCCCCTTTTTCTGCCGAGCAAAAACGGCTGCATTTCTGGGAAATCTGACTTTACCATTCGATTCGAAAGCAAAAATTAATATGAGTGGTCCAAAAATCCACTTTTTTAAAAAATTTCAAAAAAGTTACTTTTTTATTACACACAATGAAAATTTATTCCTTGCTAAGAATATTGGTACAAAAATTTTTGATATACCGCGACCCGTTAAAAAGTTATTTAGTAATCAAATATGTTTAGTAAAAAAAAATCTTTGTAATAAATATTACAAAACTTACAAATTATTTTGTCATTATTGAAAGCTGCATTTTAGTTAGTTTAGTTGTATTTTACCTAAGTACTTCGATAATTATACACTTTTTATTTTTTCCGTGTATGCTTTTCTTCATTGTTTTTACGGAGTGATGAATATCGAAATCTGGGGATTTCGATGTTTTTACGGAGTGATGAATATCGAAATCTGGGGATTTCGATGCAAGTGAATCTGAATTAAAAATTCGATGAATTAATTCACTTAGCACCATATATTGAAGGGAATTAATTCATATTTGTTTTCGTTCGATTTATTTTGTTTAATTAATTCAATTGTTATAGTTCTTTTTATTAAATCAAATGAATTAATTCACGTTCAATTTTATAAATCGAACGGAAAAAAAGTGAATTAATTCCTTAGGTACTGATTAATTCATCACTGAATTCGTTCAATTTCATTTTCGTTCAGTGAATTAAAAAAAAAAATAAAATTACGTTCGGTGAATAAAAAAAAAAATAAGTTCACTGAATTCGAAAAAAGAATTACGTTCACTGAATTGAAAAAACAAAAAATAAGTTCAGTAGAAGAAAACATTTATTTACAAATAAAATTTGTATCTAAGCAATTCTACAGCGTTTGCTAGTAAAAATAAACAAATTACAGTAAAACTCGCTTAATACGAACTCGGTTAGGACGAATTCTCGGTTAATACGAACCAATTTGAAAGTCCCGACGTTTGGGAATTTGTATGTAAAAAAGTTAGCACCAAGTTAGTTAGCATAAACTTTTTCATTTTGAATAAGGGCATTAGTGTATAAATATTTTTCAATTTAACAAATTTTAAATTTTTCACACAGCTATTTTCCTTAAAAACGATATATTAAAAATCTTAATTATTTTGTGTATAAAAAAGTATTTTAGACAAACTTGACCTTGTTTAATATGAACTTCGCTTAAGACGAACTAATTTCTTTGCTCCCCCGGAGTTCGTCTTAACCGATATAGATGAATTTGGAAAAAAATATAACTATTAATTTTTCAAACTTATGCTTCCCCGTAAATGTAGACGTTTTTACAATACTACACTCACAAGTTAATTGGTAGAATCTATTTAAAATTCGAATTAAAAATTTCAAACCGTTCTCCAGTTATTATGCTTTTATGCATTGGAGATACAATACAAGTTTCTGATTTTTATTTATTTATATCAATTATGACAAATATAAACTAAACAAGAATTTTTAAAATTCAACGAAATTTTTTATTTTTTAAATAACTAGTTCTTTATTATGATATTAAAAATAACTGCTTTATACAACTGTTACGAAATTAAGGTACTTTTCGTTAGCTGTTTTCTTAAATACCCTTCATAAAAGTTCTTTTGCATTTTTCTATGGAAAAACAACTGTAATTTCTGTTAAAAGCAACAACTACTGATTACTACACAAACAACTGTCATGTAGTAACTGTCAAACTTTTTTGAGTGTAAAAACTCTACAAGCTATTAATATATGTTAAAATATGCTATTATAATTGTGGGCGCTGTGGTGTAATGGTTAGCGCGTTGGACTGTTACACGTGAGGTTGCGGGTTCGAGCCCCAACCAAGGCAACATCAATTTATGAAAAATAGTAATATGTATGAGTTTTTTCTATCCCTCATACATATCGCAGCGTCCTCTTTCGGTGTTCCCATAGCACTTAACCCCACCGAAGTAAAATAATATAACAGGGCTATGAACTAAAAGCTTCAACAAAGTTCGCCAATTACCATCAGATGGCGCGCAACAACTGTTCTAAAATTCAACATCTCGCGCAATTACAGTGTTGCCATATTTGAAGCCCTTTATCTTTCACCACCTTTCACTTCTCTATCCCATTTCCAAAGGAAGCAACACGTTAATTAGTAGGAAGAATTTCCTGAGTGTTGCTTCTCTTTAAAAAAAAAAAAAAAAATATGTTGTTGCTTCTCATTTGAGTTCAGTTGAACGTAATTTTTATTTTTCAATTCAGTGAATGTATTTTTTTTTATTCAGTGAACGTATTTTTTTTCAATTCAGTGAACGTATTTTTTTTTTTCAATTTAGTGAACGTAATTTTTTTTTAATTCAGTGAACGTATTTAGTTTTTTTAATTCACGAAAATGAAATTGAACGAATTCAGTGGTAAATTAATTCAGTAAAGGAATTAGTTTACTTTTTTTCGGTTCGATTTATAAAATTAATTAATTTAATTCACGAAAATGAAATTGAAAGAATTCAGTGGTAAATTAATTCAGTAAAGGAATTAGTTTACTTTTTTTCGGTTCGATTTATAAAATTAATTAATTGCAATTGAATTAATTCTTTGAATTTGAAAAAAATTTATGATTTCTATATTTCAATTGATATTTGCTGAATTTCAATTAAAAATTTCTGGATTTGAAAAAGTCTAGCAAATGTAGCGTTTCTTCACACTTTAATTAAGATATATAAAGTTATCGAAAAAGGACTTTAATTTTCACTTCAAAGTATAAAAGACTTTATTTCATTTTACTCTATTCGACATGTTATTTTTCGAACAAAAAGTAGTGTTTTCAGTTAAAATCTGACTAAAAAATGTCGGGAATTTAAAAACCCTAATTGTGCATTTGAGTTGGTGACCATAACCCTAAAATTCGCCCCTGCAGGAATCTTGAGATGGTAGCCACTTACCGAGATTAAATAGCTTTACTGTTAACTCTATTGCTCCGCTGGCCAACTATGATTACTTATTAACAAATTTACTCTTTCACAAAAAAAACACACCCTCTTTAATAACCAGCAACAATTGAACTACATTTTTAGTGCACTTTTGCAAATGAAAGCAAAAGTCTTATAAACAACTTCAAAAAAAAAAAAAAATGAAGCTGAGACAAAGAACATCTATTTCCCTGTATAAAAATCACACACGTTCATATTAAAAGAGGAAGTTAAAATTTAAAACAACACAATTCAAGAAGATTTCAAACACACCCTCATCAAACACTAACTATAGGTGGCAACGGCAATAACAATAACATTCGTTACTTTACGCAAAAAGAAACAACAACAATAGCTAAACATAAAACAAAATAAGAATATAAAAACAAATAAAACCTCTGACAAAGAGTAACATCCAAAGTGTTTTTCATGTGTGCATGTCTTTTCATTTTTATTATCAATTATGAGCTCCTGTTACTTTTGATGAATTTGAGGCGTATCTAGGGCGTGGTGGATGTCGCCGACCTTGGGTGTGTTTGTTCCGCTATTTCGCTTTAACAAGGCTGGATTTAAAAAACAAAAATTGTTTGATAGCTGGCTGGCTGTATGGTTGACTGGGTGTTTGGCTGCCGGCATTTGTATATTGTGTCAATAACACACACACAACATATATTCTTGGTCATAAACATGGGATCGTCACAATCCTCATCAAATAAGCACTCAACAGAGGGGGTATGTACTATGCCAGTTGGTGTAGTCATTGCCTGTACTTTAATCAGCTGAATCTGGTGGTGGCTGGCCGACCGAACTCGACAATTATGTATTAAGCCTATAGAGTCAACAACAATATATTGTCGTGTGAGAAATAAAAGTAATAGCCTCTAATGTTTAAAATTTGTAATTTGAGTATTTAATACCCAGAGTTTATAAAAAAACCCAGCGAAAATTTTTAAAAGTGATAAACAAGTTGGGTTATATATTTACAGAGTTGACTAGAAGGTGCATTAATACTGGAACAAATTGGCCCTACTGGGTATTCTTCCGTATGAATTTTTGGAAGTCCGTATATCCTTGGATATAAAAACAATTAGAAGCTAGTGATAAAAGAATTTTTATAACTTACTGAATTCTGGGAATTCAAATTCCCACGCAGAAAAAATTGTGTAGCTATGCTGGTGGCTGATGCAAAAATAGATCTAGAACTGGTTTCGGATGAACTAAATGCGCACTTAGAACTACTATTCGTGTGGAACGCATAGGTGTTCTGGATTGTGCACCAATCAATTAAAATAACCTTTATCGATGAAGAAATTCCAGATGTGAATGACGGCCTACGCTGTTTCCAAATAATCTCAAGATTTTGATATCAAATATCCGATTGAAAATAAGATTTTCGATTTGATTTTTTTAACCTTAGTTTGAATAGGAAATGCTCTACAAATTCTTCTCAAACTAATTTTGAAGCAAGTTTCAGTTTTATTAAAAAATACAATTCAAAATCGTAAGAATTAAATGCAGAACTTGTAATATGAAAGCAAAGAAATAAAACCAATTTTAAAAAATTTGCTGGGATTCTATTGTAGGCAGGCGAAAAAAACAGAGCTAAGCAGTTGATAACAGACAACAACAAATGAATGTTGTTGTGGGTAGGTTAAATTTTTTAAAAAGGGCCAGACCATTGCACAATAGGGTGCCTCGTTTTCCCACTTTTCTTTCCTAGTGAGATGTAATAGCGGGCAAAAGTTGTGAATAAAAAAGACATTACTGATAAATTTTTTTTTAAATTGGTTGAGATCTTCTGTTAGAATTTTTGACTCAAATTTTGGACTTTCACGAATAACGGCCAATAACAAAAAAACTAACATAATGCTTATGAAATTTATTACTAGAAAACATTTTTTTCTGGTAGGGTTCATTCATAACTACCCAGATAAAAATATTTAGTTTCTAGGAAACTTTAACCCATTTTAACCAATTTCTTGAGTTAGAACGGATTAACTATATTAACTATTGAACGTTCAGTTAGTTTTTTGTCAGTAAAAATCTGATTCATTATTGTGGTGCTCTATCCACGTTAACGATTTTATCAATACAGCTTCTAACTTAACACAACTGTCGGTTGGGTCAAAGTAAAGCTTATTCTGTAATTTTTTATAAGAACCAACAAAATTGATTTGAGTTTTAGTTGTTTTGAAAATGTAAGATTTAACCAAAAAAACTTGATTACATAAACTTAGAAAATTTGCTATTGAAATAAGTGAACGATATATTGTTCTATATTCAAAAATTTTTGTCCTTAACTATCGAATTTTGTCATAAATATGTTAAGAAATCCGAAATATTTTAAGAGAAATTATCTCTAAAATCGCAAACTTAATACGTGTAAAAGTCACTTAAAAATTAAATAACATTTTCATAGGAAACACAATGGAGATTCTGATATGAAAAAATTCTCCGAAGATGATAATAGGAATAAGCCGTAAATTTTAAAATTTGTTGCAGGGTCTGTGATTCTTTTGTAAGAAAAATTACTCCAAATCCTACTACTTTCATTTCAAAACTAGAATATAATAAATGTTCCAGTGTGAAAGAGTTTTTCAAATACAACAATGTTTCCTAATCTAATAGGTTTTTTATAGAAGAAGTGCCTAACGGGCAGTTTTATAGTCAGAACTAGCATTTTTGAAAATTTCTTATTAAGAAATATTTAAGAAAAACAAAATTTCTTACTTAAAAATATATAAGAAAAAATTAGCCTTTGTTCTGATTATGAAACTGGCTCTATTTCAACTTTTGAATAAAAATACATTTTAGAAGAATGACCTAAAATTTGAAAGGTTTTCATAACGAAAAGTTTGGACACAAAACTTTTAAATTAAAAAACAAAATAAACAACGATCAAACTATCCTGATGGGTTCCTTCCGATCTTAAAGAAATACGGATATGTGATAGAGTTCTGCGTCAAAAGTTTCCAAATATCCAAATCTCAATAAAACCTTCTATTATTACACGGTAATACATACAAGCCAGCTTGTGTGTAGGGTTTGAAAGTACTCGGAGATACTTGTGTGTACTTACTAGAATCCCCGAGTGCTTTCAAACTCTACACACAAGCTGGCTTACTTTACACAGGGTATGGCCGCATTGTAATGGCGCACAAGCCAATATACTTCGTAAGTACACACAAGTATAGTGGCATGTAAGTTAGACAAAATTTTTGAAAATTTTCAAATATTTTTAATTTCATATACAATTGTTATACACAAGTATCCCATATCGTAAGTACGCACAATGTGAAGTACACGAAATCGATTACATTGTGTGGACTTACACGTTTTTCTAAAGGGTACTTACATTTACACTTAACGAAAAACTAGCAGTTTCTGAAAACTGCTTGTATTTACTTGTCAAATTCAATACAAATTTTTAATCAATAACTAAAAGCCTTTAAAAACGCCAGTTATTTTCGTATAAAAAAATTATAAAACACTAGAAAATATACAATGATATTCAATTTGTCTACAATTTCTTTTTTATAAAAATATGACTCCAAATCTGATACATTTAGGGGGTTATTTTGTAATACACAACGCCTTGCGTTGCGTTGTTTTCCATACAAATTGTTTTTGTAACAATAACAATTTACACATAAATCAACGCAACGTAAGGCGTTGCGTTTTACAAAATAACCCACTTAATTTAATAACTTAGAATTAACAATTTTTTTAATGTAAAATTTTCCTCCAGTATGAGGAGCTTCTTTGGAAAGTTTTAGAATTTGAGGATTTTCATACACCACTTAAATAAAACTAAATACTTAAGTAAAATTTTGTTCGGTGATTTTAAGAATTTAAGGTATGTCTGAGAATTACTTACGGATAAGGTGGTCATCCTAAGACCATTAAATTAAAAAAAAAGTTATTTAAGAAATTCAATTAAAGAGGTTTTAATAGTGCACTTAAGTTAAAAAAATAAAATTGTAGTACTCACTTTAAAATATAAACGTCAATTTTATAGTCAGAATTAAGCACGATTCTTTTTATATTTATTTTTCAGTAAAATGTCTCAAAACATTCGTTTAATTGCAAAAAATGGTTAAAGGTTTCATATTAATTCTGTAAAACAGCTCATTACAAATTTTTTTTGAAAATTAGCTCTTTAAAAATATAGAATCTGTCAGGTTTCCTGAACAAAAAAAATTTTTGAATCCGAGAATCTACACAAAATCTGAAAATTAAATATGCTTGTTTAATGTGAAATTCTAAAATGTCTGTTTACAAAATCAATCATGTTTTCCATTATAGCATTATTTGCAACAAAAAAAATTAGTCTCCCATAGCCCCCCCCCCCCCCCCTTGTATCCGCGCCTGTGACTGTGCTAAAATGCTAGCACTGGAAAACAGTTTTTTGGAACTAATATGCCAACGTTGGGAGAGCAAAAAAAAGTTGATCTTAAAGGATCTTGTCCACAAACAAAAAAGTGATTTTATAGAACAAAAAAATTTTTAAATTAAAAAAATCAAAAAAAAAATTGCAAACGCTGGCAAAACGTACCAAGTGAGTATTCTCCCACTTGGAGAGATTGGGCAATTACATACGTAGATCTATAATGTCTGAGGGATCCACTTCCATTCCAGAAATTTGTTAAAACGAGGCACCCTATTGCACAACATTCATAAATGAGTAAGTGGGTCTTCGTTTTTGTTATGTGCCTCAATGAATGGTTGGTTATCAATGATTATTTTAAAGTATATTTGAAATTAACAATTCTTTCTACTACTACTCTCCTATGCCATGCCATGCTTTGTGTTTCTTTTTTGTGTATTTAATTTGTTTTTATCTCTTTCTGTTTTTTATACACTCTTTTTTCATTTTGTTTAATTATCCTTTTTATACACCTCCTTTTTAGGTAAAACATTGTTTAAAGTTAGTATCCTTTTGCCAAGGGTGTATCCATTCGTTCTACACGTATTGTTAAAATTGTATGTTATTTTTCTTTGTAGGTGTTTCCTTAAAGATTCTCTTTGGTTTGTTTGCATAATTTAAAGTATTGCTTTAAGATTCTTTAACTAAAAAGTTAACGCCTTGGAGACCAACCCAAATTGAATATGCAACATTTGTAAAATTTTATTGCAGTGTTTCTACTGTTTAATCATAATGAAAAATGTATGCGATGAACAGATGTATATCTCAGAGTCTTTAGATCTGAAACGTTTTAACAAATTCTTTAACCCTGCATAAGCATCTCCCAAAATCAAATTGCAAAAAATGACTTTCTGTCAAAAAATTTTGGTTAGTACATTTTGTATTAAAGCTCCCTAAATCAGTCGAACGTAAAATTTAAACTATTGAAAAATCCAAGATAACATTCTAGTGTGAAGTTGGCTGCAAGTGAACTACAACCAACCAAAATTATTTAGTGCGTTTACCAGACGCTCAATCTTAATGCAAGTAATGGGTGCATTTATCAAATGCTCAACTGTTACTAATCCGCTACTCAACAATCTGGTGAGTGATTTGATTAGCTCCGCTAAGTCAACATGTTGTGGTAGCGCTACCTTGTTTTGGTAGCGTAAAAATTTTACAAACAAACGACAGCTAATGTAATACTAACTGATTACAAGAAGCATACAATTTTACGCTACCAAAATAAGGTAGCGCCACCTCAACAGGTTGGCTTAGCGGTAGGTGACCAAATCGTTCACCAGTTTGTTGAGTAGCAGATCAGTAGCAGTTGAGCATTTGATAAATGCACCCATTACTTGCGTTAAGATCTATTAAAATGCAATCAATTAGTAGCACAATGTGGGTGTGCTTCTTTGTTACTGTGCAACTACCATTAATGTTGCCAAACGCCCCACGAAACGCTCCAACCATGCCTTTCAAGAAATCCTTTTATGAACATACAAAACAATAAGGAAATAATGCATTATCTGCACGAGAAAGATACTCGTTAGTATTATTGGTACTCAAACAATTCATTAAAACAATACTAGTGCATTGCAGATAGGGAGAAACGAATGTAGTAAGATGGGTTTCTGTGCTACCCATGGACATATATAGAAAGAGATGGCATGCTTTTAATAGTAGTGGTGGCAATGGACTTTATTTATGGAAATATTTAGTAGGCCTAACAATATGGCACACAAAAGTACTGCCGGCTGGCAGACTGGTTCAACTGGGCTGGCAAATTTAAAAAGCAACTAACAAAAAATAACACCCTCAATTTGGGTGAATGTTGATAATTTCCGAAAGAGAATGTTATGAATGATGATGAAAGTGTTTGAGAGGTTGTGGGAGTAGAAGAGGTTAATAGTAGGTGGAGGAGGTATTTTGTTATAGTTTGACAAGCTTATACATGCGCACACATACATTAATATACAACAACTCAACAATTAAGCAATTAAAACGTTTTTCCCCAGCCTTTTGTGGTAATAAAATAAATTGGATTTTGCTTCAACATCACATCTATCAGAGCAGACGTATGCGGGGTATGCTGCATTGGTTACCGCAGGGCATTCATTAGTATATGTTCCTGTGATTGTGTGTCGCGTGCAGATGAAATGTTTGTGTCAGGATTTTAATTAAGAAGATGTTTATGTACTAGGTTCGAAGAAGCAACAATGGTAAAAGCGTAGGTTGAAATGCTTTTTTGCTAATGAAGAAACATACATTTTCATTTAGAAAATTCACTAATTGGCAAAAGTGGTCTTCATATCTCTGCTGAACGACAAGTGTTTGGAGAGGGGTAGGTGTTGGTGTTGGGAGAACGGTTGGGTTGTTGCTAAACAAGAAACAAAGACAACTAACAACAACAACAATGCTGCAAGTTATTTAGCAGTATGGGACGCAAAAGTTAATTAAAAATAACGAAAGCCAGAAATACACATTCACACGCTACATAAGTGAGTCAGAAAATTCGCTCGTTGAATGGGTAAAGAATAAAGTGAGGCAGTTATAGATTACGTTAGCAATAATACCTAAAAACAAGCAACAACAGACATTAAGCCGACTAGTATGGTTAGTTGTCTGTCTGGCTAACTGACTGTATGGATGACAAACTGACGGGTTGACTAGATATCGAGGTAAACCATTTAACTCACGTCTTAAATATACGATGAGTAGAAAATTATTAAAACATTTGTGAATTTTGAGTTTATTATGGCGAAACCAATTAAGAGATTAAGAGCCAATGCAACCGCATTAGAAAATCACAATAATAAAAAAAAAATTGACTTATTTGTTGTATCGTGGAAAGCACAGATTAATACCAGATGTGAAACTACCCTACGGGAAATTTTAACAAACTGTCACCGAAATGGCCCCATTTACATGAACTTGACTGGTCACTTTTACATGGCGTTGTCATAGGAGGGGGAAATTGACCCCTTGTGACGTGTCACAAGACAAACCCTAGGACAGCTCCCTGAACTTTGTTTTTTATGAGAGTTCAGTAACCTGCCCTAGGATTTGTCTTGTGACATGTCACAAGGGGTCAATTTCCCCCTCCTATGACAACGCCATGTAAAAGTGACCAGTCTATTTCATGTAAAGGGGCCAGTTCAGTGACAGTTTGTTAAAATTTCCCGTAGGGTAATGACAGGTGTCAAAAAAGTATTCTCTAACCGTATGGTTTTGTTTACATGGAAGTCAAGTCAAGAGGGAGATAACAATGTAAAATCACCATACATTTTGTATTGCGAATTTTTTGTCTCGTTTTAGATTATTGTGCTTTATCTTTTGTGGTTTTCTTAAATTTTTACGTTTTATTTTGTTCATTTTCTGTCGGCGATATTGCCCAAATCAGCTGATTCATATCTGGTATAATTTGTGGTAGAAAGTATAGCATAAAACATACACTTTAAAACTTCAGTGTTGTTAACTTGATTTTAAAATTGCTAAAAACAAAGAAAATTTTTTTCGTCTTTAAGGCACTGTCATTTTAAATCTGGCGACCATTTATAGATAAAATAATGCAAGACTTAAGGAAATTTTGAAGGATTTCGAAAAATATACAGTTTGTATAGATCCTATCAGTACTCGCTATATTTTACTATATAATTTGATAAAAGGTCGATATCGCTAATTTTTCATTAAAAGCCACGCCCACTTAAAACAAGTGACAAAATAAAAAAAACAGACGTTACGTTAAAATTCTTCACAATATTCTAGGCTACCTATTCACCTTTCGGGGCGAATTTAGCTGCTATTTTGACCTTTAAAAATAAAAGAAACGAGAAAACAATTAAAAAAACTTGAATCGTTCCTATTATATTTGCCACCAAGTATGCATGTGTTGCCAGATTTCGCAAAATTTGAAAATCACGTTAACTATTAGCATTAAAATGATGTGTAATTTTAAGCTGATTTCGGAAAACTTAACCAACAATTTTTTGGAGGTTACTTAACAAAAAAAAATCGTTTTGGCAAATTTAGCTGCGGGTTAACTTAAAAATTTTGTTGCATTTTCCTGTAGTATATGTACTTGAAAATAAGCAATAATCGAGTGCAGATTTAAAATAAATCCTTGCGGTTTTATTAAAAAAAATTATCTGTTGAAAACTTTAAAATGCAGTCATGGGCAAAAATTTATTCACAAATAATTTTTTGAAATTTTTCTTTTAAGATTTATTTCACAAAATGATTAAGAAAAATTTTGCAAATAATAAACTATTTTCTTCCGCGAAATTTTAAACTTCAAACGCTTGTAGAGGTCTATAAGTACTCTGCAAAATGTTGTTCAATTATTTTTCCCGTAATCAGCTTATATGTAATTGCGCATTCTTTGATTGTTAATAGTTAATTGGATTCTAGATTCGGGACATTCTAATATTGCCATATGTAATTACATCCCAATAGTTTTTTAGGTAATTACATATGGTATTGCGTCTTTGAAATTAATGAAAGACATCATTCGTATTCAGCGTAGCAGAAATAGTATTCCAATAGCTTTTTTAAGACAAAAGAATACCCTAATGTAGACTTTTTTCAAATTAATAGAAAATCGCATAAAAATCGCCAGATTTGGCACAAGAAAGCTGAATTGGCATCTCTGGTAGAATTACTTTTTTTTATTAATCCCCGCTGAAACTTGAATTCAAACCGGTATTTCTCCAAACGGTTTCCTATAGAAAAGCGAATTTTCAAGAAACATTTAAAGAATGGATTTAAAGATTGTTCCAGGGTTTTTTTTCAACATATTTTATTACCTAAAAGCAAAGAAATGTATGAAAAAAACACATGAAACATGAAAAAATAATAATAATACATACATACAATTATTAAATACAAAAAAAATAAAATAAACAACAAAAAGTAAATAAATGTCAAATCGAGCACACAAATTTCAGGGGCCTTTCCCAGTCGCTTTTATATCAGGCTCTCAGCATTACGTAATGAGAGGAAATCTATTATACAGATTTATGTATATTTGTTTCAAAACAATAAAAAATGTTCATGAGTATAACAGCTATATTTTCTGTAGAGCAACGCCCGCCAAAATATTGTGAGGTTATGTGATGGGAGATAATAAAAACAAAAACTATACAAACAAACATTCATATAATGCCATGAAATAATAGTGTGCTTGGAGCGAAAGAGATAACATTCGTTTTTTAAGGGCTGATTCGAATCAGAGGGAGAGGGATAGACTGGCAAGTATAAATTGGATATAGAAACGAACAAAAAAAATGTAAACAACAGTGGAGGTATGATACATTAGATACATTAGAATTTTAATCTGCAGACGGTGTCTATACCCCATCAAAATCTTCGATCTAGTTTCCAAAAATATTGTCTATTAATTTTTAAATCGAATATTATTTTTAAATTCACAGATTTTGAATAAAAAATTGGATTTATAAAATTTTATAGAAATGAAAAAATAGTATTAAAACACTGTGAGATAATCTGTTTAATGCTTTTTGCCAGTTTGGACAGAAAGTTCAATAAAAACTTTAAAAAATTAAGAAATACAATATATAGAGAAAAGGTATACAGAAAGCACTAAAAGCAAAGTGGGAAATCGGAAAAGGAACTGTAACCACACGCTTTTTTGCAAAAAATGCAAAAAAATACCAAAAATATCCGAAAAGAAGAAAACTGACCAAATATCGGAAAATATTCCAATTATCAAGAAAATAGTGCAAATTTCGAGTAAACAAATGTATATAGAACTAATAATTCTTCCATATACTGTAGAGTAACATCATGTCAGACGCTTCTAACTAATAGCAACAAAACAATTGCTATTACACTTACACCCAGTAACACTTGTCTAAAAAGATTATTTAAATTATTTGTATAAAAGTAATATACTATTTGTAAAACAATTTAATACTCGTACAAGAATTATGAGAGCCTATGACTAAAAACCGTTTTTTATACAAGGACATTGCCATTACAAAAAGTTCTTTAAGCAAAAATGCAACAACAAAAGCCATACATACCATACACCATGAAAAAAAGGCAAAAAGACACTTAAAATAAACTAGAGGTACTGTATAAAATAACAGAAGTTTTTGTGAAGAAATCAACGTTCAATTTAAACTTGAACCCCATGATTAGTACGAAAAAAGAACACTTGCACTTGGAACAAGTAAGTGTACGTACGTACAACTTGTATCGTATGTGTTATGTATGAAACAATCCGTATACTGCTAATGGTGTCAGGCTTGCCAGATCACCTTTTCGTTATCCCCAAACAAATTTAAAAATATTCCAAAGAAATCCCCAACTAGAAAAAACATTTTAAAAGGTAACAGAGTTTATTTAATTTGCTCAAATTAACATTATTTGCATAATAACTGTGCAATTCCTCACAATTCAGAAATTTTTATGGAGAAATCTGTGGATTTCTGTTGTTACCTTATTTAAAAATACCAATCGAATCCTAAATAACGCATTTTTTAAATATTCATCGGAAAGCCTAAAAAATATTTTAATTTTAGATAAATTCAATAACTTTTCACCTTAATTTTACTAAAAATGTTTCAAACAAAAATTTTTATTAAGCAAAATGTTCACAAAAATCTCCTACTAATTGATGGATTGTAGCTTAGATTATGGCACTAAATTTAAAAAAATTTATATATGGGTGATATCAAAAAATGTGATAAAAACCGTGTAACCACCGAATTTCTAATGCATGGATTACATTTGAGTTATATATTTCGATATATATCAGCGCATTGTCACCTGTTTTACAAAATTTATAACAATCTGACCAATTTTTGGTTAATACATAAAATTTGTGACCAATTTTTTAGGCCAAATGTAAACTCCGTAACAAGTAACTCATAAGGTTTTTTAACTTTAATAGCTTATATTTTAATAACCAATAAAGCTAAACGCTAACTGTAAGAATTTTTATGAAGAGGAAAAGGGCCGTTTTTAATAAAAATTAATACATTTTACAAACTTTTTCATATATCTCAGCTATCACGACTTCAACTCTGTAACGATTTTTCGTCATAATTTTTGTTAAAATTCATATACCAGAATTTTGGAGTTATCTATTATTTATATTCCGAAAAGTATAACGTTATTTATACTCAAATGATCGTTGGACTGTAAGTAATCATCCAGTATAACAGACTTGAAGCTTTTCTGCAGCATGTAACATTCTCGAGATGAAAAAGGATGTCTTTAATAAGATCTGAAAAAATGTTGTAAACTCCGTTCCTAACTTTTACACCAAACTATTTAACGAGTAAGAAATACAATGTCATATTTGGATTCACCTTGTAGGTATCATGCGATTTTGTTTCGGAAAAAAATTCTGACCAAGCGTTTCTGAAAGAAAACGAAAAAAGTAACCAAATGTAAACTCCGTAACTGTAAACTCCGTAACCACAATTGTTTGCATCAGATTTCATACAAATAAATGTAGATAAATGTTTAAAATATTTGAAAATAACCATAAACAGAGGTGATTCAACTAATATTTATGCGTGAAAAGACGATTCAACTAATAATTATGCGTCAAATCAAAAAAATTTATCAGTTTTTTACCCTAAGCTGCTGGAGCGAAAAACGATTGATTTTGCATTTCATTGGTTTTGAATCGATATTTCGAGTCATTACTGACATTAGTTTGACAAATTAAATTTGTTTCACACAATTTAAAAATTTTTTGATCGCGAAATGTTATGTTTTTAATATATTATTTTGTAACTGCGCAACCGCTGTTTGGATTTTAAAAAATTTTATATTTTTGAAAAGCATTTAAAAGGACCAAAAATACAAAATTAAAAAAAAAAAATTTTTTTTTTCGCGGAATGAATTGTATTTTTATTCGCGTAACCGCCAATTTGATAAACACAAATTATATATAATTGGAAAGAAAGTTGAAAACCCAAATACGAAAAATTAATAAATTGAAGAAAATTCGTACGTATTTTTTTTTGTTATATCTTTTGCTTGCAGAAATGTAAACTCCGTTACAACAAAAAAAATTAAAATTGTGCAAAAAAAGTTATTGCGACAACTTGTAGAAGAGATTTTTTGCAATTAGGTTTATAATGACTAAACTTACTGATTCCATTAAGAAAAAAACCGAAATATTAACACTTTTTGTTTCTCACAAATTTGGCCCAAAAATGTATCACATTTTTTGATTTCACCCATATATAAGAAGTTTGTTATTAAAAATAATGGAATCACTCAATGGGTACAATTGTTAAGAGCAAAAATGTAAAGGCGCTGAAATATCCGAATTTACGCCCTTTTTTCTAAACATTTTTTTCGGGGCCTCAGGGAAATATTAAAAAAATATATTTTTTGAACATTGTAAGGATTTTTTTGACTCGTGTAGGGCTAAAACAAGGAAAGCTAATATGAAATTTGTTGGGCGACATCTTAATGACAAAAAGCAACAACTTTGTGCCTTATACTTTTTTCTCTATTGAAAAAACAAATACATTTTTCTAATAAAAAGAACACAAACTCAATGAGAATTTCTTGTTCTCGTCTAGGAGCGTTATTTAACATTAAAAAAAGAAATTCTCATTAAGTTTGTAATTTAACTTAACAAATATTTCAAGAAATTCTAAAAACGTCAACTTCTGACGGGAAATAATTCCTGTTAGCAAATGCAAATAATTAAAATTCAAATAATTAAGATTTCCGAGACCAAAATATTGAGCGTTAAAATTAAAAAAATAATTTACTAACGAATTAACTCATATCTAATTAATTCAACTACTGGTTAAAGAATTCATTCCCTACCAAATGAATTCCTCCTAATTTCATTCAATTGGAATTAACTTTTTTTTTTAATTCTCTTAATTTAAGATTGCAGGATTAACTTTATCCTAACAATTAAACAAAAGAAAATGTCAAAATTTTGTTGTAAAGAAAAATGTTAAAGGTGAATATAAATTGTGTGAATAAATATGATAAAATATTTCATTCACCGGAAGCTACAATGAAATTGTACTAACGAGGAAAATATCCCAATGAGTGCTTTCCGATCTTAAGGAGATTCGAGTGTTCGATAGAGGAAAAAAAAATAATGTAAACGTATTTTTTTAGTGACCCAATCTGCCTAGGGGTTTAAAAAAGGATTAAAACTAATTAATTTTTCGTTTTTTTTTCTTACAATTTCAGAGAAAAACAGAAAAGTGGGTATCAAATGAGAGTTTTTTTGCAAACGCAAAAACATTACTCAACCAAAAAAAGTCTGTAATGGCTACTGAAAATGTTGCTGTTATTACGGGAAATTTAATTGTTTTGAGCCCAGAGGTATTTTTTTTGCTAATTTTAGAAACATATGTCTACTGATTTGCAGTACAATAAAATTAGTAGCCGACACTAAATTTTAGCAAATTTGTTGTAAACTGCAATTCAAAATCGATTTGCTAAAATCAGTTAAAAATTTACTAAATATCAATAATTTTAGTATAAATAATTAGTAGATGCTACTAAATTTCAGCAAATTGTTTTAAACTGCAATTTAAAATCAATCTGCTGAAGTAAGCAAAAATTTAAAAAAAAAATTAAAATCATATTTAATAAAAAAAATGTTTTCTTTCAAAGAAGTCCATAAGTAAAAATGTATAATTACTTCATACTTAAAATTTGGAGTAAAAATTGCAAACCTCCAGTTATTACCTTTATACAGGGATGATAAAGTTAGTACTATAGTACTTTTTATGGTACTATAGGGATGATAAAGTTAGTACTATAGTACTTTTTATGGTACTATAGAACCTCAAAAGTACTATGGTACTCCTATGACTCATTTAGTACTATTTACAAACTTTCATGTTTTATGTTTTTTATATCATACCAAATATTGTATTTAAAATGAACAAATTAAGTATCGGAGTTTAAAATACGTAATCGAATGAAACAAATTGTTAAAATATGTACACAAAATTTAAAAATAAGGTGAATTAAAATTTTTCGAAAATTTAGTATTTTTGATTTAAAAAGATCCTTAATAATCGTAACTTTAAATTGTTGTGATAACCAAGAAGTTGCATTCATCGAGGGTTATGTTAATTGAGGTGGTACTTAATTTAATTGTTGAATAAATCAAATAAGCTGAATTGATTAAATCCCTCTAAAATAATTTTAACCTTCCATTGAAATTGAATACGACTTTCAGGGATCACAAAGTTATTATATTCCATACCAAAGAATTCTATAGAAACCCATTTAACAAGTTTAAATATCGATTTTTCCGATAGTGGAAGGGATCGTATTACCGGGCTTATGCTATCTATTACGTTCGACATTTAGCGAGATAAAGCCAAAACGATTATCTTGATTTTTTTCGGGTTTTTAATTTTTTTAAAAAACCATGAAAAGAAATAAAATATTTGTAATTTTTCGGACTTTTCCGAGCACAAAACGCTGTAAAAAAGAGCCGGGAGGAACTAAGCCAAATTTGAGCCTTGATCTTTGCCCGGAATGTTCACTGCCTCACTAACGAATAAAATTAAATAGGTCCGGTGAAAGAAATCAAATAAAATTTCTTTGATTGGGTTATACCATTAAATACCAATTCATTCAATATCAGATAGGACCTCTTCATGATTACTAAGTCAAAACATGGACCGATTCTAACCATTCTCAAAAGCATTAGTTATCGATGCAGTAGAAACTTATGTACCAAATGTCGTCAAATTATCTTTTAAAATGCGACATGTAGGTTGATTATAGGGATCGATCGTCATTTTATATGGACATACGAACACTAACTCAATATACCCAAGGAGTGGTGTAGAATACCAAAAATATTTTTTGGTAGTATGGAGGTCGAAAAAGTACTATTTTTTAAGCAAGTTGGTACTATTTTGAAAATCCCATTTATCATACCTGCCTTTATACACATGGGGGATACAATAAACTTTTCTGAATTTTATTTCCAAACTAAGAATATATCAATAATAACAAATATAAACTAAATAAGAATTCTAAAAAATCAACGAATTCTTGTCAATAAAAATTCCTTAAAGTATGCACTTGTTGTTAAATTAGTATATTTGTTTGGAAAATGAGTTAAAAATCAGCAACGAAAATTAGTAAAAAAAATCCGTGATTTGTAATAAGAGAATAGCAAAAATTATTACAAAAAAAATTGTACTAAAAATCAGTACAAAAATAGTAAAGTGAAATTAAAACTGTTTACAAATTTTTTACTAACTTTTTTATCTGAGTGTAGCATATTTGTATAAGAAATTTTAAACTTACATAAAATAATGCCTGTTTATTTTAATCGAGGCTTGTCCGAATTTTTTTTAAATATTCGTTATTGCCTTTAGGGCGACTTTTCCATTTTTCGTTTTCGTCAATATTTCAATGAAGTGGGAATCCTGGAAGAAAGAAGGACGGATATCGCTAAATCGGCTTAGAATTGCATAAGGATTATTATACGTTAAGGGATCTTAGACCTATATTTCAACATGTTATAAATGGAATGGCAACTAATATATAACCTCAACTCATATGGTGGAGGGTATAAAAAGTAATAAGGAAATTAATTCGAGTGTAAATAATAAAGACATTTTTTTAAAGTATTGTTAACCCAAAGATTTTAAAATTGTCCCGTGTTATTGATATTTTTGATAAAGAGAGATCGGCAACACTGGTTTTATACAACGTATATTAAAAAAATGTTCAAAAACATCTGCTTGCGGTAATTGTTGAGTGAATCAACAACAGACTACTTACCGTCTTGTTTTCCAACTGTTTGTTTAAAGCAAGTGTAAACTCTCCCTTTTTCTCTCTCACTCTTTCGGTTCAACCTACATTGTATGAACAAAAAGAATATTCCGTTGGGTTGAGATATTGTCAGCTGTGGTGTTAACTTGCTTGTAGATTCTGAAAGCCTGTTTAGCGGCCAGCCGTTAGTAGGAACAAGAAAACGAAAGTATTATCGAACTGAAACACACGTACATGTTTGAGGAGACTTGTTTGTGCAAAATAAGTTGCCAGTTTGAATGGGACCACTAACATTTATTTGGTGTCGCATATTTGTCAATGCGAAAAGTAGCCGTATGTTATATATATACTTTTTTAGCAACAAGGAATCGTCATATGTGAATTTTGTTTTGTTCTGATTCCCCCTTTTCTAAAGTATCGTAAATGACATTGATTACCCCAGTGGCCAAATGTGTATTTTAAAAATTCTTAAAAAATGGATTCTGCGCACTTTTGCACCCTCGTGGTAATGGCAATGTTGGTAAATACCGAAACAAAAATTCTAAAGATTTTTAGAATATTTTTCATATTTTTTTGTCTACTCGTTTGAGAGGGTGGTACATATTTGAGATTACTAAACATTTGTGAAAAAAGATGCGCTCCTAACCTAAAAAAATGTCTATTTTGAAAATTTTCGTAAACTTTAGTAAAAGAAATTTAAATAATGACTATCATTTAGGGTTGAAATTTTAAGTTATTATAAGACATGAACAATAAAGGATTTATTTACTTACTGGATGGTATTATTAGAAATATCAGACGAATTCGTTAACAAATTTGTGTGAAAAGCACTAATTTAAAAACGTTTTTCTTTAAAATTTTTTTGTAGAACAAATACGGTTAAAAATTTTTAAAGATAAATCTTTTTTAAGTTTGTGTTTTTTACACAAATGTTTTAACAAATTCCTCTGATTCTTTTTTTTAAAAACAGAGACTTAATTTTTTTTTAAACTAATATTTCAAAATATATGGGATGGGTTCACTGTAGGATTTTGGATATCCGACTCAGTTTTTTGACAGATCCTATGACTTATGTTACAATGTAAACTCCGCTTAAATACATATAAGGCAGATTGGGATATTGGTGCAAAAGGTGAGAAAGCGTTTTTAAAACTTTTTATCCCTTTGACGATATATGTCTCATTTTTACTTTTTGCAATTTTAGGAAATCTTGCGAGACGATTTTAACTAAACTATTGTGGTTGGCACTAGAGAAATTTAGCTTTGTAAGGATATCCATAACTTGTAGCCAGATAGTTTCAGAGCAATACAAGTTCACCTCGAAATCAAAAATTAAAATTTTGGATTTTTTAAGTTTTTTTGGTTTTTTGTTTTTATTTTTTTTTTACTTGTAAAAATTCAGTTTGAAATACACAAAGAATTATTTTTGGATTGCCCATAGTTTAGAGAAAAATAGAAAATTAACTTTTTAAAAATATTAACATCTTCGGGATTGACGGCTTTAGTTCCATTTTTTCCCCGATACGGAGCATAGTAAAGCGCTAAAAATGGCATAACAATAATTGTCAACCATAGGTCCATATCCTCAAAAAGTTTCGTTAGAAAATCTACAGCGGTTCAAGTATGGTCGTGCAAGGGTAAAATACAATTTTTCCAAAATTTTGGTAAGGAAAGCTATGCTACACTAATAAAAAAGTGTAAACAATTTAGTTAAAATAAAAAACAAATTTGTCAACATAGCAGAAAAAGCTAAAATTAATTAAAAATTATGTTGCAGAAAAGGCTGTTAAAATTAGCAGATTTTTTTGCATATATTAGTAATATAGGAACAGCAAAATTAAACCTTTAAATATACAGAATTTTAGTTATATTTGAGTTAAATTTTTGTTAATACAAAATAAAAAAAAAAAATTTTAAAATTTCGAAGTTTTTTTTAATGCAAATAAAAATTGAGGCTTTGGAAATCAGCAGTTTGCAATTTTTTAGCAAATACTTCTGCTGATTTTATTATGACAGACTGCTATTTGCATTCAATTAAATTTTGCTTACAAATAATAAAAATAAAATTGTAGCTATAACAGTCTGTTTTTGCTATTTTTAGTCTACTAATATTTAGCAAAATTTTCTGCAGATTCTACAGTACAATTTGTCACTCTCAATTAACTAAAAATTAACTTAAATACACTCAAAAAAATAAGTTAGTAGAAAAATTAGTAAAACGTCTTGTATATCAAGTGTACTAGTTTTCAGCAATTTTTTTGCTGAAATTCCGTTTTCAGCAAAAATTTTAGTTGAATTTTTTTTAGCACTAAACTAATTTTGAACTAATGTTTTACTAATTTATTTTGCTACAAAAATTGTGCTGATATCCGCATTCATAGCGTGGACGACAACCAGATAGACAAGATGTAGATGTCGCAGCTTGTCTGGAAACGGAAATGACAAAAAAAGAAAAACAACTCTACACATATTCTATATTTAAATTTTCAGCAAATAAATTAACTAAAGTAAAATTTCGCTACAAGTTTTTTGAGTTTTTTTCAGTCTACTAATATTCAGCAAAAAGTTTAGTGATTTTTGCAAGGATTTTTTTTATTTGCAGTCGACTAAGTGTTATCAAAACTTTTGCTGAAGATTACTATTTTTTGGTAAAAATCAGCTCGCTGATTTAAAGCAAACCTTTTGCTGAAATTACCAACTTTTTTGCAAGCACGCTCCTGACTAAAAATTTGCTGACACAGCAACATTTTTTGCTGACTTTTGAGTGTATGTATAACTAAAATATTGTAAATTTAACGGTTTAATTTTGCTGTTCTTATTTTACTACACCGATAAAATTCCATGATTAGATAGTTGAAAAAATCTATAGTTGAATTTAAAAAAAATCTGAATAACTATCACAATCATAAACAACTATTGTTTTCATTGAAATCGATAATATTTGATTAATAAAGATTGCAATTAATTTAAAGATATCAAAACGAAAATATTGAATCATAAATAATTTGGTATGATTTGATATATTATTATTGTTTTGAAATCATTTTTTAATGTGTTTTAATATTTTTCAGATATAATTTATGAACAGCAAATCAAAATTGGATAAATATGAGGCAATGAAAACGTTCGTGTCCAAAATTTCAATGTATGTGATAAACTCAAGGAAAGATAGTTCTACAAAGGCGAAGACGATTCTTAAAATAAGTAGATCAGTAGCAAATTAAGTTATAAGTTTTTTAATGTATGTGTTTTATGTTATTTTCTTATTGATTTTATTATATCTAATAAAAAAATTGGTCAATGTTTTTGCCAAATATGTGTTAGTTTCATTGAAAAGAAGAGTAAAATACCATATCTATAGTGCCGATTAACAATTTTTTAACTGAAATAGTTGATTTCTATTATTATCTTGACATTAGAAATACTTAGTTATCCTCAACTAAATAATTTCAACTATATATTAGTTAGGGGTATTTCACCTATGAGATAGTTGAAATATTCGTTATCATCAACTAAGGAATTTTTAGAGTGTAGTATTTAGCAAAACACTTAATTTCAAATTTTTCCCACAACGTCCTTTTCCTGCAACTAATTTTTAGTTTCTTTTTCTGCTATTTTTACAGATTTGTTTCTATGAGAGTATTCTACACAGTAAGAAGTGATTCCTTTCTGAAAAACTTACTACTTTTCGTGTTTGACAAAGGAGCTTCTACATTAATAAAGTCTGTATAAATTTTAGTTAAAACTTATACAGATTTAAAAACGCGTTTTATATGGATTTTTAGGGTTTTTTAAGGTTTTAGCCAATTAAATCGCTGAAAGCAAAATCGGCCTTAATAAATGATATTAATATTAAAATGAAGTAAAGAAGCAATTAATAGGAAAATATTTCAACAAAAAAAAAATCGCGATTTTTCAAAAATTTTATATGGCAGCTTAGTTTTCCAAGTAATCCCCAAAGTCCAACTTTTAGTATAATATGGGGTCACCTCTAAAAACTGTTCTTGGAAAATTTCAAGCAAAACAGTTTGCATTTGCAAAAGTTATCGCAATAATTACATTTTTTACTAAGGTTAGTATCGTACTAAAGACACTTTAGTGTCTTATATTTCTTAATTTGCCCACTGTACACTATTTCTTTCTTTCGAGCCACTGTATACATTTAAAAATACTGTCAACGTTGAAAAAAATCATCATACTAAACAAAATGTCTCCCATAAATTACGAACTAAAATTTCTGTTGGCCGTATGTTTTAGTGACTCACATGACGCGATTTCGACACTACATGGCGTGTTTGTGGTAAAGCCAGTCAGAGCAGCAGTCAAAAAAAAATCAAACAAATGCACACATGAGGTCGGTCTACTGTTGTCTGTTAAATTGTATGTGAACTAAACAAACAAGTCAGATAGACGGAATGATGATGTTTGCATGAGCAACGACGGCACACATAGTATTGTAAAAACTGAGTGAAAAAAGAAATCGCATGCAAGTTAGAAGAATAAACAACAATCAATGTAAAATCATACGGAAGTTTTCAAACCAAACTATAGTTATCTCTTTCACTTCTATGCAAACAAGATGTAATTCAAAATTAATAAGAAATTTAATCTCTTTTTATATACTTGTTGAAATTTCTGTTTGCCCAATAATTTAGTGACTCACATGACGCGATGTTTTCACATTTTCTAACAAAATGTTTGCTAGTGAAAAGAAGACAAAATACAAACAATAACAACAATACATGAAAACTTGTGCGGTTGTCGTCGGTGGTGGTTTCAGAATTTTTTAATTGTGTAAAAAAGCAACCAACTAGTGCCACACCAGACAACGTGATGTTGCTTATAAAAATGTTAAAACGTGTATAAATGATATCAAACGTGTTGTCAGGGTGTGAGTCTCATCATCTACAGCAAGTCAGCTGTTCATTTATATGTTCCCAGTCGGTCATACCAAACGTATATGTGGTGTTTGTGTGACGTTTTTCTCTCTTCAGCCAGGCAATCAAACAAACTAAACACAAAACACCACTAAATAATGAAATGGCCAATCATATTCAGTGGCGGGAATTGAGTTTCTAAAAGATTTGGCAGCTAAAAATGCTGTTCGCCTGTCAACTTCGGGTGGATTTTACGCGCGAAACCAAAAAACGTACCGTACGTGTATTTATTTAACAAACAACCAACCAACACGGCTTTGTCGCCTGCAACACTGTGTAATTGTTTTTTTTCCATTTCTACACTCGAAAAAGCGAAGATGTTTTTTTTTCAGAACTTCCTCCCCTCTTTTCATTATACCGTGCTATTGATATAAATTTATAACAATTAAGTCTGGCTTGCCATCCATTTATTTTCTCTAATTCCCATCTGCAAATACCCGAAAAATTCCCCATAATTTATTTAATCATAAACGACTTTATCAAATTAATGCTTTTAGGCTGTTCACAGATGGTTCTCAGTAAGATTTTTTAACAAGATAATAATAATAATAATCCAGAGTTTTAATGATTTAATTAAAATTGTTTGCTTCGTATAATGATAACTTTGAGACTTATCCTATTTTAAAAGTTTTATTTATTAATATCAAGGTTTGATGCCAAAACTAATGGCGATAACGGTATCGGAATTTGTTTAATTCGCTAACGGTAAAGGTAACGGTACTTAAGATTGTTTCCGGTACGTACCGGTATAATAAATCACGTTAAAACATATAAAAATAAAAACAAATTTAGCCTATTTTTTAAATTGAAGTGTTAAAAATACTGAATAATATTTAGCTATAAATTCGATACTGGTAGTTTTAAAAATTATTATCTATAATTTTTTTGTAAAAAATATCAAGATTAAACAATAAAAAAGTAAAAATTGTAATTTTATATATAAATTAATACCGGTAAAAACCGGTATTGGTAACGGTATTCAATTTGAAACGTTATTATAACGGTAACCAACCTTGATTAATATTAATCAAGTTCACTTTCAACGAAAATGTTGGAAAAATTAACCAATAAACCTTTATTAAAAAGCTAATTAGTTACCAGTAAAAGCAATTTAAATTTTGCTTATAGCGATTTTTCAACCTTCGCATATTTACAAAAAATAAGAAAAATTCATTATATTAAACTAAGTCTATACAAGTATTTTGATCCGGCGAAAGATTTGATGAGAACCAGAAGTTTTGGAAAAGGTAGAGCCTCCAGAACAGACAAAACTTAAACCAAACCCTATACCTTTATTTTGCTACATTTTTGTTTTCATTTGTTATTTATAGTTTAACTAATTTTGTTGTTAAATTTAGATTTGTTAAAAAAAAAGAATTTTGTTAAAATTAAAAAAATCGGTTATAAGCTAAAAACAGGAATATATTTGACTAAATTTAATAACAATAATTTTTCCATTGATTCCATTGATTATTTTGAGTGTAGTTGATATGCTGCTAGTTACTTGGCAACGATTTTTTTTGTACGTAGATTAAAAACATCTCAAAAAATGTTATATAGTCTAATTTTTTTTTTACATTTTGTGTGTACTTACTAGTATCCCCGAGTACTTTCAAACCACACACACAAGCTGGAATACCTTACCCGGGGAATGGACGGGTCCACAAGAAAATATACACAAAAGTATAGTGGCATGTAAGTTGGGCAGCATTTTTTAAAAAATCTGGAATGTTTTCAATTTTTATACACATTTGTATACTTAAGTATCCCACATTGTAAGTACACATAATGTAAAGTACACGAAATCGATTACATTGTGTGGACTTATTAATCTTTGCACACACACTTTCAATGTTATTAGAAAAATATAAATGAAATTAAAATTGATCAATATTTTCCATCCTAGAAAAAATTGAAAAAATTAGCGGATTTTAAAATGAAACCATGTTTATAGTTATTATTATTTTGCAATAATTTATATGTTTTGTTAATTTTATTTATTTATTTCTCAACAACAAAAAAACAAATTTAAAAAACCAACATTTCAATATTGGCCACACACTTTTCAATAATATGAAATTGAAAAACAAAAATCCAAAACACTTTGAATTTGTCAATTTAATTGATAAACTTTCAATACAGGGTACAGACCTTCAATTAATTTGTAAACAATCCAAAATTGATCAATAATATTGAACGTGTATGCCGTAATTTACACGTTTATTGTATGTATTTGTTTTATTTATTTAGGGTCATATGCAATATCAATTTTAAAATTAATAAGTCACTTATAAAACAAATTTTTTATACCAAATTCATTCATTCATTCAAATAGAACAACTAATAAAATACATGGATGGTAACCGAAACGATGCGGTTATCGGTAAGGATAACGCTATTTTAGATTATTTCGGTAACGATATTTTAAGGTTAACGGTTTTTCAGTTATTTCGGTAACGATATTTTAAGGGTATCAATATTTAATTTATTTCGGCATCGGTATTTAAGGGGATAACGGTATTTCAGTTATTTCGGTAACGGTATTTTAAGGATAACGATTTTTCGGTAACGGTATTTTAAGGGTAACGGTAGGGTTTTGAATCGATAACGGTATTTTGGCGGTATTCCCTGCCAACCCTGATAAAATATCTTTATAAATAAAATTGAGACATTTTATTAAAATGTTCTTTGCTTAATTGTCATAAAAGTAGAAATATTCACCAAGTTCTTCTCCCGTCATGGCAACTCTGCCTCTATCATATTAATAAAATGAGTTTCACTTGTTTTAAAATACAGTGTTTAAAACGTCTTTGTAGGTGTGTTTTTAGTTTTTTTTAAAAAGATTGTGGCAGAATACAATTTTTGCATTATAAAAAAGGCAACTACGAAAAAAAATCATTGTTGTCTGTTTGTTGTTTTTGTTTGCAGTGTTCACAAACGAGATCTATTTATTAGGCCAACAGAAATTTTAGTAAACCCTCAAAGACTCGAATCAACAAAAATACTTTTTGTTTTCAATATAATTACAACAGTGACGACGAGCAACTCACTCATATAATGCAACCAAACGACAAAAGCTTTAATTGTTGTTGTTGTTTGCTGTTTAAAGAAAAAAAATGAAAGCAATAGCAAATTTCTTCCCAAGTAAATTTTTAATTCCCCATGGCAAGTACTTTTTTCTTGTTTGTCTTTCTTTGCCCCACAACAATAGCATACCCTCTCACTTTGAATAATGTGGTGACTTGGTTGGTTTTCATTTTGTTTGCAGTCAAACCGGCCGACCATTCTAGGAACTTGCCCTAGATGCATGATTAGGCTTGCAGCAATTTTAGCAGTACGACGACCCAATTTTTATGGACGCTATTTTTCTTCTCATGTTTAGTAAGGCAACTAACTTACCAACCATTCATATATGTACATGAATATGTGTTTGTATGTTGATGGTGTTGTATGAATACTTCGCTGTTTTCCATGTATAAAAGAAGTAATGTTGAAGATAAATTTATTTTTGTAACTATTGTTTTCTCTTTCACTCTTTCTCTTAAATTTTTTTTCTATCTTTTGTTTACCATTGAGTTGTTGCTTTTTTTACAACATTTTGGGCAGTGTTGCCATTTTCCCGCTTATCGGGTATTTTTGATGTTTTCTTACCTCTCCCTGACCGGTGCTTTTAGCACCGTAAGTTGTTTTTCAAATGGAAAAATTTCACTAAAACTTATAGGCATTAAATAGTAATTTAAGTTCTGAAAATCAAAATCTTTTTATGTAATTAGAAAGCCACAATCACAATAAACACAAAATGTTACTTTTTCACAGAAAAAATAATAGTCTTGTATATTAAATTTGCGTAAAAACAAAGTCTACAGAATTTTCAAGTGAAGCTCACAGTTTATGGTGCTTTTAGAACAAGTTATATTTTTGGTATTTGTTCTCTTTTCAGTGTTGTCAGTTGCGGTGATTTATTCCCAAATTGGGGGTTCTTTTTAACGTGAATGGATTTTTTTTTCATTTGTAATCAGCAGAGAAGACAAAATTGCTGTTTTTGCTTTTTATGGTTTTTATTGCTTGTTTTACTAACACATATTTGCTTCTTTTTGCTTTTTTGGATTTTCCGTTTTTAGCTTTAAAATAGCTTTTTCTTAAGATTTTTGAGCTTTGAATTGCTTTTTTTAAGACTTTTTGCCCAAAAATACTTTTTTTGTTCACAAAAAAAAAAACATATTTTTTCTCTTAACTTTGATTTTTTTTTAAAAAACTGTTGTTTTTCCCAGTTTTTTACTTCTGATTTTTTCTTGCTTTTTTTACAATATTTTTTTGCTTTAAACACGTCGGATTTTGCTTTTTTTTGGCGATTTTTTTTATTTATTCTAGAAAATGTTAAATATGTAATAACCGCGGGCAAATACCAAAAGCAGAGAATTAAAAATAACGGTAACGCTATTTAATTTATTTTGCTAGATATTTTTAAGAAAACGGCATTTCAATTATTTCGGTAACGGTATTTTAAGTAACGGTATTTTAGCATTATTGCCGGCCAACCCTGATTACCAGAGCAGTCTGTCTCGCGATATGCACCGAGATAACTGACTACCGTTACTGAAATACAATTATCCTTAAAATATCGTTACTGAAATAACTGAAATACCGTTACCCTTAAAACATCGATACTAAAAAATAAGTGATATAGCGTTAGCCTAAAAATACCATTACATTAACCATTTCAAATAGCGTTATTCTTACCGATAACCGCATCGTTTCCGTTACCGTCCATATTTATAATTGAAAACAGTGAGCAGCTTTAAAACTCTGATGCCCAAGGACGCCAAAAAGCGGCCTTTTTAAATAGTTTTTGGCTAATAATAATTTTTTATTTAAGAAGTTATATTACATTGATAGAAAACATAACTACCTACTTTTTGCTTTCAAACGATATTCAAGCGAGAAAGATGTACACAGAAAAAATTATTAACCTTAAATATCTAATTAAATAAATATTAAAAATCAAAATTGTTTCTAAATAAGTATTTAATTGAATCAATTAATATTTTAATTGTCTTTTAAATATAAAACAAACATATATGCAGTACTCCAAATATATACACACACTTTTTTACAATTTCATATAATTTTTTATTTTCAATTAATGTTTTAATTGATATTATTACTACTTTAATCGAAATTTGTTTCAATTAAACGTATACAATTTTTAGTAGTTAATAGCATCATTTGAGTGGTAGGTGCAAAATCAATTAAAATTTTAATTGATATAATCAATTTTGTTGTTAAAATTAGTTTTTAGTTCTGTGTAAACTGAAAATATTGTAAATTATAAATTAACTTTTTAAAACAGAAAAAAATATTTGAAAAATTGTCAAAACTACGTTTACTATCTGGTAAACATAATCGATAATAACAAAGCTAGTTTACTGTCTCTACTTGTAAAATGAGTTACAGTTTTTGCTCCAGGACTCACAGGATAACGTCAGAATACATACGTCTTACGAAATATCTTTAATTCAGAAACTACACACAAAAAAATATTAGCTTAAATCATATAATTAAAGATTTGTTTAAAATAAAGTTGTTTTTAAATAAATATTTAACTGAATCAATTAAATCTTTGAATTCTTTAATTGATTCAATTAATCGTACACAATTTTTAGTAATGGATAGTATCATTTGGGTGGTAGGTGCAAAAGCAGAGAAAATAGTAATTGTCTGGAACAATTTCATAATTAAACCTGGTTTTTACTTTTTTGTAGCTGACAGATATTTTTGAAACTAAACACAGATTATATACTCAGAGTTAGTAGTAAGAAAAACCAATTTCGTCAAAATTTATTGATGTTTAGTGCCAAATTTGCTAAATTTAGTAATGTTCAAAACACGAAAATCGCTATAACTTCTGAAATAACAACAATAGATCAACAATTTTCAGTAATTTTATTTTACTGAAAATGTTATTTGTAGCAAAAACCGAAATTATTTGACTATTGTGTTTCTCCATGCGTCTGCAGCATTTATTGTGCTATATCGCCTAAATAAAGCAATAAATTAAAATTTTAATATTTCTTCCATGGTAGATTTCCAATGCCAAATATATGGTTTAAATATTATCATTATTAGAGGGTTAAGCTATACAAATTTTATGTGGCAGTCAATGTGCTTGCAAATTAAAGTAGGTTTTGGTCAAAGGTTACCGAAATAACTGAAATACCGTTATCCTTAAAATAACGATACCTATATAAAGCGAATAAAATACCGTTACCGAAATAAATGAAATACCGTTACCCCTAAAATACCCTTACCGTTATTTTTATCTTTCTGTTTTTGGTAACTGCACGTGGTCACTGAGTGTTTTTCGTAGATTAAGTTGGTAAATTGGTTCTGTTTTTAATCTCGTTTGTTTTTTGTAAAAAAAATTGCGGGATGCATCGAAATAACTGACTACCGTTATTCCTAAAATACCGTTACCGAAATAACTGAAATACCGTTAACCTTAAAATACCATTACCAAAATAATCAAAATACCGTTATCCTTAAAATACCGATACCGAAATAAATGAAATAGCGTTACCCTTAAAATACCGTTACCGAAATAACCTAAAATAGCGTTACCCTTAACGATAACCGCATCGTTTCGGTTACCATCCATGGTTTTTTGTACCACGGTACAAACGTACTTTACAAATAGCACACTTAAAATATTTTGTATGTACCTAAATACCGCTTCAAATTTTTTTTTAAAAACAAATAAAATTTCACATCAAATCAGGATCAGAATTTTATTTTGTTTGTTTTTTAATGACATACAAATGTGGTTAAAATTTACATTTCTTCTACAAATGAATGTTATGAAACTTTTAAATCTAAACACCATATGAAAAAATAATATGAACATTAAAAGCCTATTCTCATAGTGTTTTTATACTATTTTGAATTACAACTCCATTATATTTAAACTCAAAATTTTTAAATATTAGTGCCTTTTGTTCTTTTTTGTAACCATTTTTACATCGCAGCCATGCATTTTTAAATTCTTAACTTAATTTTTTCAAAAAAAATTATTTCGTATTTTTTTTTACCTTAATTTTGGCAAAATTATACTTTTTTTTTACAATGATCACGGTGCTTTTTTCAGGAGTTGGCAACACTACTTTTGAGTGCTGTTGAGTAAATGGATTTTATGTTGAGGTAGGTGTAATCAGTGATGCTAACTTGGTGCTTTAAGCACTATTTATGGTGCTTTTTGATGACCCAAAACGCCAAAATTTTGATCATGGTGCCAAAACAAAAAAAAAAAAGCACTAAAATAGTGCTTTTTTATTTTTTGGTTAGTGCTTTTAGTGCTTTTTTAACAATTCTTCATATTCGTGTTTTTGCAATTAAATTGTTCTAAAGGTCTATATTTTTTTTAAATGGAACATTTTATATGGCAACATTTTTAAGGTCACTGTAGGCAGACCAGATGTAAATGTAGACAGACCAAATGCAAAAATAAATCGTCAGCCATTTTATGAGAAATCGTCAGGAAATCTTCATCAGTTAAATATCATAAAAATGCTAGTTTTATCTATTTTTATTCGAAATTTAATTAATTTTAACTGCTTGACTATATCGCTTATTAAAATAATTCACAGCTTT
This sequence comes from Leucophora obtusa, assembly GCA_949987735.1. Lineage (NCBI taxonomy): Eukaryota > Metazoa > Arthropoda > Insecta > Diptera > Anthomyiidae > Leucophora > Leucophora obtusa. The sequence goes on from OX465297.1 coordinate 4,276,194, forward strand.
TATAAATTGGAATTATATATAACTGAACGTTATTTTTACTTCACCTGTAAAAAGGTGGTATTTATGCTGCGATTAGTAACGAATAATTTTATAGACTTTAAGTTCGTGATTTCGAACTCTGTTTTTAAAACTTTAAGTCACATCATAATTGTTATATAATTTACAAATAAGCCAAACACAGAGTATTTCGGCGTTTTTAACCGCGATTTTCTAAAAAATGTGACGTGGTTGAGCCATTTTAAAAACATATTTAGAATCAGCTTGTCTAAATCTATAAAAGTGTTGTACCAAAGTTTAAATCCCTGCAAAAAATTCATTCTGTAAAGCTGTGTAAATTAAAAATTAACCTAGTTCCAACTTTTGTTTGTTAATTGTTTTCAACCATGAACATATTTTTCCACTCAGACCTAAGAAGTATTGCGAATCACAAAAACGCAATTTGGAAAGAACATTTTGCGGTTTTTTTAAACGCTTTTTTATAGTTTTGTGAATTTGGTGGTATTTATAATTACAGAAAATATGGAAACCTTTGTATGTGAACCGTTTATTTCTGTTTTTAGTTTTTAAATTAAAATATAATACTTCGACGTACACCGTCCAATCTAAATTATTTTTGCAAGGTTTCAAAAAAAAAATTTTTTTTTTTGACGAACGTAGAGGGCGCTATTTTCCATTTTTATTTATATCTTTGGCATTTACAGTCGGATCTTAAAGTATGGTACATCGATGTTTTTCTCTGGAGGAGACCAATATATAGGACCATTAACCTCAAGTAACCACCCTAATGTCATAAAATTAAAGCTCGCAAGAAATTATTAAACTTTTGCTAAGGAAGTTTTTCGATAAACCCAGCAGAATTTTTTTTTTTTTTTGGTTGCCGAACGTAGGGGTCGCTTTTTTAAATTTTATTTTTAGATTTTTCCTTTATAATAAAACACTGGTCTCCTCGAGGCAAAGAAATCGATATATCACACTTTAAAATCCGACTTCAAATACCGAAGCTATAAAGAAAAATTGAAAATGGCAAAAATTCGACAAAAAATTTTTTTTGAAATTGCCTTGCAAAAATACTTTATATTTGAGGGTGTACGGCGCACCTTTTTTTGCCTGTAAGGTAGTATGGTCTAATGTACATTACTTTTTTAAACTTTATATAAATTTATTTGATTTTTTTTATTAAAAAGGCATAGTGCTTTTTTAAGCTTTTTAAGCGAAAAAACAAAGCTATTTACGCTTTTTTGCAAAACATTTGCGCTTTTTACATTCCAAAAGTTGGCAACACTGGGTGTAATCAGTGATGGGACAAATGAAATGTAAATTTGTGTAAAGTATGCCAAATAAACAATAAGGATTTTTACACGCAGAAAAAAAAGCAGGGAGAACATTATCTAAGTGCTAGGTAATTATACAACTACTCCAAGTAAGTTTTACAATTTTCTAGTGAAATATACACTAAAAATAATCCGTGCAGAAAAATATGAAAAAAATATCAAAATAACCGAACATTTTTGTAAAATAAACAAAAAATTGTTCATGTTACGAAAGTTTTCGTTGTTTTGGCAATAATTTCGTACTTCTCTGCATGGATTATTATGAGTGTATGTATTTTCTATTTCACTACACATGTATATATTTTGCAAGGCTTGTATATATTTTACAAAAAAATATGCATATTTTACTAGAACATTGTAAAACTAACTTGAAAATTATATAGTTGTATAATTACATATCTCTTGGGTAATATTCCCCCTGTTTCTTTTCTGTAAGAAGGTAAAATGACGGTCAGAAGAAATCATTGACACATAATTCCTTTGGACTATCGTGGTGTATATAACTCCCCAACTGAAATTACTTGCGGTGCAATAATTTAAGTATTGACAAATCACGGGGAATTAAAAATATATTTCTGGACAACTCTTATTTGGGAGGCCTTACCAGCTTTTCCAAAAAGTGTATTGCCAGGTATATATATTTTACAAACACTTCAGTGGAAACAATTTTGTAAAAATAGCAGAAAACCCGACTAAAAATTTATTAAAAATTACCACAAAAAGTACTTTTTTGCTAAATATTAATCTGATAAAAACAGCAATAATAAAACTGTTAAATATACAAAATTGAATTATACTTGAGTTAAATTTTACTTAACTGAAAATAACAATTTACCCCACTAAAATCAGCAAAAAATTTTGGTGAATTAGTAGACAAACAAAAAACAGAATAAAATTATATCATAAATTTAGTTGAATTCTAAGAACTGATCAAGAAATATTACATAAAAAAAATTTTGCTGATTTCAAGATTTCATAATACGATCTTAAATGATGATAAAATAGTTCATCAGTGATCATAACATTATCAGTAAGAATTATATTTATGGTCACTAGAATCACACCATGATAATTTTGTTTCCTTGCACACATAAAAATATATAAGAAAAATACTCAAAAAACTTGTTTGAAATAAAAGTTAAAACCAATAATCCTTTGTATTTGATTCAAGCATTATATTTATCAATAATGCAACTTTTAAAATATAACACTCATTAAAATGCATTTGATAAAAAAAACTATTGAATACTTTTTCGTTTTCAGTAAACATAAGACTTGAATCAAAGTAAAAACACTTTTTTTATTTTAGCCGTTATTTTAATTTTTCTCAACGCAGGATGTTTTGTTTTCTTTTTGTTTAATTTGTCTTTTTACCTTTGAAGTTTCTTACTATCGTTGCTCTTTGACCTTTGATGCGGTTACAAGTGTTATGTATAAAAAGCAAGGTTGGATATCGTTAAAATACAGTTTCAAATTAAATACCGCACTCAAAAAAGTTTGACAGTTACTACATGTCATTTGTTTGTGTAGTATAGTTGTTTTTAACTGTAATTACAGCTGTTTTTCGATGGAAAAATACAAAAAAGTAATATGACAGTTATTTGAGAAAAAACAGTAGTATCTATTTAGTCGGTTGTTTTAAAATTTTTGTGGTAAAAATTTTCCAGTTAATTTTAAGGCATTGTTAGTTATTTTCAATGCATTTATTAGTTATTTTCGAAGAGTTAAAAATACCTAAATTCTTACAATTTCCATTATCAATGTTGCAAAAATGATCATCACAGGAAGTTTAATAATTTTTTTTTATTGAATCCGCGATTTTCGAATTCAAAAACCAAAAATATTTTTTTGTGTGCAATTGTGTTTTATTATATTGTTCTCTGCGTGAAGTGGCAGCTAGGGTCTAAAGATCAGAATCGTTCCAATTAGACATACATAGGTGATCGATTCTTCTCACACAAAAAAATATACAAGAAAAATATTAAACAAACCCATTTATTTCAAATAAAAGTTAAGTTATTTGATTCAATCATTATGTTTATCAACATTGCAACTTTTAAATATAACACTCAATAAAACGCATTTGATAAACAAATTATTGAACACTTTTTCTTTTTCAGTAAACATAACACTTGAATCAAAGTAAAACACACTTTTTGAATTTTGATCGTTATTTTTATTTTTTTTTCGTCAAGGCAAGCTGTGTTTTGTTTTTGTTTACTTTGTTATTTTTACCTTTGAAGTTTCTTACTTAAGTTGCTCTTTGAATTTTGATGCGGTTGCTTACAAGTGTTATATACATACTATACACCGAAAAAATTGTTTCCCAAATACTAGGTCATTTGAACTAAATTTAAAGAAATTTGGGAATGATTTGGCTCCAAGGAAATTTTAACTTAAATCGAGTACACAATTTTCTTAAAAACAAGTTAAAACAATTAACTTAAATTAAGTAAATTTTTTATGAAATTTAGTAAATACTGTTTTAATTTTTCTGAAATGTTTACTAAAATTAATATGTATTTTACTTAAATTTAGTATAAACTTGTTGTTAAATTTAGTAAACATGTCTTAAAATCAAGTCAATTGTTCTTAAATTTAAAGATGCTTTGAACTTGTCCTAACACAGAATAAACTTATTTTTAGTTCATATGTTATGCTCGTATTAAGTAAGAAAATCCAAAAAAAACATGCAAAAAACTGCAGGTATTATTTATTAATTTTTAATTCTCATTAGGTATAAATATTCAAATATATAAGTATTTTAGTTTCACTACCAAAAATCTAAGTAATCAATTTTATATATTTTTTTTATGAAATGTAAAATTTATTGCTTAAATTTTCTTCACAACACTAAAATACTTATATAATACAAACTACAAACCAAATAAGAATTCTATAGGTTATAAAATATTTTCAGGAATGTGAAAGAAAATCTTTACTAGAATTTAAGAAGTTTATACTTGGTTTAAAGAAGTTAAAATGTTTAAACTAAATTTAAGGAAGTTCATTATTTGAATTTAGTTTTTCATACAATTTTAAATTTCGTAATTTTTAGTTCAACCAAATTCTTCACATTTAAGATTATTAACTAAAAATACATACATTTTTCAACAGTTTTAAGAAATTTTAACCTAATTCAAGAAAATAAATTTAAGGAAAATGTTTTATTATTTTTGAGTTAATACGAATTTTGGATAAACTAAAATCAAATAAAATTTGCATTATTTGAAAGCAATTTTACTTATTGGAAAGAAATTTAACTTATTTTTATTAATAACTCATATACATTGTTTTAGTAAAGTGAAACCTTAATTTTAGTTCATACAATTTTTTGAGTGTATGTTATAAAGGTTTGTGAAATTATAAAATTATTCAAACTCACACGATGAAGATAAAATTTACACAAATTCATATTTATTATGTGGATTTTTTTGGCATCTATGCATCTAATACTTCATTCACAAGCAATTTTTGAAGGCGATTTAGCAATTATATTTGAAAACTAATCAAAACTGTTCACATAAGGTAGAAGGGGTTTTTATTATCTCATTAACAGCTGTTTCGTAATTTTGTAAACAAAAACCACTTATAGTCTAATCAAAAATTTAACAAAATGTTAAAAAAAAAATATTCTTTATGACCGAAACACAATATTTATTACTTTTTGCTAAGATACAATTGTATTTTTGACGTGGGAAACCTTTTTGAATAGGGCTGAACAGTTTAAAGATGAAATTTTTAATTTTTTGGTGAAGGCAAGATTGCAGCTTTTGAAGATCTGTTTGCATAAAATTTCTTCGAATATCCAAAAACCAGGTAGTTTTTGCTCAGGTATAAATGTAGTATAACAGTATAATGTAGTGTATTAAAATACAGAATTTAAATGATCTACTTTTAATTTTCTTAATTTTAGTTAGAAATGAAAACTAATTACTACTTAGATTTTTTATTTAAATTTACGCCATTACGGAGTATGTTCACTGTAGAAAAAAATGGAAAAATCAACTCTGAACACGAGACAAATAGTACCCTGAATTTGAAGGGATAATTCAGGGAGTTTATAAATTATCTCATAAAATTGAAGTGATTATTATCAGAATATTTTCAAAATAAAATCTTCAAAATAACTGAAACCTCGTTCATGTGAATGGGGTATATCAATTATGGAAATGGATAGAAGTTTCTGCTTAAAAGGTAAATACTTATAAATATTTTTGTTTTGTTTTTTTTTTTTAATAAATAAATTTTTTTTTAAAGAGAAGCAACACTCAGGAAATTCTTCCTATTAATTTGCGCGTTGCTTCCTTTGGAAAGGGGATAGAGAAGAAGTTAAAGGTAGTGAAATATGAAAGACTTCATATATGGCAACACTGTAATTGCGCGAGATGTTGAATATTAGAACAGTTGCTGTGCGCCATCTGATGAAGAATTGGTGAACTTTGTTGAAGCTTTTTAGTTCATAGCCCTGTTATGTTATTTTACTTCTGTGGGGTTAACTGCTATGGGAACACCAAAGGAGGACGCTGCGATATGTATGAGAGATATAAAAAACTCATAAATATTATTATTTTTCATAAACTGAATTTGCCTTTGTTGGGGAGATCGAACCCGCAACCTTATGTGTAACAGCGCTAACCATTACACAACGCCCACAGCGCCCACATTTAAATTAAATTTGAGGTATTTTGTATTATAAAAATTAAAAAAATTTTTATCAAATCAACACATAATTTTATTAAAATTTCTCTAAAAATTCAATAAATATGTTTTATCAAGTCAACAACTCCTTTTACTGAAATTAATTTCAATAATGTTTATAAGGCGCATTTCCACACGGGAGAAAACTGTTAGAGATAGAGCAAAAATACCTCTATGTAGCTCTATTGTGAATGATTTAAGCTTTTTAGGGTCAGTATTGTCGACAAATTTTCCAAACAAATAGCTAGATTAGACCCAAATCTGTTTTCTGGGTGTAGGTTTTAAAAATGGTACTTAAAGGGGTTTTTTACTCAAAAATTAATATGTTCCTAAGAAATGTTATAAACTTTTAAATAATGAAGAATTTTACGATTAAGCCTCAAATAATGAATCCCGATTTTCATTGAATAAATATTAGCATTGAAAACTACATACCCGTATTTTTTATCGAAATGTGTATTTTTTCAGAAAGTTTTGATAGTAAAATCGTTTAAGCAGTGGTATTTTATAATTAAAGAATATAAATATGCGAATTTTATATTTTTCATCATAAAACCGATTTTTACAAATTATCTTACGCTTGATAAAAATCGCTAGATTTTTGGCTAATAGCTACGTGACAATTTTTCCCGCTAGGAGTAAAATAAAATCGCTAGATCTGAAGAGAAAATCGCCGTTATGGCAACAGTGTTTAGAGTGGTTTTTGCTCTATCTCTGGTAGCATTCTTTCACGTGTAAATGTGATTTTACAACTTCCGTTGTCAATTCTGCAAAACTCGTAATCACAGAATATTACATAATTTCTTTTACTAAATCCGTGATTTTCGTATTCAAAAATGAAAATTATTTTTTGTGTTTACAGAGCTGGGTATGAAAGTAAGAATCAGCATAAAATCGAGAGTAAGTGAATGGTGTACTCGGTATTTAGTACTTTCTTTTGTGTAGCTGATTTTTGGCTAGGTTTTTAAATCGGCTTCTCCAAGTATATATTTTCTAAATAGCAGGCCTTTTGGGCGACTTTAGGGTGGTTTTCTGGTTTAGAGTATGCTGGTTGACGTCTTCGCTAAATTAAGAACCTATATGCTTTAAACAAATTTCGGTTAGTATCCCCATAACAGTTGTTATTAAAGGCCATTATTTAAATGGGGATTACAATCGAAGAATTTTAGGTCCCAATACCCAAACGAAGCATTTTAGAACGATGCTAACATTGAGCATCGCCACATGGCGAAATATAGTAAAAAAATTCTAATTTTGAATACCCTCACTTTTTCAAATCGGAAAGAACATCACTTGACTTTTGTGAAATGCAACATAATCCATTTGATTATTGGACTTCCTTGATTAGGGACATTCAGCAAGCTATTTGTTGATGTATTGCCTTGCGGGCTATACCGAATGTCGAGGTCAGCAAATAAATTTCTCTTTTTAGTCCTTAAAAAAGCCATATCTCGATTATAACGAAAGTACCTAAGTCATTCATTTTATGAAGTAAACATCACTATCATTTTTGGTTAACAAGGAAATTATCCCAACGGACACACCCTGATTTTTAAAAATGCGGTAGAAAAGGAAACATTTCTTTTTAAGAGAACCATTTTCTTAATACAAATTTGGACTGGCTCAAGGTAATCACATGAACCATTATTGTATTCATAAAAGCACATCTACACGTGAGAGAAAACTGCTGGAGATAGAGCAAAAAGCAACCCTAAATAGCTTAAATCATTCACAATAAAGCGATTTAGAGATGTTTTTTGCTCTATATCTACCAGTTTTCTCTCGCGTGTAAATGTACCTTAATGAATAAAGGCAGTCTGTGTTTTTGTTTTTCATTCAGCAAATGTGGGTGTTATAGAAAAAATCGGTAACGTTGTTGGTACAAGAAATGCTCTACTTTTGCCAGGCGATCATGAAATTTATATAAATAAATAAAATTCTACACAATAAATTGTGTGAAAAAAATAAATACGAGTAAATAATTGTATAAACAGTATGAGCAAAGATGTTTTTATTTATTTCTTGGGATTTTTTATATATTATTTCTATTCGTCTTTAATATGCGAATGAATGGATGGTTGGATTGAATGTGAATAAAAATAACAACAATCAGGAATAAAACAATTCGATGCAGGAGTACTATACAAAAAAGTCTGGTACGAAACTCTTTGAATACGAGAAAAACAAAAAAGAAAACTGAGTAGGAAGTACTTACTATGAAGAAGAAGATACGAACAATGCTGATGCTACAAAATAAAATTGGTTATAATACCAACACTTTTGTTTTGATAAAGTTGCTGCATTTTCAATTTTATCATCATCGTATAAGTTTGTCTGTTGTAAAGTTCTTGTTGTTTTAGTTAAGAAGCAGTGCGAGTATGTTGTAATGCTTAACTTAAGTAATGGAGAGTACACACAGAAAAAAAAATGTTGTCCCAATAGAATTGTCCGGTTGCTGCAACCGAAATAGTCTTGGAAAAACCGAATTGGGGTTGTGACAACTGAATTTTTGGTTGAAGCAACTGAACGATGCGTTGGGGTCAACAAATATTTTTTCTGGGTGTAAAAGCATGGAAACAACTATATAAAAGTAAAACTTATTTTTATTTACCAAAAAAATAAAAATTGCAATGTACACACATGGAAACACTACAGAAACGATTTTTCATTTTCATACAAACCACATGAGAAGGGAGAACACAAGTAAGATGAGGAAAAATGTGATTTACTTTAAAAATTAAATGTGTTTGAAGCAAACGACCGAAGATGATTTAATAGCGACCATAACCGAATCTAGAGACATTTTAAAATAATATTCGGAGAAATACTTTTAAAATCTATGATTTCAAAACAAACTCACAACAATGGTTTACAATAATTTCCTCTTCGTCACTGAGTCAAGAGAGTACGGTATTCGACTCAGGCTCTCACAAACATACATACACTCAAAAAAATAAGTTAGTAGAAAAATTAGTAAAAAGTCTTGTATATCAAGTGTACTAGTTTTCAGCAATTTTTTTTTGCTGAAATTGCGTTTTCAGCAAAAATTTTAGTTATATTTTTTTAGCACTAAACTAATTTTGAACTAATGTTTTACTAATTTATTTTGCTACAAAAATTGTGCTGATAACCGCATTCATAGCGTGGACGACAACCAGATAGACAAGATGTAGATGTCGCAGCTTGTCTGGAAACGGAAATGACAAAAAAAGAAAAGCAACTCTACACATATTCTATATTGAAATTTTCAGCAAATAAATTAACTAAAGTAAAATTTCGCTACAAGTTTTTTGAGTTTTCTTCAGTCTACTAATATTCAGCAAAAAGTTTGGTGATTTTAGCAAGGATTTTTTCATTTGCAGTCGACTTAGTGTTAGCAAAACTTTTGCTGAAGATTACTATTTTTTTGGTAAAAATCAGCCCGCTGATTTTCTGCAAACCTTTAGCTGAAATTACGAACTTTTTTGCAAGCACGCTCCTGACTAAAAATTTGCTGACACAGCAATATTTTTTGCTGACTTTACTGACTTTTTTTTGAGTGTAGTGATGATTGTTTCTAATTGCAAAGAGGCAAGTCTCTCTATGAAGATATTGATGGTACATCTACATATATCCTTTCTTGTTGGGGTTCTCTCGATTTATTAATTTTATGGATATCTGCATTGAAATCTGCATAGCAAACCCGTACGTCAAGTTCCTCTAAATAGAGCTACCTGTAAAACTTAAATTCCTTGCGAATAGCTTAGCTTAGCTCATTGTCAGCAATTTATTCTTGAAAGTACACATAAAGTTCGTGATCGATAGAATGTAGGATTTTATGTGTGCCTTGTTGTGGAGGATGGAACAAACATTAGGAGGAAATATGTCGTCACTAACGTCTATGTTAGTTAATGTTATATTGGGTATTTCATTTAGAATAAAATACATTGTAAATAGACCAGACAAAAAGACTACTGTCGTAGGACCAGTTTAATATTTTATTACAATAATCAACTATTCGTGCAAAATTCTAAATGTGGGCAAGGTCTTGCCTACAAAAGAATACCTTTAGCTTTTAGCCGAACCTAGTTTACGAAAATGGCGCCCAACGTAGGACTAACGAAAGAACCAATATTGTGCTGCTGAGTTCATTGAATACAAATTCCAGTAATATCCTAAAACTTGACAGTAAAAATATTGTAATGGAACACAAGCTCTGTTTTGCATGCAGTGTTGCCACCTAATTTTTTTAAATTTCCCCTAAACTTTATGAAAAATCCCCTAGAATTGGGCTTTTCAAAAAAAAAAAATATAAAATTTTTTTTTGTAATAAAGAGAAAATAAAAAATTTCAGTAGACAATTTGGTAGAAAAAAATTAAAAAAAGTTAACTGCCTACAAAGAAAATTTATAAGAAATTGATTTTGAAGGGTTTAGTTTTAGTTTTTAGCTCATTGAAAATATAAAATGATATATTTTGAAAATTTTGTATTTAAAAATATATTAAAGAAGCTAAAAACGTATCGATTTTGCTAAAATATTAATTTTGTCACATTTTTTTTTTTCAAAAAAACGCCTAATAAAATCCTAAACATTTTTTCTTACCGGTAAAAAATCCCACATAAAAAATATTCACCAAAAAAATCCCGTAAACGAAAAAAAATCCGCTGAATATAGGGTAAGAAAACCCTTAACTGGGATACATGCAAATAGATAAACTCAAAAGGTAATCCCTTTAAGAACGAATTTTGTTAAAGAAAAAACTCTGTTCTTCCCGATATCATTTATTCGGTAGTACTTCATCTTCAAAATATTTAAAAATAAATCTTTTAATTTATATAAAGTGCATAAAAGCATTTCATCAGCTACACGATAAATATGTTCTACACGATAGAATATTTTCTTCCACCAACAGTATATTTTTCTTTATTTGGCTTAAATACAAACAAGTGTAGGAGAAGTACAAGATTATTTAATTGCAATTGTTTGCACAATTTTAAATACAACATTTTTTCTTTTAATTTAAATAAAGATTAAATATTTTCCATTTGCCACTTTAATCACTAAAACTACCGAGTTAAACTAGAAAAATCCATTAAAATACTTGAAATTATCATTACCATATACAACAATCGTCATCATCATCATCATGGTAACAATAAGAGCTGCAACGAGAAGCAAAAATCATACAAACAAACAAATAACATCAGCAGCAACATCATCATCCCATTACCATTCAGTGCGCACAGCAAATGGTATCAACAACACAAAGATTTTTTTAGTATAAAAAAATGTGCTTCAACGAAAATCACAATAACACAAATGCTGGCAAAAGCCACTTATCCTTGAAAAATAAAAAATCATATACAAAACAGCTTCTGTAAAAAAAAGAGCAATGTTTCTCATATCCAACATTACTATATCACAGTTAGATTACAGCTTTAATAATAATTTTAGAGAATTACAATTGAAATCTTGTTTAAATATGAAAGATTAGATGTTTATAATGATTTCATGAATTACGATTAAATCTCTTACATGAAACATGGAATTTCATATAAAAAATCAGCTGTTTGTTACCCTAACAGAAAGGTTACAGTATTGCAATTGTGAATGGTTGGCCGAAAAGCTATTGTGAATGTATGCACACACCGTGCCACCAACACAATTATTTTTATCTTTTTAAGAACTGTTGATTTTGTAGTGAAAAAGTAACATATTTCCTTTTGGAAGTCAGAAATTTAAGTTTCTTTGGGTTCAGGTTGGGCGCCAATTCTCACTTATTGCTTAATCTAACAATTTAAGAATTCTTTTTTAACAACAAAATTAAATACATCAGAAATTCGTAGACATTAAGACAGTCTAAATCGGGTATAAAGTTTTTCATATAAAAAAATTAAACAAAGGGGGTATTCTTTTCGGTATTATTTATTTTAAAACGGAATGTAACACTTTTTTGTTTCTATTTTTAAGTGTTACTATTCTTGTTGTTTTTGCAATACTAAGGTAGATTATAGAGTTTAACATTTGGTTTTAAATATAAAATAATAATTTTACTTTTTATTGTGAACACAAAAAAAAAATTAATGATAAAATTATACTAAAAATTTCAATCGACAAGATTACGTATAAGTTTGATTTTTATATCCATTTCATATATAATATTACATTTAACAGCTATAATACTCAACCAAATCTCTTAAAAGTGATTAAGTTCTGAATGGGATTGAAATTTTAGAGCACTCAGGTAGGATGCTTGAAATATTTAAGATTTTTTGATTCCAAGTTTGGCGATATTAGTTTTAATATATTAAGGTGTTTGTTCGAAGACATGAATTACATTTTTAACTCAATCCTGCAGAACAAACATATTATAAAAACCCAAGTTCTACACTCGACTGAATCAATGTAGTTACGGCTCTTGAAATAGTCAATATTTTCATCAACATCTTAACAACATCTTAAATGTTTTTAAAATATTTTTCAGTAACAAGACCTAAGGACAGATACATTTACCACCTTTTAGCCACATGTTGGAATCCTGTATTTTGTTTACTGTGAAACTTCGATTCATAACGTGTTTTCTCAGGGATCGCACTATAAGAGTTGTTATAGATGATTTTCTGTTAAATGCAGGGGTATAACAAGCTTCCGCTCTTTCTCCTTTTCTGTTTCTTATCATCCAAAACGACTTTCTTGGGCAAATTCTAATTTTATCTACCCTTTCGAAGATGATTCCAATATTTGCCATTTATATTCTGTCGACAGAGGTTGGGTGCAAAAGGCAGATTTTATTCGGAAAACACGCTTGCCCAGTACATTTCATCCGTTTGTAGTCGCTTGATCAGTGGATTTAAATCAAATGTCTACAGATTTGGTTGGTGCCAAATTCTGTTGGGAGAAGTAAAAAATGATCGACCATCACTTGACAAGTCCACTTTCGATAGTGCAACAAGGCATAGTTGTAGTTGATTTCTGTTAGGTGATACTATAAAACTAACGTTCTGCTGTAGATATTGGGAAAGATATTTCCGAACACTTTATAAAAAAAAATTAAATGGGATAAGGTGACCAGCTCAAAAGAATTGCCAAAAATTCTTTCGAAAGGTTATGCTCTACGGACTTTTGGACTTTTCTGCAACTAAGAACAAATCTATATTGATGCTGGAAACATTTGTTTAATCCTCAAAAAACCTACAAACACAAGTGTCCGAATGATCCTGTTTGTGAAGCTTACAACTACACTCAAAAAAAAGTCGGTAAAGTCAGCAAAAAATGTTGCTGTGTCAGCAAAGTTTTAGTCAGGAGCGTGCTTGAAAAAAAGTTGGTAATTTCAGCAAAAGGTTTGCTGAAAATCAGCGAGCTGATTTTTGCTGAAAACTAGTATACTTGATATACAAGATGTTTTACTAATTTTTCTACTAACTTATTTTCACAGTGTTCAGTAAAGTATCCCTTTAAGATCCTCAAGTTCCCGCTGTCAAAATTCGACGCGATCTTCCACAGGATGAAGAAATAAATCTCCTAGCCTGGCGTTAGCCAGTAGAAGTTTCCTAGTACCTAGAAAACTAGGTCTTCCTCCACATATACCGTGAATACCCACAGAATGATTCCGGACCGATGAACGGTTACCTTCGTCCCCTAATGGCCAAAATCCACAATAGTTAAAGCAAGTTGTTCCTGCCAAGTCGATTGGGAGTCCGCATGCACTTCATGACCAGCCCAGATGAAACCTCGTAGGCTCTTAAGAGCCCTTAGTGCAGCCTGACATTCTGGAAGAATGGAGATGCAGCATCTAAATGTGTCCCTCTGCAGGCACTCCGTCGCACAGATCTTAACGATCCTCATGTGGCCCCTTAGGGCACCACTCTTCATGCTGGCAGCCTCCATTACTGGAATATGGAATGACGGAATGCTCAGCGCCGATGGCATCCGTCGGGCACGTTCTGCCGACCTCTTAATACTTCTGCTTACGCTAAGAAGTAGTCCTATCATCTCAACCGACAACGGAGATGATCAGAATATCGGCGTAGCAATAGGTCCTGAAGCCCAAGTCGTTCAGACCCTCGAATAGCTCAGCAATGACCAGTGTTCATAATATGCAAAACACCACCCTGAGGATACCTTCTGGTCGTATTCACAGTCGTGCAAGTAGTCCCTATGAAAAACGTGATTACTCAGAGCTGAGCATCTCCAAGGTCCAATAATAATTGGAGAGATGCCTTTTCTCATCATGGATGCACTAATCGCATTGTAGCATGCGTTGCCAAAGGGCAACGTTATTTACCTATAGTACCTTCTCTATCATCGTGGCAACTAGACTGACACCGGTCTCGGTAGATTTACCCCGTTGGTACGCGAGCTGAAGCTCATGTATCGGTTTACGTCTGAGGTAAGTATCCCTAATATATCGGTCCAAAACTTTCTCCATTTTCTTAAGGAGAAACGAACTGAAGCCAATTGGCCTGTATCATTTAGGCAACTGTTCGGATTTCCCCGGGCTTTGGAATAAACACCGCGTTAACCTCTTTCCAAGGTGTTGGTAAATGACCGAACAGGAGACTAGATCCAAATATTCTAACTAGTTGTGGAAGAATTATATCCGGATCCGAAGATTTAAAGGACGACAATTCACCTATCGTCCATTTTATCTGTTCGTCTTGAAAGATAGCACCCGACAGACATTAGGATTTTTTGAATCGCAATAGAGGAGGCTCGCAGCATGGGAAGAGTTTGTGAAGCAAAAGTTCGTCGATTTCATCGGAAAATTCAGAGTGAAGATTCGCTAACATATGACATGTTAGTTTTGGTGACATATCACAAAGAGTCAATTCCTCTCTTCTATGACAACGTCACATTAAAGTGCAGCTATGTTTAAAAAAGGGGCTGGTTGGATGACATTTAGTACAAATTTCCTAAATTGTCAACACAAATGGAGCCACATATCTATTGCCTTATCAAATACTTTGCGAAAACGGTGAGGCGGTTTGGTAACATCGTTGAATTTTCTTTTTATTGACTCATTATATTTATTATTTGGAGTAATATCAATTAGCAGGATATACGGTCCATTAAAAACGACTATAAATTGTTGACAATTCGACTCGTTCCAGTTTAAAACAAAAATAGTGTCGTTTATTTAAAAATACAAATAGAAAATTGAAATTTATCTCCTCAAATTAAAACCATAGCAACAATTGCTGGCAATAAAATTGTATACTTTAGAAGAAAAGATAATTTTATGTATGCTCAAAAATATGTAAGTAAAGGACAAGTAAAGAAGAATATAAATCATAATATCTACAACTAAATCTAAAGACAGCACATTGTTGTTTGGTTGAATGGGTTTCTTTACTTTTTTTTGGATAAAATTGCTGCAGTATTCCACAAATTTGTACAACAACAGAAAACACTTATCAGCAAAAGTTAAGTGCTAAAGTATTGTAGTTTAAAATCTTTACTATTTTGGTTTAGTTCTTTTTGTTGTTTTTGGGGCAAAAGATGGAAAACTTTTGCGGTTTGTTCAAGTGTGCAATGAACACTAAAGTAAAAGCAACTTGTACTTGACACTTGCGTTAAATCAAAAATGGTACAATAATCCATAAAGGCTGAGTGAATCAGTGAGTGAGTGACAACAACATCAACACTAACCTAGCAACAGCAGCAGTCGTAGGAGCAACAGCAAACAAATCCAACAATGATGATGGACTGACTGATGCATTGTTAAAAAAAAAAAATGAAAAAAGTGCTTAAGGATGCTGATGAGGATGATGATGACAAAAAATTTTGTAGGGCCAGAATGATGTGATGTATAGTTATAACTCTTGTATAATTTTTGCCATTCATGGCTGAGATTTTAAGTTCTTATTTTTTTCTGTCCTTTTTTATTTGTGTTGCTTGACTTGTCGTATAATCGTAGATGGAAATTTGATTTTAATAACAGGATTTTCCTTAAAGGAAGCTGACATTTTGACAATTTACACAAAAGATTAATTGTAACAGTTTAAATTAAATTTCTATTAAGAGACAAACAACAACGACAACATTTTAGGCTTGTAATTAAAATTACATTAAAGTTATTTTTACATGTTAGAAAAGTAAAAGAGAAACACATCCTAATATATAATGCAAACTTTATATCTTGTTAAAAGGCTTCATAAAACAATTAACGTGTAACGCATGGTAAATTGTTTGGATTTCATGTGAAAAAACTGTTATAGTCCATATAAAAAAAAATATTTTTCACGATGAGTTTCACGTGAAACGTGCGAAATTTTCCAACAAAATTTCTAACTTAAGAAAAAGTTTGTTCCTGGCGACCTCGAAATGTAGCAAATTACACCTGCTTTGAAATTATGTTCTCAAAATTAAGTTTCACTAAACAGCGCACACTGCCTATAGAAAAACTGCGTATATTTAAGAATCGAAAAATTTTGGTTTCATACACTCTTAGAAATAAACCTGTAAAAATAGCAGAAAAAGTACCTAAAACTTTGTTAAAAATGACTTTGCAGAAGAAACTACTGAAATTTTAAGATTGTTTTTGCTAAATACTAGTAAAATAAGAACAGAAAAAATAAAATTGTTATAACTAAAATTCTCTAATTCAGCAGTTTTTCCTGCAAGGTAATTTTTAACAAATTTTTAGTGGTTATAACTAAAATTTTTACGGAGTTTTCATTAGTGTAGAACATCGTCATTGTCAAAGCACGATTGTGGAATTTCAATTGATATTTTCTGAATTCGAATTCATATAAGATTTATCAAAGATATATAATAAATAAAGATAGAGCATTCAGTGGCGCCACTCTAGTTGCAGGATCGTGCAATTGATGGCGCTGAAAAAATCGAATTTGATTTCGAAATCTAAAGATGGCGACAGTAATCCAAAATTTCCAAAAGCTGTGCAATATTAAAACAGTGGTGCCACATTAAAATTTTATTATTTTATTTTAGGAATTTGAATAAAAGAACTTCTTGTCAAAAACAACTTTGTCCTTTTTGTTAAACGAATTATTAGTGTTAACGTTGTTTAAAATTTTTATTGTGTATAATAAGAAATTAAATTTTTGTTAAAAGAACTTTTGCTTAAAGAAAAATATGTTCTAATGACTTTTTAGTACTTTTATTTGCATATTATAAAATCTTAAAAGCCCTAAACACAATTACATTTTCTTAAAAAAAAGTGAAATCATGTTAAAATGGCACATTTTTGTTTAAAAAAAATAGCTGTTGTTGAAAATGCATACTGTCAGAAAGCAAATTCGGTGACAAAAGAAACAATTTCAATAATACCACACTCTTCTTTTGAGCCATTACTTTACTCCTAAATTTATTGAATGAAAATTCGAGTGAAATCTAACATCTAAACTCGAGATTAGAAAATTTTAAATATGGCGATTTTTGCCGCTCCAATGTGTAATTGTATTTTTCAGTTATGGCAACACAAGAGTAAGTAAAAAGAGCTTTTTCGAATATGCCTTGAAATGAGATAAAAGCTGTGCCTTGAAATGAGATAATTTTCGAATTTATCTATTTTATTCAGCGCGAACAGCGCCATCTTCTCAAAATGGGTGAAGCTTATTTGGTGGGGGTTTGGATTTATGTGCATTTGATAATTTCTGAATTTCAAATAGTACAATCTTATGATATTTTCTGAATTTAAAATGAAGAATCTGAATTTCAATTGATATTTTCTCAACTTCAAAGGAAAATTCTGAATTTCAATTGACATATTCTGGATTCCAATTGATATTTTTTGAATTACAAATGCAAAAGAACACTAAAATCTTAGTTTTCTTTAGATTTTTATGAAACCTCCTCAAAATTTCCCCGGATTTGCTTTTCTGTGGTAGATCTTACAAATTCGGTTTTTCTGTCTTTATATTCCCACAACTTCTTTCTAAAAATCATCGCCTTTGGATTATTTTTGCTTTTTATAAAAAAAAAAAAAAAAAAAAAATCGTAAATTAAAATTTGGTGAGAAGATCTAGTAGCTGTAGGTTTAACTTTAACTTGAATTTTAACAAAAGAAAATGTCATAGTTATTTGACATATTTGTCGACAGCTCCAAAATATTTTTGCGGCAGCGTGTTAACGTTAATTTTTATCTTTGTGGGTGTGTGTTTTCAGTGTTACCATATGTCATTATAGCAAAAAACAGCGTTGCATGCAATTACTTAGTAGTATGAATACAGAGCTGTTTACAAATAGTAACCATATTAAAAGTTGAATGAAATTAAAATATGGTTTAATCGACTTGTTTAGTGTTTGATTAAGCAGTTAATCTGACTTTTACGAGATTTACTTTTCTATTTAAACGGGCATAAACTAAAGTTTTACCCCGGCTGCAATCAGAACTCTCACTTGCGTTAATTCTTTATAAGGGCAGGGAGAGACAAATTATGAATAGAAGTAAAAAATAGGAAGGTTCCAACCAAATCGGAATTAATTTTCGAACAAAATAAAAAAAAAATTGTTTGAATTGTTAGAAAAAAAAAATCAACTTGGATTGAGATTGAACGTTAAATTGACTGCGGAAACTAAAAATTTCGTCCGATCGAAATTTATATTTGCTAGTTAATAAGAAGGAAAAGATATTTAATTTAGATTTTGAATTATTTTTTAATTTACTTTGATCGAAAACTTCAGATTTTTAGATGAAAAGCGCCTGCTGAAGATCAATTCGGATTTGGCTAAAACTTTCAAAAGATATTTTTCTAACATATGTTTGTTTATTTTTTTTTAATTAAAAAATAGCTTTTTAATTCTGCAATGAAATTTTTTTTAATTTATTCACAACTTGTCTATCCCTGCCCTAAGCCAAATTCCTCCAAAGTCTTAATTTGATCCACCCTAATATGAAATTCATTATTATTTTCCCAAATTTTTATAACAATTATATTTTCTATGGAATTTATGAGCGATCCCAAAATTAACCGGCTTATTCTCTAGGTTCTCCATTTATTGTTATTATTAACTAAATTTTTTTTTCTTAATTTATCGAATACTTTAAACTAATCATAAACTTTGCCCATTTTTGTAAATTAAATTGTAAATTTAATTAAACTTTTAATTGAAATTGAGCCTATAACTGATTTTGTAAATACAAACAACATTTTGTTACTTGATTGTTGAATTTATTTTAATTAAATAGTCAATAAACAAATTTGTTGAAATTGCAAGGAGATTTTAAAAAACGACTTAAAAAAAAAGATTCTAGGTAGAATCTACTGAAAATGACAGTTAAAACAAAGAAGACATATGCAGTTAAAAAGGCGACAAAGGTATTGACCTTTAAAATAACTAAAAATATTGTTATTTTTAACTGCTGTAAAACAACTAATAAAAGCTTTAAAAATAACTTACAATTTCGTAAAATTTACTGATAAATTTTAACTACAAAAATTTTAAAGCAACTGACAAAATGAGTGAAAACTACTGTTTATTATAGTTATTTAGTATTATAAAAGAATATTTTAATAAAAAAAAACGACTTATTTTCTTTCGATTACAAAAATATGTGTAATTATTTCAGCCTACTTAAAATTTGAAGTAAAAATTACAAACTGTTCTGCAGTTATTATGCTTTTATGCATTGCAGATATAATACAAGTTTCTGATTGTTATTTGAAAACTAGGAATATATCAATAATAACAAAAATGAAGTAAAATAGAAATTTTAAAATTCAACGAAATTTTTTATTTTTTAAATAACTAACAAAAATAACTATTTACTGTAAAAATACTGTTTTGATAGTTGTTAATTATGATATTAAAAATAACTGCTTTAAACAACTGTTACGACTGTTCTGAATTTTTTATTGATGATTTTTGAATTGCAAAAAGAGTAGTGAATGCTTCACAGCTTCAGTCACAGCTCAAAACAAAAAAGAACGATTTGAACGAATTAGTTCACTGACTCGAATTGACTATAATGACCGAGTCAGCGAAGAACTTGTTGAATTTCAGCAAGTACTTTTATTGAGCTTTAACAAACAAGTTTAATTGAAAAAAACACTTGGATATTTGTCATATCAACAAAATATTTAATTAATTTAATTAAAAATGTTGTTAAAATTGAAATTAAACTTCAATAATCATTTTTGTCACTTAAAACTTGGTGATATTTTTATCTGTGTAGAGTCATGGGATATTCATTTTTCATATTAAAATTGTATTTTTAAGAAATTTGTTGTAATTTATTTATAACTATTTATAACACTTTTATTTGATTTATTTAAAAAGCTATTTTTCACCCACATCCTTTTTGCAAAATCATCAATTTTTCATATGGTTGCAAATACTTTGGTATGAATCTGTGAACTATATGTATAAATTCTATGGCTGTGATGTGCAAATGATATGATCAACTCATAAAAAGGTGATTTTTCTTATTTTCATATTGTATTTTTTTCACAATAATTTTCCTACAGTTTTTCTTCTTTTTACTGCCACTTGCAGATTTTCACAATGCAAAATAAAAAAAAAATAAGATAGAAAAATTATGAAAAACGTTTTACATTTCATTTCACACTTTGTTAAAAAAAAGAAAATAATTTTCACAGATTTAGTGCGACTTTCTTTTGTCAGTTTGTGGGTTATTTGCATTTAAATATTTTTTATTCTGTTTTTTTTTTTGTACTTTTTTATTTTTATTATTATTTGCTTTTGAGAGGAAAATGGTTAAAAAAGGACTTAGAAGCATATAACCTTGATGATGCATGATGATTTAGAAATGAAAAATGGCTTTTCATATGTTGGTTTGAGTGAATAATATTTTTTTTTAGTGAATAGAGGAAGTAGTTTTCTTTGTAATAATAAAAATATAAATAATAAAAACGTATCCTTTTTTAGCACAATTCGGATTTATTAAAATTTATATAAAGAATCGTGTGAATAAAAGAATTTTCTGTAATGAAAAACCGTTAGAATTTAACTAGGATTTCTTTTAATGAGAAAAAAATTGTTATTTTAAGATTCTTTTTCTGTTATTTTTAGAACACACGCAGACACTGTTGCTGTTACTGACACTAATTTTTAACTTAAATATAATTCAAATTTTGTAGACAGCTTTATTTTTGGTGTCTTTAAGTTATAAATATTTAGCAAACAGTTTCTGCTGATTTCAGCACTTTTTTCTGAAGCGCCATTTGAACTAATTTTTGTAAGCTTTTTCTGCTATGTGTACAGATTATTTCTATGAGTGTACATGGCGTTTTTTGATGAACGTGTTTTTTTTTTCGTAGAAAAGGCCTCCTTAAAATTACGCAGATTCTCTAAATATTGTATATGTACAGGGATGCCAACTTAGTGCTTTTCGCGCTAAATATGGTGCTTTTTGATGTGCCAAAACGCGACAAATATTGATCTAACGCGTAACTGAAAAAAGCACTAAATTGGTGCTTTTTCAAAATTTATTTAGCGCGTTTTGCGCTTTTTTACATTTATTGTTTTTATAGCATTATCAAGAAATATGTCAACAGTTGCTTTTATTTACATAACGATACGTTAAAATATCTAGGAAAAGTTGTATGGTAAATGCCAAATACTGCTTTTGGCGCTAAATGTACCAAATGCAAAAAGTTTCCGTTATACACGTATCACTTTTAACACAAATTTAGCAGAATCCTAGTTATAGGAAACATTTTGGGGCCAGTTTTGTATAGTCAGAAATAGGAACGAATTTTTTCTCAAATTTATTTATTTAAGACAAAAATCCTTTTTTCTTCTGACTATAAAACAAGACCCTAAGTTTTTAAAAATCGAATAATTTTGAATAATTACGAAATGACATTTTTCATAACATTTTATGAAAAATTCCATTAATTCAATGAAAAGTTTCAATGGACGAATTGCAGTGAAACTTCATTGGTTTCATGCAAAAATGCATTAATATAATGCAGATATTTCTCTCAGTGTAGGGTGAGAACTGACAAATTCTTTTGAAAGGCCCTAAAAATTATTAAGTGCTTTTTTACTCGTTTTTAAATAGAAATTTACGCGTTTTTACCCTTTTTTGTAACTTTTTTGCGTTTTTTGGTATGAACAAGTTGGCATCTATGTATATGTATCTAATAGATATATTAAAAATCTCCTATAAACTATAAAAAAAAAATATGCTACAAGGATTTCAAGTAATTAGAAAAAATTATGTCAATCACTCGATTAAACAATACAATTCATTAACCCTATTAAAGGATAATAGCATAAGTATGTGTGTCTAACAATGATTTAAAAAAACATGCTACAATTCTCCACTCAAACATCAATGACATTTTCTTGTATGCTTGTATGTGAATAACAAACACAATCAACAACATTTGTATTAACTACAGTAAACTCTTGATAATCCGAATTAAATATTGTAGAGCCGATTGGGATTATGGAAATATTTGGATAATTGAAGTTCAATAATTTTACTTTTATTGATGGAATTTTTGTCTTATTGATGGATTTTTGTGAATAAAATCCTACACTAATAGAAAAAAGTTTGTCAAAATTTTATTTAAAACTACTAAAAATTAGTTAAAAATTATGTTTCTGAAAAACTGCTGAAATTAGCAGATTATTTTTGCTAAATATTTGTAAGATATGAATAGCAAGAATAACGCTGTTAGATACACAGAATTTTAGTTAACCTGCTAAAATCAGTAAAAAAATTTACTAAATAAATTAGTAGACTAAAAACTCACCAAAAATTTTAAATTTTCAAATGGTTTTTGAAATTTGTTTTAATGCAAATAAAAATCTAGCCTTCTGAAATAATAAGGTTAGTAATTTTTTTAGAAAATACTTATAATAATTTCAGCAGGATAAACTGCTATTTGCATTCAACTAAATTTAGCTTAAAACTAGCAAAAATTTTGTAGCTATAACAGCATGTTTTTTTAGTCTTAGATTTTATAGTAAAGACAATTTGTCATTTAAATTAACTCAAAATTAACTCAAATATAACTAAAAATTCTGTAAATTTAACAGTTTTATTTTCGCTGTTCTTGTGTTTTCTTTTTTTAGTAGTATTTAGCAAGAAAATCTGCTAATTTCAGCAGTTTTTTCTACAAGGTAATTTTTAACTAATTACTAGTAGCATTTTCTTATATTTTTACAGGTTTATTTATATGAGTGTAATATTTTAGTTAATTGAACATTTGTCGTACACTGATAAAATTATGAAATTAGCAGATTTTTGTTTGCTAAATATTAGTAAGGTAACAAAAGAAAAAAATAATAAAAATCTAATAATATTCAGTAAAATGTTGTTCTTTAGCTGTTTTAGTTAACGAGTTATAGACGAATTATATTTTATTTAAGCGATTTTTAAAAAAAAATCTTTGTACACTAGCCGTTAAAATCCACAACTAGTACCCCAATACCGAACCAAAATTTTGACTTATATGGCAACACTTTAAGATCACGTTTTTCTAGAAAACTAAGCATCGCAAAGATTGGTTTTATTTAGAATATCGGTCGTATCTCGAAAACAAAATGAGATTAATAAAAAACCACAACGATTTTGGGTCAAGAAAGTTTCCCTAGAAGAATGGTTGACAATTAATGCATTTTCAAGTACTACCAAGCACTGTCATCAGATTGTCTTTATGAGGTTCTCGCTAGGTTTTTTTTAGAATGGTTGATAAGTGATAAAAAATGGTAATTTTATTTTTGAAAATTTGTCCTTTTTGGGAAAATGGTACTTTTTTTAAAAATGTTATTTTATTTTAAAATGGTGAATTAAAAAATGCTATTTTTTGGAAAGTGGTAGTTTTTTGAAAAATGGTTCTTTTTTTTAAATAATATTTTTTTAAAAAATGTTATTTTTATTGTAATGGTACTTTTTTGCACAATGGTATTTTTTTTTTCAAAAATTGTACTTTTTAAAAAATGCTCTTGTTTTAGCTGTAATTTTTTGTTGAAAATGGTACTTTTTTTTAAATAGTTCTTTTTTAAAATGCTACTTTTTTAAAATGGTACTTTTATTTATAAGTGGTACTTTTTTCAAAAATGGTACTTTTCTTAAAATGGTAATTTTTTTTTAAATGGCACTTTTTTAAAATGGTGTAGGGTTTAAAAAATCCTTTTTTGAAAAATTGCACTTTTTTTAAAAGGGTACTTTTTTCTTTTAAATTGTTACTTTTTGAAAAATAGTGCTCTGTTTTGTAAAACTGATTTTTTTTAAATTGTACTTTTTATAAACAATGGGCCTTTTTTTTAAAAAAGTGTGTAAAAATTCAATTTTTTTTACTTGTGATTAGTGCTGGTAAATTCAGTTACTTTTCAATACTCAAAACTACTCGATATTTTAAATTTGGATACTCGATACTTTTAACGGTTTTTAAATTTGAAAATTTTTCAAAAATGTTTACGTTGATTCAATATTTAAATTTATAAACATTCTATTTATTATGTGTTTCATACCTTTAAATATTTGACTTTTGATTTTTTTCTTTTAGCACATTTTTATATCTTTTTCGTCCAAAATGCAACTCAAAAATATCGGGTAGTAGTTTTAAGTATCGAGTACTCAAACAAAAGACAAATACTCGATACCCATTACTCTTACTTTTGCCAGCTCTACTTCTGATACTTTTTTTTTTTTTTTTTGAAAGATGATACTTTTTATACCCTACACTACTAGCTTGACAGGGTATAATAAGTTTCTGCTGATGTTTGTAACACCAAATATTGGACATATCGATTGACTCAGAATCACTTTTTGTTTCGGATTAACGTTGTCCGTCCGTCCGTTTGTCTGTCCACTACATGTGTACATATCGCTAAAATTAAGATATTTTGTTAAAATTTGTTACACTAACTTATATCGGACCAAGGACGCAGCCTATTGATTTTGGTTAAAATCGGTCCATATTTAGACCTAGTGTCCTGTCCATATAAATTTCACCCCAAAATTTAATTTTTCGTACTCCACAGATCGCAAATATGAAGATATTTTAAAGAAATTTGGTACACAGATACACATGGGCTTATGAACAAAGCTTATTGATTTTATATAGAATCGGTTCAGGTTTAGACCCAGTAATTTCATTAAGAATCGGTCATGTTTAGACACAGTGCTCATATAATCGTCCGCAGGTCGCACATATTAAGATATTTTGATGAAATATGGCACACCGTCTAATGGTTTTTTGTTTGAAACTACACCCAAAACAATAAGTCATTAAAAAAATCTGTTATACGGGTTTCAAATCGAATTGACTAATTTTTAACAAATTTTTAGTTTAAACACTGATTTAGTTATCGACTTTTAACACAGTACTAAAAATCCTCAGTACTTTAACTAATTTTGTGTGTTAATTTTCAAAATTATTTATAACTAATTTTTAAGAAGCCGTTTGTTAAATTTTACACAACGTGTCCGAAGTTTTAAAGATACACTTCCGATTTTTTAAAATGGCCCATATCTCGAAAACTAGGAAATATAAAGCAAAATGGACAAAAATTTCGATTACCCCAAATTAAACAACCCCCCTCCCCCCCCCATAAAAAGGTTATCTCTATACAAAAATGGACCTTGGTGGGGCCTTGGACCCTTCGGAATTTTTAATAAAAATTTTTCATTTCATAAAATGGCGCATTTCTCGAAAACTAACCTTTGGAGTGTCTTTACATGCCCTGAGATAATATGGACTAGGCCCGGAGAGGATCCCGACACCCTAAATTTGAACAAATCTTACGACTCAATATAATTACAAATAAAACTGTAGTTTTACTCATTTTTTACTTAAATTTAGATTTGTTAAATTTAACAAAAAATGTTTTAAAATCAATAAATTTTATTTTAAGCCAATAAATGGGAATACATTTTGTTAAAGTAACAAATTTTTCTGTCCAGCCAACAAACATATTATTTTGAGTGTATAGTTATTGATATGAAATGTCAAAACGATTGCAGAGAAACGTCACTTGACTATTTCGTGGATAAGAAATATCATAACTTTTTCTTCGAAAAACACTAAATGTTATCAACAATTAATTTTTTCTACAAATAATAGTAAATAATCCAACCTTTCCCCGTTCTTATTTACTAAAATTTATGTTGGTTTTGATTGGTAAATTAAAATGAAAACTAAGAGTGACATTTGATGGCAGACATCATGGCAAGACGATAACATAATATTGCAATGATATTGAAATTAAGTGTCTTCACTTGGGATGAAATCATTTTGACAATGACTTCCTATCGTCTTATTGCATGCCAAGACACTAGGTAACAATTGAAAATGACGGGTTGCAATTAATTCGGATTGTATTACATAAAATTATGGGAGAAAATACTGTTCGGATTATCGTGCATTGAGATTTATGGCACTCGTATTATCGAGTGATTACTGTATGTGTATTTGTCATATTATGTCATCATTCGTGTTTAATAAATATAAAATGGTAGCAAAAACAAAAAAAAACTGCGTTTTGTTTTGTGTTATTATTAAAAAACACAAAAGAAATATAAAATATAAACTAAAAACTAATACAGTTGTTGTGTTGTCTTTGTTTATTAGTTATTTAAAAAATAAATAAAAATAAACACAGACACATTTGCAAGGATACAAAGTAGCATACGCACAAAAGGATTTATTAAAGAAAAAAAAAGGAAAAAAAAACATAGACACTGTGTCACAAATGCTGTTACAAAACTGTTAAGTTTGAAACCACAAACAACACACAAACACATACACTAGAAACAAGTCAAAGTTGTGTTGCTTCTTTTGCAATATGTTTTTCCACAAAACTATTTTGTGTTGTTTTCCTTTTTGATTTTCCAAGAATATCAAACATTCTTGTAGTTATCCTTGTTACTCGTTTACAACTTTTACATGCAGCCATCTCTTTTTTTGGATTCTAAAGCATATTTTTTGTTGTTGTTTTTTTCTTTTTATAGATTATAAGTTAAATTTAACCGGCTTTTTTTGTTTTTGTTATTTTTAATCGTCCTTTTTTATGGCTAATTCCAGTTTAGTAAAAATATTTCCTTGGTTTTGTTGTTGTAACATTTTGTGGAATATGTTCCTTTTTGGAAATTTGCCGCACATTTCCAGTTTTTTTTTTGTTTGCCTGGAAGCGGCAATATTATTTTTGTTTGGAATGTTTTGGACACGTGCCAATTCCAGTGCAAGAAGTATGAAGTCATACTTTTATGAGCATTTAATAGTTTTATACATCATTTTTTCATGTTCCATTTAATAAAGGACTAATAGAAAAAAAGCTTTAGTAGGTAGTACTAAGTTGTAAAAGCTTTTCAATGAATTTAAAGTATTTTTTGAAAAAAATTAAAAAACAGCTGCAGTTGAAATGTAAAATAACTAGAAGATTGTTGTTCTAACATAAAACCTGCTAGGATTATCTAATAGAATTTAGTCTACTATACTTGACCATCGAGGTGGCTAGATCGAGTCAAGCATAGTAGACAAACAAATTTTAAACAAAGAAATTTGTCTAGAAATTTAAACTTTATTCTATGGAGAAATTGAACATACAAAGATAAAGTTTACTACTTCTTTGATTTGATACTAAAACCTTCTACATTCCATCAAATTTCTTTCTTTGAGTCGAGTCCATCTGCAACATGCATTATGATAACTCATTACCTTTAGCATTATTTTATAACACAAAATAATTGGTCGACAATAACAGCCCAGCAAAAAAAGAGATGCCGAAGCAGTAGAAAAAATAATACAATTGATGATCTAGATGTACTTCTTTTTTAACATAAACACTAATGATTTTAACATTGAGTTGTCATAGGAGAGGAGTATTCCCATTTCAACATTTTTTCAGTACCTTTTGAAGTACTTTTTCACCATATTTTGTATTTTTATATTTTTTTTATTTTGCAAAAGTTTTTTTTATTGCCGCACACGGTTATCGAACTTGCGACCTCATGATTGCTAGTCTAGCTCTCTATCGCTGAGCTATTCTTTGATATGAAAGTTGACTGGCATAAAAACACCCACTTTTTTGTCTTTGCGAGATATTGTGAATAACGAAGAGAATAACTTTAATTTAAGTACTTTTTAAACAAGTGCAAAAGCTGCACTGCAATTCATTATAGTTTTCAGTACTATTTTCATAAACGTATAGAAAGCAATTTTTCATCATTTTTATTTTATATATTTTTAAAAATTGAAAAATTAGAAAATAAAATTAAAAAAAAATATTGGTCCTTCCAGGAATCGAACCTGCGATCATATGTTTAGAAATACCAAATGATACCAAAATCACTTTTTAGGATCACTTTTAGAGCAATTATGCTTTGGAAGCAATAAGTGAAATAAGTGATTTTTTGGATGTTGTTTAGAAGTAATTCCAAAAAAGTTGTAAAAATATACTAAGGGATACTTTGGAAGCAATTAAAGAAGTGATTTTTTGAAGTCGTTCAGATTTATTTCTAAAAAAGCAGTAAAAATACACTAAGGGTTTCTTGTGAAGCAGTAAAAGAAGTAGTTTGTAAAGCATTACTTCTATTTTTTTTTGCTGGGGGGTTAAACGTTGCATTATGTCAAGCCATAAAACCATAATATAAATTTTTTCTGGAGATCTATTTTTAGCAACCATTGTTTTTTGTAAGCAAGTCGGTTAGGAGTACATTTTGGGATATCATAAAGGCATTTAAATAATAAAAAATGCATTTGTGTTTTAAACTATCAAATTTTGAATGTGTCGGTAGTTTAGTTTAGGCTATAGAGCAGTCGCCTGGCCATCTAATAACCCAGGTTCGAATTATAGCACGGCCCAATTTTATTGCAAAAATGTTAACATTTATTTGAAATCTATTTTTAAACACATTATTTTTTCCTTCTGGTGACGATTTATAATTTTAACCTTTTTGTAACATAGTGTAGATATGGTAATTAGGCATCATTATTTTTTGGACCACCAGTAATGATGCCAACTTACTCTCTACATTATTTAAAAACATATACTAATAAGTTACCAATAACTAGTTACTATATCCATTAATTCGTAACAAACCAATAATGACATATTTTTATTCATTATTGCAATTATTTTTAGACTTAATATTTTTTAACTCTGGTAATGATATACATTAGACCATACCACCTTACAGGCAAAAAAAAAGCGATCGATACACCTTCGAATACAAAGTATTTTTGCAAGAAAATTTGGAAAAAAAAATTTTTTCCCGAACGTAGGGGTCGCCTTTTTTAATTTTGTGTTATAGCTTCGGCATTTACAGTCGGATTTTAAAGTGTGATATATCGAGGAGACCAGTGTTTTGGTATGAAGGAAAAATCCAATGAAAAAAAATTTAATAAGGGGACCCCTACATTTGGCAACGCAAAAAAAAAAAAAATAAGAAAAATTTATACTAGATTTATCGAAAAACAATCTGACAATAAACATATAAACAATAATACAATTTAATGGAAAATCACTGATGAAGCCTGTCCATAAAAAAGGCAGAAACTGGATCTAGTCTGATTTGCAAATTTAATGTGTATATAACTTTTGAAGAAAAGGTTGATTATTCTTCTTAACCTCAAACCTACTGAATTAGAATTAATAAAAATACATATTAATTACAATATTAATTGTATTTGGTCTATACGACGAGTTTGAAAAAACAACACCTTACTATAAAAAATAAAAAATGCCCTGTTGGCAGTCCGTCTCCAATATACACAAATTGCCTGCACTTGTACGTAAAAACCATACGTCAATGTGGCAAAAATTACGAAAAGGTGACACGGAGGAAATAAGAAGATAAACAAAAAATCTAAAATAGAATGTTTTTATATGTCTGTTTGATCACTTCTGAAAGTATTCATATAGAGACAATCTGACAATAAAAATATAAACAATAATACAATTTAATGGAAAATCACTGATGAAGCCTGTCTATAACAAAGGCAGAAACTGGATCTAGTCTGATTTGCAAATTTCATGTGTTTATAACTTTTGAAGAAAAGGTTTATTGTTCTTCTTAACCTCAAATCTACTAAATTCCTTAGAAAAGTTTAATCATTTTTTCCGAACTTTAATTTTCGGACATTAGGGTGGAACATTAGGGTTGTAGGACTGTGATCTGATGGGTAAATATGGTCAATGGCCCTTAGAGAAAAACATTGGGTCCCTCGAGAGAAAAACATCGATGTATTATACTTTAAGATCCGACTGTAAATGCCAAAAATATAACAATTATCCCGGACCAAAGATAACAAAATGAACGTATTAAAAGAGAGGTTTGTAGTGAACTAGGTCTTTCGTTTTACTAAGTGACTAGTTCAATTGATCTATTTCGTTTACGAACAACACAAGTGTAACAGACACGAATTGACGATAATGACCGAGTCAGCAAAGAACTTGTTGAGTTTCAACAAACACGTTTGTTGAGATTCAACAAACAATTTTAATTAAAAAAACTTGGAAATTTATGATATCAACAAAATATTTAATTGATTCAATTTAAAATGTTGTTGAAATGGAAATTCAATTTCAACAATTTTTTTTCCTCACTTAAAATTTGGTCATATTTTTATCTGGGGGATATAAATGGGGATATAAATTGTCAAATTTTTGTAAATTTTCTTTGAAGATGACATTTCCTATCTCCTATATTGGGAAATAGTAGATCTAGATGGACAGGAATGGATAGTGTATGAATCAAGCTTTACCTGTAGATATAATTTAACATTTTATTTAAAAAACTTATTTTTGTTTTATTGATTTATTTAAAAATTAAATGTGAACCACATACAAAAAAGTTTTCAATTCTCTACAACTATTGCAAACACAAATACACACACACACACCTATACATACAAAACATGCTTTAGAATACTTAAAACAAAATAAAAAATACAACAAACAAGAAAATGTAGCCGCATTTCAGGCGCTATATAAAATTTTAGTATACGACTATTTTCACACAATACTTTTGGGTTTTCTACACAACATTTTTCTCCTCATTTCAAAAGTTTTTATTTTCGATTTTTTTGTAGTAGTATATTTTTTTTTTTTTTGGATAAAACGTGAACCGATTGTTTTTTTTTCTATATTTTGTTGTTTTATTTTGCATGCACTTTTAAAAGCATTAAGCCGTAAATAGTATAAGCCATAAGCTGAAATACAATTTTATGTAAGAGTATAACGACGAATATATTTTCTAGTATAAAACACAACTTTAAAACTTAAAAACTAAAAAACATCTATAGCACTACTATTTGTTTTTTGTGAATTTTTTGGTTTTAAAAATTTTGCAATTAAAAAAAAAAATTCAAGGGTTCAGTTTTGTAGTGAAAACTTAGATTTTAAGTAAGGAATTTTGTTTAAAAATTTCTTATTTAAGAAATATTAAAAAAAATCTCGATCTTAGTTGTGACTATAAAACTGGTCCTAAGGTTTGAACATATAGGATGTATTGAGTTTAAATGTTTTGTTGTATATTACTACACTCTTTCCTCGTATAAATTTTTTTTTTGCAAAAAAACACCTTAACGTACAAAAGCTGTGTTAAAGAAAATTTGTTGTATATTTATATTGTATATTTTATTGTTCAAAACCCCAAATGTTGGGCGCCATTTTTAATTATACATATACGTATAAGGAAAAATTCCGAGTTATAAGAGGAAAGGTAGCTATTACTAGCATGTATGCTATCAAATCGCGTTACACGAGGGTTGACTGTATTTTACTTATACTTATACGTATTAAATTACAACGACGACAGTGTGTCGTTATATCTAGTATACGTACAACATTAAGTTTTTAAGTTAGCCTGGTCTGAACAGTGGTAGTTTCAGTAGTTGTAGTAGTTCTAGTTAGTACAACCAGTAGCATGCCACACTGCCATCATTATCATCATCATTCTGGGTAGTAAGAAATAAAAAAAAAAAAATCGCTGCTAAAAGGTTACTGAACGTGCATGAACTATACCATCTAAATAGGAAAAAACATCTATATTATATGCACGTATTTTTACATAACTACTATTCCATCATGTGCTGTTCTTTTCTTAAAAATTTACCAAACAAAAAAAAAAAACAAAAAAAAAATCGACAAAAAATTAAACTTCAACAAATTGTTACCGTAGAAAATGATTATTAAAACTAGCAAATGAATTTTCTAGGAGAAATTAAGCATGAAGCTTTTTGCTTCTTTGACTTTAGTTTAAAGGAATTTTTGTTTAATCTATAATTACGAGCAAAAAATATGTATAATTACTAACAAGGAAGGTAAATCAGGTAATACCCTCCCATATTGATGAAATTGGAATATACATATATAAAAAAAAAGAATTCTAAGGTTAAGGTGGCTGAAATTATCGACCATCTCGGATATTTAGGGGGTTAAAAGTGGAGCCAAAATGACCTCTTGTTTTTCTATATATAAATTTTATATTTTCTCATACGATTTTTAAGGGCCTTTGCCATTGGCGGTACTATTTTTACAACATTTTTTTAATTTTTTGTTAAGATGTTATTGTAAGAAATATATTTATTTGGTACTTTTTGGAATAACATGGCAACCCTGTGCAAAAACGTAGGCATTATGCATATCAAATTTGCTCATTTGAAGAATAATTTATTTTTTTCAGTTTTTATATCGAATATGTACTTTCAAAATCACATACACAGAAAAAATTAAAAACGAGTTTTAATTACGAAATTGATTATATTAATTAAAATTTTAATTGATTTTACACCTATCACTCAAATGATACTATTAATTACTAAAAATTTTATATTAATTAAAATATTAATTGATTCAATTAAATATTTGATTAAAAACAGTTTTTATTTTAATCATACACTCAGATAAAAAAAGTTAGTAAAAAAAATTTGTAAACAGTTTCCAATCGAACTTTACTATTTTTATACTGATTTTTAGTACAATTTTTTTTAGTAATCATTTTTGCTATTCTCTTATTACAAATTACTGATTTTTTTTACTAATTCTCGCTGCTGATTTTAGCAAAACATTTTACTAATTTTTCAAAACCGAGTGCTAAATTTAGCAGAAAAATATACTAATTAAAATTTTTTTTTTTTGATCTTTTACAATTCTTGTTTAGTTTAAATTTGTTACTATTGATATATTCTTAGTTTGGAAATAACACTCAGAAAATTTTATTGTATCTCCAATGCATAAAAAGGTCATAACTGGAGAACCGTTTGCAATTTGGACTCCAAATTTCAAGTACGATGAAGTAATTATACGCTCGTTACAATCGAAAGAAAAATTTTTTTTTTTAGATTTTACAGTTTTTGTTTTTTTAGTACAATTTTTAGCTAATTTCAGCATATTGATTTTAAATTACAGTTTACAACAATTTACTGAAATTTAGTAGTTGCAACTAATTATTTATACTAATTTCATTGTACTAAAATTAGGATATTTAGTAAGTTTTTTAACTGATTTTAGCAAATCGATTTTGAATTGCAGTTTACATAAATTTTACTAAAATTTAGTAGCGGCTACTAATTTTTTCTACTAATTTTATTGTACTACAGATCAGCAGACATATGTTGCTAAAATTAGCAAAAAATACCGTTGGCCTCAAAACAGTTAAATTTCCTGTAATAACAGCAAAATTTTCAGTAGCCATTACAGACTTTTTTGGTTGAGTGTATGTTTAATTCGATATTTTAGGTTAATTATTTTTTCTGTGTACATTAACCCTTATTGAGTTGGAGCGGACACGTACATATATTTTCTTCCTTCGATATTCGTGCTACTTTGATTCATAGAATTTTTGCCGAAATCATTTTTTGCTACTTTTTGGAATAACTTGGAAATCTTGTGCAAAAACTTAGGTATTATGTATATCAAACTTCCTCATTTGACGAATAAATTATTTGTTTCCAATTTTAATATTGAATATTGAAAGCTTCTAACAGGCTGCAAACAAAAAATCACCAAAAAAACGATTTTCTTTCGCATATTTGTCTCCTAAATCCCCGAGATGGCCAAAATAATGAAACAGGTTGTTTTTAGTTTTCCATTCCCTATCACCTACATTCGAATATCATAAAAATCGGAGACCCAAACATGAGATACCTTCCTTGTAAGCTCGTTTGTAAGTTTGCAGGTACAATTTTAAATTATATATAATTGAAATTTTTTATATCAATGACAAAGAGAATTTGTCAAAGAAATGCCAGAAAAAGGAGTTTTTAAAAACGTTAAATTTAACAGGGGAAAGAATAAGAAAATCAGTGCCCAGATTCTATAAGATGACAGACGATTATCGTCCACTTTTCGAAGTTTAATATCTAACATATTACACAAAAATTTTAAATCATTGCAACAAATATGTTGAAAGACAGCAATTTTGCGCCAGATATTTCAAGATTTTTTTAACCAACATCTTTAAAATGTTAGAAATTTTACTTCGAAAGGATACATATTTTTAGTAGGTCTAGACAGTTTAAGGGATTGTCCGGTGAAGCGAAATTTGTGGAAAAATTCGGATGGTTTTTGGTCATGGTTTTCTATGAGGGTATGGGAGAGATTAAGCAAAATCGCAATGGGGCTCCGATTGTACTTGTACTTGCTTTCTGGCAAACATCTAATCTTAGAGATTTTGCATTCTGTCTAACTACAATATGTTCCATTTTGGCCTGGGTATTTTTTGCTGCTGTATTTAAAAAACGTTTTATTATTAAAAATTTACTTTAATTTAAACGATTTGAAAATTTAAGATTTTCGAATTTTTTCTAACACAATCTTTAAAACCATTGTTTGAAATTTTATTTAAAATGTTCTTTAATATTCAATATATTTTTTCCTTAAACACTTATTTATATTATCTTGATTGTATTCTTATAAATATCCCACCATTATCTATGAATTGTTGTATTGTATACTTCCTTTTCTTTTTCAAACTGCATAGTTTCTGCTAGACTCTTATTGCTGGGTCCTTTCTAGACATTGTTGTCATACCACGACAATTGTTAAGATTCACAACACGTTTCGCCATTTTGTCCATTTTTATTTTGGCACTTTTTCACAGCTAACTACAAAGAAGGCTTAGTTTCTTTTTAGAAAAACATATAAAAAAAAAAACTCAGGAAAAATATAATTTCTTTAAAAAGCCACCACAAAAAAAAAAAAAAAACTTGAAGACATAATGCAACACTAACCCAAACAATGGTTATGAGTAGGGCAAGGAATTCAAAGAAAATGCATGTTTTTCTCTATGTACCAGAACAATATGGACTAAATATTTTTTTTCGAATTCCTGCAGAAGAAGAACATGCACTTTTTTAAGCATTACTTTTGGGTATTTATTTAAAATAAGAAAATACAAAAATAAAATTATACAACTGCAACAATACATAGAGATTGGATGCACACGCATAGTTTTGTGCTGAAATAATGTTAAATTTTCAACGCTATCGGATCATCCTATGACACATGTCAAACTCATTAATGGAAATGGTAGATTTTTAAGTACTATAACTCAAAAATAAAAGAAGTACAAATTTGGCGTTTCCATCAATAAATTAATCATAGAAAAGACCGTTACCGATACCGTCGTAAATTTAATAATTTTTCTGCAAAAAACTATGCGTGTGCGTCAAATCTTTAAGTGTTGTTGTAGTTATATTATTTTATTTTTGCAAATTCTTTTATTGGAATTAGATAATATAGTCCATGCATTTTGAAGTAGGTACTCCATCTTTTTTTTTTGCTAGAAATCATATTTTAACAAAATATGCACTGATATTTTGATTTAGAAAAAATTCAAGTCGTTTTTGAATAGAAGTCTTTTTTAGATTTTTTGTATGCATTTTTTAGGAGATTAAGTGCCTTTTGATTTAATCTAAGAGATAAAGAAATCTGATATTAAAAATTTCTAGGGCGTCTTAAAAAATTCATGCAAAATAGTGTCAGTCTAGCGAAAAAGTCTGCTGAATTTTTGTGACAAAACAACTTAACTCGATTTAAGATGTTTCGCCAAAAATTAACTGATGTTTATTTCTTGCTTTTATTTTTTAAAGTGGTAACTTATTTTTATATTTTTAATGCATATTTTTCTTTTTTTAGCTTCATTTTTTCTGTGCATATTTTTCTTTTTTTAAATGCATGATATTCCTTGCCCTAGTTATGAGTTACTTTTTATTTTGTTGTTAAAAAGGGGTCTTTTGTTGTGATTCCACGGATTATATAAAAATATAAACTTTTTTGTTGTTTTTAATACTTTTGATGTTGTTTGTTGGACTTGCTGCTTTGCTCAAAACAACACAATATATTGTTGTTGCCTTCATTAGACTCTAAAAACTTTTTGATAATTTAAAAGTATAAAAAGTACAAACAAAAACAAATTTTTTTTTTGCTTTGAAAATGGTTAAAGATGAAACTATTTACTATGCAGTAATATAATTGTTGAAAAATATTATATTTAGTACATATAGAAAAAAAATTAAAATCAAGCAGAAATAATATTAAATTAAATAGAAACCGGCTTTAAAATCACACTAGGTTGATTCTATTTAATTTAAATATGTTTCTACTTATTTTTAAAATGCGAAAATAAATTCTAAAATGTTGATATATTAATTTGTGTACGAAAAACTCAACTACAATGATAGTTACTTCAATAAGATTCATACTTAGTTTAAAAATGTTTATAAAAAATGTGAGGTTAAGTCATATATGAAATATTGGTTTTTTAATCTATGAATTATTTTCTCTGTGTATACTTGTTGTTACATTAAAACGAAGAAAACTCTTTGAAATTGATATGATTTTTGAAAAGATCTTTGAGGGCAAGAGAAATACAAAAGTTTTTTCAAAATGTTTTACTGTAAGAAAAACTTTTTAAGATTTCCACTCGTTAGATAGCAAAATAATTATTTGATACTGAATATATTTATGAAATTTTTTTTTGAGACAGTTTCATTTAGAAAGTTTCTTTGATAATTTAGTTTTAATATCTTTAATGATTACATTTTATTAATTTCTATGTTCTTTGAAAATGCTCTAATGACTGTAATTAAAAACAAAAATAAATCTTTAGAAAAATATATACAAATATTCAACAAATACTCAAGATTTTCCTGAACATGTCATGTCAATAAAAATTAATTATTTTGTACACTAATAGAAAAAAGTGAAAAAATGTTGCTAAAGCTATTAAAAATTTGTTAAAAAAAAAAAATTTTACAGAAAAAACTGCTGAGAAAAGCAGGGTTTTTTGCTAAAAATTAGTAAGATAAGACCAATAAAAATACAGCTATTATATAAAAAAATTTAGCTACAGTTGAGTTAAATTTTAGTTAATCGAAATCAAAAACTTACCCTGCTAAAATCAACAAAAAAATTTGATTGACTATTAGTAGATTAAAAACAAATTGAATTTCAAAGTTCTTTTAAATTTTTTTTAATGCGAATAAAAATAAGACTTTCTGAAATCTGCAGTTTACTATTTTTATGCAAATAATTCTTTTGATTTTAGCAGGATTGAGCATTATTTGCATTCAGCTATAACTCAGAACCAGATTTTTACCTTTCTGTCATGATATGGACGAAATATTTAAAAAAAATTAATTTTGTTTTAATCTGCGCTCAATTTCCTATTATATGATGAAGAGTATACGTATTTACAGATCTCTAAAATTAAATGAGAGACATTCAAAATTTTGTTTTGACATAAATAAAAAAAAAAATTTTTACCGCTTAAAACACCACTAATGGCCATGAGAGGGTAAAAAGTTTGTATTGTATAAAGGAAACGTTTGTTTTTTCATTGCTTAAACAACAGCTATGTAACTATCCTACGGGAAATTTTAACGACCCCTTGTGACATGTCACAAGGGGTCAATTTCCCCCTCCTATGACAACGCCATGTAAAAGTGAACTGTCTATTTCATATAAAGGGGCCAGTTCGGTGACAGTTTGTTAAAATTTCCCGTAGGGTATGTATCACCAGAAGCTTCTAGCTTAAGAGTTATAGATGGATAAATCCATGAGCTTTTTTGGGGTAATTTAGAGGGCATAAATGTAAACAGTCTGGCCAGTTTATACCGCAGAAGCCTAATTTTTGCACAGATCTTATTTTTAAATTTAATTAAAAGTATTTTGATCATTTGATACATAAACTAACCACTGACGAGTCTTTGGGTTAGAAGAAACTGCGGCAGTCTGGTGATTTCCTTGTGTCTGTTAACTTTTTCAATAAAAATGTTTTCTTCTTCTTCCTGTAAATGAGCTTTAAAATAATTCTTTAGTAATTAAAAATAAAGAAATTATATTTTCACAAATTCTATATAATCTACAAAAATTAACAACTTTTGTTATATTTTTTCTTAAAATTGTATAGTTTTAGTGAATTAAAACGAATTTAATATAATTAAAAAAAAATTAAACCGTTAAATCTTCTTTTGGCGCCCAACATAAGGCCGAAAACCTAAACACAGGACTTAATGAAAAAAAACTGCGCAATTTTTAAAAATCAATTTTATTGGGAATTATCCAAAATTTTATTCTTTTTAAATCTTTAAAGCGATTTTTACACTTATTGCTAGGGCAAGGAATTTCATGCACTTAAAAATCGAAAAATGCTGCTAAAAAAGAAAAATATGCATTAAAAACATAAGAAATATGCTCTAAAAACCATTATTTTGGCAAAAATACCGCACTTCAGAATATAAAAATATATGTAAGTTAGTTATTTTGCAAACAGACTCAGAACACGAGTTCTGTTTTTCCATAGGTCAATAAGGTTTTTAATAATTTTTATTTTGATTGAATCAAAACTGGGAAAACGTATCAATTTTTTATATTTTTTTACAAAAAAAAAAAATGTTGCTAAAAATGAAAAATATGCAATAAAAAGTACAAAATATGCATTAAAAAGGCACCAAATATGCATTTAAAGTCAAAATATGCAAAAACATGCATTTTTGACAAAATATGCAACTACAAATCAATGCCATTTTGTTCTAAATTTAATGATTCGGATAAATATTTAGTCCATATTAGTTTTGGACTATCGAGAAAAAACATGCATTTGAATGGAATTCTTGCCCTACTGATTACTACCCAGGAACATTTTCTGTTCCAAAGAATTGGTTGTACAATATATACTTTTCATTCACAACCCCTTCTACTGTCGATTCTAACACCGATTCTTTTTATTTGAAATTGTCACAAAAGCAACCACTTCTATGGCTCCAAAGTGGAACCGGTTGCTCTAGAATCAGTTCTGGAACTGATTCTACGTCACCCACACCTTCCATATAGGATCCCATGAACTGGTTCCAGAACCAGTTCCATGGAATCGGTTACAGTGGAACCAGTGGGTGTGGTTGGCTACCGATTGTAAAAAATTTTCCTGGGTATATAAACAACTGTCATATTTGTGGGTACCTATCAATTTTTGTTCGTTATCTATTGCTTGAAATTACAGGTATTAAGGGCGAGTTTTATAGTCAGAACTAGCATAGATCTCAAACAATATTTCTTACTCGTATTTAAGAAATATTTAGGAAAATAACACTATGCGACAGTCAAAATCGGGATGGGATGAAACCAACGGGAAATGTTATATCGGTCAAAAACAAGTTATACGTGTCCCGGCGTTTCGCTGGGTCACCCCTAGGAATCGAGATATATCTTTTATTTGACATAACTCGAGAACCACTAGTCCGATTTTGCTCAAACAATTTTAAAAAAATTAAAAATTACAATTCCTTTAATCTGTTCATATAACGTTTTTCTATATACTCAACAGTTTTGCCGGTAAAAATAAATGTTTGTTACCGCTACCATAAAAATCAATAACCTTTTGTTTATTACTTTTTTTTAATAAGGCAAAAAATATTTTTTTCTTCATACATTTATTTTTACCGGCAAAACTGTTGAGTATATAGAAAAACGTTATATGAACAGATTAAAGGAATTGTAATTTTTAATTTTTTTGAGATTGTTTGAGCAAAATCGGACTAGTGGTTCTCGAGTTATGTCAAAAAAAAGACCACCAACGGTCAAATCGATATATCTCGATTCCTAGAGGTGACCCAGCGAAACGCCGGGACACGTATAACTTCTTTTTTATCGATATAACTTTCCCCAGTAGTTTGAACCCTTCTCGATCACTGACCCCTACCATTTGTCTCCCAGTGTAATCGATCTTAACAAAATATTAGTTAAACATTAGTTAGAAGTTTTTCATAATTTTTTACAGATGATTTACTTTGAATGCACTTTTTATTAATAGAATAAATTAAAATTGTCTAAATTTCTTCAAAAATATTAAAATTTTGTTTTATAATCATAAAAACTATTCTCTTTAAAATAAAAAAAAACCTATTTAAAACTTAGTAAATTACTGCAGTGGCATCTTGGGCATACTTTAAAAATTTCCCCTTAAAATGTCCCAATAGAAATATTACTCAAATAACTATGCCAAATAGTTAAAATTCTTAGTAAACTACAAGAACATTGAATTTATGATGAAAAAAGCCTTAAGGAAAAAATTTCATTATCCAAGAACAAATGTAGGTACTATAAAAACTTGTGCTACATAGAGGAGTCTACAATAGTAGTAGTAATTTATACAAATTTACAATAAACGTTTTGCTTTAAAATTGTGTACAACATATAAAATATCATGTTGAGACAAGCTAACTGCAACAATCAATACCCAACATATTACACTAGGCAACAAAATTCAAGTTTTTGCTGCACTCATAAGCAATATCAAAAAAACTTTACAGACTAGGAATAAAATAGATAACGGTTAGCTGTCAGCAGGACTTGCGATAATTTCATGAAATATTTTGCATTTAAGGCCGATGCTTTGTATTAAAAATTATGAAAATCGGTCGATAGATTCAAAAGTTATAAGTGGAATAATTTTTTACACGATATATTTAGCACTTATAGAATTTTAAACAGAAAATTCAAAAAATTACGTATGCAATATTTTTGGTGAATCTATCGAGCAATTTTCACAGTTTCTAATAACTACCATCTGCCAATAATGCAAAATATTTCACCATATTATCAGAAGTCCTGCTGAAAATTTGACCTAATAACTGAAAACTAAAAGAAACAAACTTTTCTTCCTAATCTCTTAGATTTTTTTTTTATAAATTTAAAGTTGTGTTGCTCTGTGTTATATACGAGCATTTGAGAAGGTACAAGTATCAGTATGAGTAGACGACCGACCATCAGCAGGCACCATAATTACCCAAGTAAAAAAGTTTTAATATGGTCATAACTTACTAAATAAAATACTATATAATTATTTATTAGAAAAGAATTATCCGCATATATGTTATTATATAATATTATATGCAATTATATATTTGTTCTCAAATATGACAAATTCCAAATAGAATTCACAATTCATTTTACAACAAATAGAGAAAAAAAACTTATGAAAAAAACATTCCTAGAACCGATGGTTGACAATTAATGCATTTTCAAGTGCTACCAAGCACTATCATCAGATTGTCTTTATGGGGTTCTCTGTAGGTTATAATGTATATTTTATTTGGAATTTGTCATATTTGATCTTAAAACCGAACAAAAATAACACTCATTGTAACAATCTTCAGATCAACTAAAATCTACGGTAAAATTACAATATACATATATTTAATATATAATTATGGATTTCTTTATATACATAGCACTTTATATAGTTCAAGACATTAAAATATCCAATTACGTATTGACCTATATACAGTTACACATGTCATATATAATTATATACAATTGTATCGTATTATATACAATTATATCTAGTTCCATATGATTACACTTAATATACATATATGGATGAAGACAAATTACAGGTAAAATTTTATCAATTCATATTTGATTCCAACAAATTAGATCTAAATTACATCAAAGTAGATCTAATACGATATAATTTAATACAATTATATGTTCTAAGTTTTTGGATAAAATTATATATAATACGAAAAGTGATATGTTTTTTGTACTAGGGTAATACTAAAAACAAAACAAAAATACATTCAAACAAACAACTGCATTATAGAAAATCCCACAACAACTTTAGAGCTTGTTTGTTGCCAACTGCAGAAAAAAAATCAAACAAGCAAATATCCAACAAACGAACCAACACACAAAAACACACTCACACACAAACACGCAACTTGAAAAAACACAAATAAATACCAAAACGTATACATGCAACCACTAACACACAGATATACACACACTTAACAGCAGAGATGGAAAACTTAGTACTTCAGTGCCTTTTGAAATACCTTATCACTCGAAAAAATACTGCAGTATCACTGCGACCTATTAATTACTTTTTTGTAAATTAAAATCATCGTTAATAGATAAATTTAAACATTTTTTACGGAAAAATTTAACAAAATCCAAAGATTATAAAAAAATCCCCTAATCTTAAGAAAAAAAAAAAAAACAGCGAGTTATACAATAGGAAAATCATAAATAAAATTAATATTCAAATAAGAAAAAATCCTCAAAATCTCTGTTTTTAAGGCCACTAACACCTCAGAATTTTAGAAAAAGAATGGCTCTAAAACACTTTTAGTATCTCATCAATTTTTTAATTGTAAAAATTTCACTATAAAATACAATACTTCCCGTCTTGCTCGAAACTGTAATTTTTTGAATAAGCTTTAGTTTAATTTTTTAACTACAATTTTCCATCCCTGTTCAACATATTATACAAGTTTGTTTAGTATTGAGGACATACTATAAAAAGAATTTTCATATATTTAAAAACACACAGAAACACTTACAAATACACTCATGCATTTATACTTACGAACATGACTGTAGTAAATACTTAAAAAGTGTTTGCTATTGGTTTGTTGTCATGTGGTGTTGTTAAAACAGAGTCGTTTCTTTTAGACAATAAAATTTCTTTAAGAAAACCAGATAATTTTTTTTTAAGAGAAACAATACTCAACA
Source organism: Leucophora obtusa (assembly GCA_949987735.1). Classification (NCBI taxonomy): domain Eukaryota; kingdom Metazoa; phylum Arthropoda; class Insecta; order Diptera; family Anthomyiidae; genus Leucophora; species Leucophora obtusa. The sequence goes on from OX465297.1 coordinate 4,319,110, forward strand.
CAATATTTCTTCTATTAATTAATAAATGTGTTGCTTTCTTTGGAAAGGGTGATGAAAGATAGAGGACTTCAAATATGGCAACACTGTAATTGCGTGAGATGCTAAATTTTAGAACAGTTGTTGTGCGCCATCTTATTCAAATTAGCTTACGAGAATGATCGACAGATGAGTCGGGTTAAGTCGTGAAATGGGAAAATGCTACAAAATCTGACTAGATTCCGAACTATGATTGGTAAATAGTTCTAAGAAACTCACAAGAATGATCGAAAAGTGATTCGGATTAAATCGCGAAATTGAAAAAATGGTTCTATATACGATTAGCCTAAAAAATCATAGAAATAAATCTGTAAAAATAGCAGAAAAAGCAACTAAAAATTAGTTAAAAATTATGCTGCCGAGAAAACTGTTAAATTAGCTTTTTTTTTTTTTTTTGCTAAATACTAGTAAAATAAGAACAGCAAAAATAAAACTGTTAAATTTACAGAATTTTAGTTATGTTTAAGTTAGCTTTTAGTTAAATGAAAATGACAATTTGTTCTGTAAAATCTGCAGAAAATTTTTATAAATATTAGTAGACTAAAAATAGCAAAAACAAACAGTTTTATCTACAAAATTTTTGTTATTTTTAAGCTAAATTTAGTTGAATGCAGTCTATCCTGTTAAATTAACAGAAATATTTGCTAAAAAATTGTAAATTGCTGTTTTCAAAAGGCTCGATTTTTATTTGTATTTAAAAATAAATTAAAAAAACTTCGAAAATTAAAATTTTTTTTTTATTTTCCTCCACAAATTTTTTAGCAAAATTTTTTATTGATTTTAGCAGGTTAATTTTCTATTTTCCATTAACAAAAATTGAATTAAAATATAACTAAAATTCGTCATATTTAACAGTTTTATTTTCGCTGTTTTTATATTAGTAATATATAGCAAAAATTATCTGCTAATTTTAGCAGATTTTTCTGCAGTATCATTTTTAACTAATTTTTAGTAGTTTTAACTAATTTTTTACAGACTTTTTTCTATTAGTGTGCTGAACCTTTACGGTAAATATATTGTGAGTGAACCTAAAAGGCCTTCTCTTGTTGTTACAACAAAAAGGTCTTGACATCATGTCCCCACTTTAGTCGTTTCCTCACTACGGTTCTGACTTTTTTTTATAAATATTTAGCAGCTATGAAAGTGGCAATAGTTGTTATTAGACTATGATGGACATTTGCTTCATTTTATATTTCATTTTATTTTATATGATTTAACCTGAATATATATTAGTTAGCCTGTATGTCTGTGTATATTTATATGAAGAATATTAATATTTTATTACCCAAGTCATAGATAAATGTTAAACATTTTCTCACACAAATTGTTTACAATGTTTGTGTGCAAATATTTTATCATTTCCAACTCAGATTTTTCTATTTTGCTTGAATTTTTTTTTTTTACACAAATTAAAAAAGTTTTTTTTTTGTTTAATTTTCCATTATCACTACTGCACTGGTACTTGCTCTTCATCCTATTTTAACTAAGAATGTACTTCGACTTCGACCAAAAGTTAAAAAGTCAGTTTTTTCCTTTTTTGTTCTATTGTTGACATCGGGTTTTTGTTGAATTGTTAAAGTTTTGGATTTTCTTTTTTTTTGAGACTTAAGGATTTTATCCCTTTTTAGGTTTTAAATGGAATTTGAATAATTGAATTTCAATTTAAAATCTAAAGTCATCATAAATAACAAAAACTTGATCCTATTCATTAGTATAGAATAGAATACATATTCATGCAATTAAGTAAAATTGTTTCATGAATTAATGAAGATTTTCAATACACATTTTGAAAACATCTTAAAGTATGTTTTAAATTTGGAAATTTATATTAAAAACATGTTATATTCCCAATGTGGGTAGCAGTAGTAGTTTTAAAATTTTCTATTTTCAGTTGTGTGTGTTTTTTTTTGGACATGTCTATGTTGGGAATTCTATATAAACTTATGGTGTTGTTGTGTGTTATTCAATTAAAATAATTATACATGTTTGCGTAAAAGTGTTGCCTAATGTTAGGCTTAATAGCTTGGTTTTAATTTTTTGTTACCGTAATAAACACGTATGTGTGAAAAACTCTCTTTCTCTATTAGAATTGTATGTTGTTGTGGTTTTAAAGTTGGTTATTATCATATTAAATTCTCATTTGGAGAATACTTGTTTTAAGTGCAACATTTCCTAGTTTTACAACAGGGTAAAGTTTTGTGGTATTAAATTGTTTTTTTTTTTAAAGTAAAGTATACTTTTAGGTACAATTTTTTGTTTTTTTAAGCAATTTTCAGGTCTAACAGAATTTTTATATTAAACTTTAACAAGGTAAGGAAACGTTTTAAAATGAGTTATTATTAGAAGTAGAATATTAGTAAATAAGTTTTTAAGTGGACAAAGAATAAGTATAATCTGTTATAAGTATTTTATCACTTAAAAACATATCCCAAATTAAGCTGTTGGATAAAAATATTTTTAAAAGATTTAAATGTGCCTAAACTTCTAAAACTTGTTTAAAAAATTGTGAAAACAATATTTGGATGTCCCTATCCAAATTTCGTTCTTGCTTAAGAAATCGTCAGGGGTTAAATTACAAACTCAATGAGTACTTCTTGTTCTCGCTAGGAATGTTATTCAACATTTAAAATATCAAAGAAAAACCAAAAACAACAGTAAAAAAATTGCTTTATCACTTTACTAATAAAAGATTCATTAGTTAAGTACAGTAAGTTGTTCCGATTTCCCATGAAAAAACTGTTATACTCCATACAAAAAAAAATATTTTTCACTATAATGGGTTTTATGTGAAAATTGTGTAGACTTTGTTTTCACGCAAATTAAATAAAACAATTTTGTGTTTGTTGTGATTGTGTCTTGCTAAAAACATTAAAAGATTTTTAATTTTTAAATTGAAATTAACTTTTAGGCCTTTTAAGAACGAGTGAAATATTTTCACGTTAATAACAATTTACGGTGCTATAACTGAAATATTTCATTAAACTACAAAACTCCAAAAATACGCCAGGGTACGTAAGTAGTATTTCAGTTTTGTGATTTTAAGTGAAAATATCATGAATTTGTAGAAGAAATTTAAATTTTAACCACATTCGTAAGTCATTAAAAAAAATGACATAAAATACTGAAAATTCGTAACATTAATTTTATTTAGTTATTTTGTTAACAAAATAAATAAACCAGAAAAAATGAATGTAATTAATTTTTGTTAGTTCCTTTCACTAATTTGTGGTTTATTTTATTAACTGTCAAAAACAAAAGAAAATGTAAATTGAATTTAAAAAAATGTTAGTGGTCCTGTTTTCAAGTGAAATTTCATTTGTTTTTAAATACATTTAAATAAGTGTAAAATTCTCTCACCCTGTGTTAACAGCTTGTGCCTGCAAACAGGAAACGGGCTAGTTTTAAGGAAAGCCAAAGATTAATTGATACATTTTGTCCTTAAATTGTAATAAATATCATTTAAGCATTAAAATTATGCGAAAAAATTTCAATTTCCTATTAGCAGCCATATCCTAGCAAAAAAAGAGATGCCAAAGCAGTAGAAAAAGCATTACAATTAATGATTTATTTAGATGTACTTCTTTTTTAACTGCAACACTAATAATTTTAACATGGAGTCGTCATAGGAGAGGAGTACTCCCACTTCAACATTTTTGCAGTACTTTTCGAACGAGTGCAAGGGAAAATCTTTTTCGTTAATGAAAAGTTTAAAAAAATACTTCACAAAAAAAATTATATTTTTTTTTTATTTTACATAATTTTTTTATTGCCGCTACCGGGTATCGAACTTGAGACCTTAAGATTGCTAGTCCAGCTCTCTACCGCTGAGCTATTCCTTGATATGAAAGTTGACTGGCATAAAAACGACACTTCGTTATAGCGAGATATTGTGCTGTATTCTCTTCAATAAAAGTAAAAATTCGAAACGATTCTTCAGTTATTTTGCTTTTAAGCATTGGAGATACAATACAAGTTTCTGATTTTTATTTGCAAACTAGGAATACGTCAATAAATAACAAATATAAACTAAACAAGAATTTTTAAAATTCAACAAAATTCACGAAATTTTTTAACACTCTTAACTAACAAAAACAACAAATATAAACTAAACAAGAATTTTTAAAATTCAACGAAATTGTATTTTCCATAGAAAATAAACAGTAATTGCAGTTAAAAACAACAATTACTGATTACTACACAAACAACTGTAATGTAGTAACTTTCAAACTTTTTTATGTGTACTTTATCATTCCTATATAATTTACGTTAAAAATTAGTACTTTTTTACAAAATTTCTTTTATTGTCTTTTTCATATTTTATCCTTTTCAACATATCACGAACATTTTGTTTTATTTCCCTAATATTTTCCTTAAAAGATAGATTTTTTATGTTACCTACACAGTATATTCGTCCATAGATTTAGTTCATGTTTTAAAAAAGTAAAATATTTTATACCTAAAATAAAAAAACGCTCTATGGCTTATACTTTTTTATGATTACTACTGCTACTGAAAACCAACGTCATACAATGTTATAAAAGAGGTAAAAATGGTTGAAAAAAAAATAAAAACGCCCTTATACAATTGTATCTTTAGATGGGAAAAATGAGAAAAAATATATAGTATATTTATACCATAAACAGAAATAAATCCACATCATGATATTAAGCTACATCATGCAGAAATTCCTAGGATATAGACGATGCAATCTAACCTCTTTAAAATGTTTATCCAAGGGATAAAGATATGAATTTTATATTTAACGTTTAGTGGATGGTTTTACAAAGGATTATGACACTTACAAAATCATGAAACATAATAATTCAAAAGTGAATTGTTAAGTATAATAATCTAATTAGGTAGTTGCCGAATTTTAAAAATAGCTGGAAATTGAAATTTAAATTCTAGGAATCCTAAATCTGCTATTGGCCATAAATACTGCAGAAATAGTGTTGTACCTTTTCATATTTTTGAGTATGGCTTCTATATTTCTCCTTTAAAAACTCTAAACTGCAGATAAATTTAAAGATTTTTCATAAACTTTTTCTTAATTGTCTGCCCTATATTTTGACATATACTTAGTAGGGTATAATAAATTCCCAATATTACTGCATTATTGTTTATTAAATAGCCAACTATAAAGATGTCTTCTTCATTGCCTACTACGACTACTACAGCTTGGCATAAAAAGCAATAAAATATAATAAAATATGTGACCGATTTGGCTGTTATAATAGAAAAAAATTTATATTATTTCTTATAAATTATATCTTTTGCACTAGATCTACAGAGAAAAAGTGTATTTTCATTGTACCTACAGCATACACTATAAAATCATGCCTGCATATTTGTCATCTATTTTATAACAACTATTAAAGGTTTTTGGAAAAAAAAACTATTATTGAATTTTTTTATATATTTTCTAATAGTTTTTCTCCCTAGACTTGTATTGATGAAAAATTGAAAATACGTTTTCAATAATGTTATGTGAATTATATACTTACATAAATATATGTGACAGTATACAGTGGTGTAGAGAAAAATAGCAGTTAATATAAATTATTAAGTAAAAAATGATAAATTCCAGTGAATTAAAAACGAACTGCACAGTGAGATGGAGGGTGTAACAATTTAAATATTATTTTCGTACAAATTAAGAAAATTGTAAGTTTAGAAATTTTATGATTAACAGCTTTATTCTGAAAATTTTGTTAAGATCTGTTAAGTGAAGATTTTTAAAGTGAAGATTTTTATTCTGTTAAGTTAACATTTAACAGCAACAACAAAAATGTTACATACTTCTAGGAGGTAAATTCATAAGCTTTTTAACTCATTGAGATCATAGCATAGATCCACTGGAGATTTTTCAACCAAACTTTGCAGATAAGAGGTCAATACTTTATTTAGAAATTTCTAAAATTGGGTTTTCCGTACAGTGCGCCCTTGTGAAAATATTGTCGACCAAAGTTGAAATTTTGTTAGGGTATAATCCTAGATGTTTAGCGATATGTAAAAAATTTTAATTTTGTATATTTTTATAGAGAAATCTTTACTCAAAAATGTAAGAAATTATTATTTTTTTAAGTTAACCAATTTTTAATTTTTTTTTTTGAAAATTATGGTGGTTTTTGACAATTTTGTAAAATTGTCATGTGGCAACCTTGATATAATTTTTATAAAACTAGGCATTATTTGTTCTAAAGTTCATTTACAGGAAGAAAAAACATTTTTTTTTATTTTAGTAGGTTTGAGGTTAAGAAGAAGAATAAACCTTTTTTTTCTAAAAATTATAAACACATTAATTTTCAAATCAGACTAGATCTAGTTTCTGCCTTTTTCTATGGACAGGCTTAATCAGTGATTTTCCATTAAATTGTATTATTGTTTATATTTGATTGTCAGATGGTCTTTATATGATAATTTTTCAACAATCCGCCGGCTGTAGGAATCGAACCTGTGCCTATTCCTACATTAAAAACGTAACTATACTAAGGTGCGACCGCTTAGCCATCTTACGCAAGTAAGGCTTTGAATGCAATGTAACTAATTCATAATTTTCTTTCCTAGTACGCTTTCTGTTATTGTTTTTACTCCGAAGTGATCAAACACAGAGACATACAAACATTCTATTTTTAGATTTTTTGTTTATCTTCCAAAAACTCCTCCGTGTCTTCTTTTTCGCAAATGTCGCCAAAGTGACGTATGGTTTTTACGTTCAAGAGCAAGCGACTTGGGTATATATTGGAAGCGGGTTGCCGCAGGGCAAATTTCATAATGCATTTTTATTTGTTAAGTTTATCAATTTTTAATTTATTTGAAAATTATGGCGTTTTTTTAAATTTTAAAATTGTCGTATGGCAGCCTTGATATTATAATTTTTATAAATGTAGAAATATTTAAAAAAAACTTTCCATTATTTATGTTTTAGTTAAAAACGGAATAAGTTACAGCATACTTTAGATTTTGTACTTTTGGAAAATTCATAGCCCGATCGCTCAGATTTTAATAAATTGATGAAATAATATTCAGCACACGAATAAAGCTACTTTTCTTCTTATCAAAATTTCATCCAAAAATATAAAAGTTTAGTTTCAGTTAATTTTTAATTTAATTGTTATTTCCTGAAGATGCTACACAATGGAGTAGCGAAATATCGAAAATAAAATACTTTTTATGTATAGAAAACAAACCGAAAGCTGAAGGAAATTGCGGAGTAACAAATTTAGTTTTTTTTTTTAATATTTTTAAATAATTTTTAAAAAAAGTCCCATCAAAAAGGTCAAAATAAGATTTTTTTAACAAAAATATTTAACAATTTTGAATACAATTTTTTCACCATTTTTGTGTTTATGATTATAGGCAAAATATCATACAATTTTATGGTTTGTAAATCACTGACTTGTTGTTAATGTTTTCGGTTCAGTTTTATAATCAAAACTAAAATCGATGTTTTTCTTAGTTCTGAGTATAAAACTGGCCCTGAAATTTCATAATTGTAATCCCTTATAAAAATTTAAATATATATGAACAAACATGGGCATTAGGGTGGGTCAATTTGTATGGGTCAGAAAAAAATGAAGCGTATAGCAGAAACGTGATCTACACTAAATTCTAAGAAAACTACCCGAAGAAACTATGGGTCTAAAATGAAAACCTAGCTCCCGCCGAGAAGCATTTTGATTTATAAGAAAGCGCTTTTTCGAATTTCAAATTTATGCAGTTTTTACAAAACCACTAAAATCAAAATGCTTCTCGGCGGGAGCTACTTAGGTTTTCATTTTAGACCCATAGTTTCTTCGGGTAGTTTTCTTAGAATTTAGTGTAGATCACGTTTCTGCTATACGCTTCTTCACAAAAAAAAATTACCCACCCTAATGGGCATACATGATCGTATACGTCAATGCACAGTTGCATATACTATGTCCATTAGGGTTATGACTCATTTTGAACAAAAATTTTACCTATCACCACGTGATAAGCAATACTAAATTAATAATTAAAATCGTGTTTGCGGGTCATTTTGTCAAAAAAACCTTCCGCACCAAATGCAATTTATAAAAAAATTTTTGTTCGGGGATTTTGCATAATTTACATAACGAATTATTACAAGAATTATTGTAAACGACAAAAAATGTATCCAAAAGTCTCTCCAAAAAGGTTTCGTAATATTTACCGTAAATAGCTTTTAATACGCATCGTTTGAATTTCATTTGTTTAAAACTTCGGAGGAATATTTTAATTAAACTAAAACAATATAAACCAAATTTCAACCCTATTGGTGCGGGAACTTTTTTGACAGTAGCGAAAAAGTAAGATTGCGTTTCTTAATATTTTTTTATGGCCTTTTTGGCTAGGGCATGTAAAATTTGATATTTGCAAAAAAAATCAAAAAGTCATAACACTAATGTCCATACATTATCTCATATATGACCATATATCTTCAAATCCGAAAATTCCCAGATGAAAATGTGATGGTATATAAATACATAAGATCATATGTGGGCTCGTATACGATCATATCTATGTATAGCTGATCATATATGACCATATATAGTTCCATATACGATCACATATGGTATCATATAAGCCCATATATGTTGGGATCCGAAATTTGAGGGTATATGGTCGTATATGATACTATATGATTACATATGTGCATGTATGATAAATATATGCTCATATATGATCATATACAGCCATATACCCTCGAATTTCGGATTTGAATATATATGGGCATATATGATAATATATATGATCATATATAGAACTATGTATGGAAATATATGATCAGATATATCCATATATGATGATATACGAGCCCATATATTATCATATATGTTCATATGCGATCCAATTTTACCGTATATTCTCCAATTTGGTTACATATGGTCATATGTGTTCATGTATGATTCATATATGCTCATATATGAATACATATGATCATTAAAGCGGTTCATGTATGATTTATATATGCTCATGTATGATTACATATGATCATTAGAGCGGTAATTTTTGCATGAAGAAAAAGTTTTTTCTTGAAATCTCCGTTTATTGTTCGAATTATTGTAGCACTTGTTCTAAAATTATGTATATATGATTATATATGTTCATATATATATATCGATTTTCACTTGAGATGTTGAAATAGATGGCTAGAACAAAAACCGATAGATTTATAGAATAAACCATTGATTTGTTTTAAACTTTATAAAATTTTGCTATTTTTGTGAGCATAACTGCTGACAAAATCTCTTTGGTTATTGGTAAGTCTATGTGTATGAAGAGATAAATATTGTGGTTTATTTCATTTTATTTTTTACTTATACATTTTTTTTTTTTGCCTAAAGTATGTAAAGAAAAGTGCAGAAAATTGAACAAAATAATTGAAAAGATCCTTAAAAGAGTTCTTTAGCTCTAAGAAAATAAGATTTCAACATAAAAGTGGGTGTTTAGAAAAAACTTGTAACTACAGGTTGCAATTCTGAAGATATAAGGACGAGAATTGATACATGAGTTTGTATTTTCACAAATATGAAAATTGTTACAATCGGTCGCTGCTTTAACCTAGTAGCCATGATGTGCATTAACTCTTAATCGTAATTTCTTTAAAAGGTATTAAAAATTGTGTTTGAAGAAAAAAAAATATTACCGTTTAATTCTTTTTATATTTTACTAGAGTTGTTAGTAAAGTGAAGAGAATAATTTCTCAATCCATTTGATCTTTGAATTGTTTTCTGTTAATATAATTTTAAAATTCTAAAATCTATTGAAAAAGAAAGAAATTATTGGTGTTTTTCTTAGGCAACCTAACAATTAATATTAATCATACGCTCTAGTGCATCTGAAAATATAACTTCAAGTAAAATTGTATTATTTGACGTAATTAGCAATTTGAGAAGTAGGATAGCAATTTATAAGATAAACGTTATTGACAAACAGCTGGAAAATGTTTTCCTTTTTTAAAATTAATAAATTTTCTTATGAGTTTTGATTAAAAATACTAGTATTTTGTAAAATTTTATGTTAATTTCATTTCCAATAAGAAAGTCGAAATATATATGTATATGAAAATACATGATCATATATAGGCATACATGATCATATATGTATGTCCATGCATAGGTCAATATATGATCATACATAATATCATATATAAACATACATGTTCATATATGGTCTTGTGTATGATCATACATGGGCATACGTGGCCATATATCATCACATACAAGACCATATATGATCGTGTATGTTCATATATATGTGACAGCGCATAGAGAAAGGGACCTAAGGGTCCCTTTCTTTATTCATTTCATCTCAAATCCTTTTTATACATTTATTACGCATGCTACACCTTGTATTTTAAATTATATTTTATGTTACAGCTATAAAAAAGGATAATAGCATAATATTTATATAAAAAGTACACTGTCAGTCCATATAACATGTATGTTCATTCAAACATAAACCCAGAAAATGTACTGTACTCTATATGCATAAAAAATATACAACATTTTAAGACAGCGTCAAACAAAATAAAAAAAAAAAAAACAAACTGAAATGAAACTTAGTTTGACATAAAATACTCTAGAGTATTCTGTAAAAATAAGACTTCAAAAACGTAGAGACATTAAATACAGCACATTAAATACAGCTGAGTAAAAAATAAACTATGCGTGTGTAATGTTTAACAAAAAACAATGTAGTTTATTAAGGTTTTATTAAACATTTTATTTGAACTTAAATTTTATTTAATAAAAACTTCATCTTATCATAACATTTGTTTGACACAAATTTGTTTTTTTTTAATGAAAATATGTATTGAATTCAATTAATTTTTAAGACTATAGTAAAATTGGCAAACAGCCCTTTAAAATGTAACATATTGCTAGATAACCAATGGTCGGCTTACTGGTCGGTCGATCGTCACAATGCAGTGGCAATTTTCTTATATATATAACTACTTAAATACAAAACAATTTGGCTCCATACTTTTTGTTCAAAAATAGCAGGCTATAATTTAATGAACTTTTGTGTTTTCGTCAGGCTTTTTAAAATTTTTCATATTTAAACCTTAAAAGTCTTACTCAGTCTAGCTTTATGCATTGTATTTGAGTATCATCTATTAAACAAAAAAAAAAAAAGAATGTTAGTTGCCTGCCTTGATATGCTATAACATCCATCACTAAATGAATAGTGACATAAATGTGAATTTGATGTGTATGTGTGAGCATGTCCATTATGGAAGATAGACAACAAACATATAACAACAGTCATATTTAATTTTGGTTGCTTTATTGAATAGTCATAGTGGTAGTAGTGTAATGTAGTATTTGTGGCAAGAGTTTGTGACAAGTGGTTTTGCAATCAGCATGACCACATAATTAGTTTCAGATTGTCAAGGATACACAATCAATACAGAAGCACATATTAAGAAAAAAGGACACAGATTGAAATTGTCAATTGCAAAAATACAGAAAAGAGGAAAGAAAATATATTATAGACAACTTAAATGTAATTTTTTAGTTAAATTATCTTCTCTCCTTAAAGTATACTATATTTTTTATATAACAACATCTTTTTGTTAATATCCATTCATATGAATTTTCATTTAAAATTTTTCCTATCTTGCATAAATATAAATTAAATGATTGTAAATGTAATATTCTACAAAACAATTTAATGTGACCAACTATTTTTAAGGATTTTTTTTTGTTTTAAATACCCATGTGAAAATCGAAATATATATAAACATACATGATCATATATGGGCATACATTATTATATATGTCCATACAAATATGACCATATACTTTTGGATACGAAATTTTAGGTTATATGGCCGATGAACATATATGATCTTATATGATCTTATATGAACCATCCATATAGGATCGTATATCATCATATACGGCCATATACAATCATTAATTTCGGATCCAATGACATATGCTCATATATTGAACTATGTATGGACGTATATGATCGTGTATGCCCATATATGCTCCCATACAAGATCATGTATGTTCACATATATTGGGATTTTTACATTAACGATTAGATTTTGTTAAAATTTTTATTTATGCAAAATATAATTTGTAACCATAAAAACTGGTTTTTTACAATAAAAAGAATCCTGAAAATGCTCGTACGTAGTTTTTATAAAAAAACAGGTATACAAATTCTGAAGAAAAGTTAGTGTAATGGAATTTATTTAAATACAGTAAAGTTAAATTATTTATAACTGAAGATCCTTAAAATGTTGGCTTTCATTATCATTAAAAATTTTTAAAGTCTACAAACATTTAAAAAAGTTATTTGAGTTTTTCCTTAAGAACCCAATAATTAATATTAGTCATACGCTGTAGGTTAAGAAACACAATCTTGAAATATTAAATATTGTCTAATGCATTAGTTAACATTATTAACTTTTGATAACGTTTTATGTAATAATTCTGCTTAAAAAATATGCAAAAAAATGGCACATTTTCTTTAAAATTAAGTAGCAAAATTGATAAATATATAAATTTTGAAAAAGAATTAAATTTATATTAAGTAAAAGTTAAAATCTTTTAAACAGATAACAAACTTATTACTTTTACGGTGAACTCAGAATGTCTACTTTTATTATCAATTAAATTTTTAAAATTGAAAAAGTTACGGAATTGAAAAAGTTTACTATAAGGACATAATAATTAATATTAATCATACGCTCTAGTGTAAGTGATAAAATCTACTTTAGATTTTGGGAAGATTTTTTTAGGCAAAAAATAATTATAAATTCAAAACAACTCTTTTCTTTTTTTTCAAATATAAAAATATAGACATTTTTTTAATATAACAAAATAACACTCATTGTAAAAATTTATAATTTTCCTATAATCTGTTCAAAAAATTCTGAAGAAAAATTAATTTAATGAAACTCTTGGTTTTAACCCTAAATTATTTGAAATGTTTTCTTGCAATATCACTTTTAATATTTAAAATCTATAAGATAAATGAAATTATTTAAGATTTTCTTTAAATTTTTATAAACAAAAAAATTTTTTCTGAAGATAATTTTATTTCTAATATAGCAAACTTACCAGTTATTTATAGTGTTGGCTCCCAATATTATTAAAAATTTTTAAAATCTGTAAAAAATTAAAAAAAAATATTTGAGTTTAATCTTAAGAATCAAATAACTAATATTAATCGTACGCTCGATCTAGTGCACAAAAAACTGAATTTAAAAAAATTATAGTTTTATGCAAAACTTAATACTAATAAAGTTCATTTAAAGCAAGAAGAAGAAGAAAATATTTAACAGACACAAGCGAATTTTTAAAAGTTTTTATATAATTATCTTTTTTCAGTAAATGAATGTTCTTTTTAGTTTTTGACTCTAGATCATAAATTAATATCACTTTCTGTTTAAATTATTTTCAAATCAAAGAAAGATGATACAATTTTTACAAGTAAATTACAAAGAATAAAAATATATTTGAAAGAATTCGATAAGACCAGCAATACAGAATACGTATTTTCGGCTTTCGCTACAAAGCCATCATCAGTGTATTTCGTCTTATTCCCCCATTCATTATCTTTTTTCTTTTAATAATTTGATGTTAAATCGAACAAATTTCTATCATTTACCAATTAAATTATCAACTGTACATAAACTTCATTATTTATTTTAAAAATTTTCAAAAACTCAGAAACGTTGGTCGCTATTTTTAAAATTTTCTTCAAATTCGTATGGAAAAAAACAGAGACGTATTAGCATGAAAATTTGACAAATCGGAATTTAAGGGACACCTTAATGCCTATGCATGAACATATAAACTCATGGGTTTTTAATTTAATAAAAATATTTTAAAGTTGTATTTAGCAGACCTTTCAATAGTTAATAACTGAAATTACTCCGGCTCGAGGTCTTGTTTTCTCAATAATAACATTTTTTCAATATTTCGATATTCTTCGAATGTCATCTTCAAGGCTTCTTTGTAAAGAAAAATTGTAATAGTTGCCTGGGAAAAAATAAAATTCGGGAAAAACTGAAAGCATTTGTTCTATAAGATTTTTGTATGAACACGAGACTATAACTCAGGATTCGAACGATGTCTATCAAACGTACCCAGCAAAAAAAGAGATACCGAAGCAGTAGAAAAAGCACTACAATTTAGTATCAATTGTAGTGCTTTTTCTGTACTTCTTTTTTTAACATAAACACTAATGATTTTAACATTGAGTTGTCATAGGAGAGGAATACTCCCACTTCAACATTTTTTCAGTACTTTTTGAATGAGTGCAATGGAAGCTCTTTTTCACAAATTAAAAGTATATATTTTTTTATTTTACAAATGTTTTTTAACTAACAGTTTTTCTGCAGCATAATTTTTAACTAATTTTTAGTTACTTTTTCTGCTATTTTTACAAATTTATTGCTTTGAGTGTACAAATAAGTAGAAAAATATATAATTTAAAACAAAAATAAACTTAGTTTAATTACAAAGCTGTTGCTATTTAATTTTATATTCTTTCTGCCTGATTACACATTTTTTTCTGTGTGTAATTATTGTAAAAATTGCTAATTTTGTTTTGAAGGTCTTGAGATACTTATTATTTTTTCGTTTTATCCATTTAAGTTTTTTAAATAACCTTTTCGCTTAGTAGTAAATAGTTGGTCTCATTATAAATTTTATGCATTTCCTATTCATATTCGTGGGTACATTTTCAATACTTTATGATAGTAGTCAGCCATCAATTTGACATTAAAGCTTTTTTTTTATTTAAGTGGATTATTGCTTATGAAGCACTATCGAAAAATATTATTCAAAAGTGTTGCCATGGTTAGCTAGTATTACACTCTCTCATCCACCTACACTCGTTCAAAAAACACATTTATTCACACATTTATTCACATATTTTGACTCATACCCTGACACTCATCTTTATACAAGCATGTCTGCTTAGTATGCAGTTATACCTTTTTTCCGTTCTTTTTCGATATTTGTGTGAATAAGTCAATTGATCATTTTTGTATGGATTAAACAAATAATGCTTGAGGGTGGGCAGACTTTCCAAAAGCGAAAGAGGGCTTTTACGCATTGAATATATATGTTTCTGTATTTTTATGTACATATATATGTGTGTGTTAAGCTTAGCACAAACGTTTTTATTACACTTTGAATGTGAATCAATAAATTTCAATTAAGTATTTGTTGATTTATATTGTGAAATGGAAAATAAAAAACATTTGTAGGAAAACTAAAATGAATGTGTTTGTATTTATTTTATTATTAGCAATGACTTGATAAGTAATTAATTGGTAACAAAATAGTAGTTCGAATAACTACTATTGAATTTTTTTATTGCGAGTATTTAATCCCACAAGTGTGGCGATAATTGATGAGAAAAATCACTGGAATTCTGTTTTTCCCTCATTTTATTGATTTTATGTAAAAGTAAATTTCACTAAAAAATTTTAAAGATTTAAAAGATGAATTTCACTGGAAAATAAAGTTTTATACTCATACGCTAGAGCGTGTGATTAATATTAATTACACAGTACAACAAGACAAAATTACGGTGTTCTGACAATGGATTCTGGTAGAGGAACAGAAAGAAAAAAATAATCGTGTGTCGGCCGTTTGAAAGACCACATAGGAATTTTATTTTAGAGGGGGGTTAAAATTTCCCCACTTTTTCAGATGTTTATTGTGAATCGGCATAGGAACTCATGTGAATCTTCCATTTTAGATATAGTATGTGTTCAGCGAACTTATGTCAAATACTACGAGAAACATTTCTGTGGAACATTTCGACCCTCTAACTTATCAATTCAAGGGACTTTTTTTGGCCACTCTTTAAAAAGGGACTTTTTTGTCCCTTTCTAAAAAGGGGTCAAAAAACTCCCTTCAACTGAAGAGTTAGAGGGTTTAAGTGTTCCACAAAAATGTTCCTCATAGTGTTCTACATAAGTTCGCTGAACACATCCTATACCTAAAATGGGATATTCACATGGTTTCCCCCTAAAATCCAAGTTTGTTAGACATTTGAGCTCCAATTCTGAATAAGTACAAGATTATCCCTTAAACACATTTTAAGTTTTGACTTATTTCTGGTATTGAAGTTGAATTTTCAACTTTAATGTCTTCAGAGACTTATAGAAGATTTTCATGACAAATATTTTTGCGGTACATTTGAACACTCTTACTCTTTGGTTGAAGGGAATTTTTTGACCCCTTTTTCGAAAGCGACAAAAAAGCCCCGTAAGTGGAAGAGTTAGAGGGTTAAAATGTTCCGCAAAAATATTTGTCAAAAAATTCTACTATAAGTCTCTGAAGACATCAGAGTTCAAAATTCAACTTCAATGCCAGAAATAAGTCAAAATTTAAAATGTGTTTAAGGGTTAATCTCGTACTTATTCAGAATTGGCTTTCAAATGTTAGCCAACCTGGATTTTAGGGGAAACCATATGATAAGTCCAGTAACAAGTGGTACTAAATATGATTGCGCGAAATAACAAATTTTAGGATAGCTGTTGGGCGCCATTTGATGGAGAGTTGGCAAACATTTGAAGGTATTTAGGTTCATAACCCTGTCGTAGTATTTTACTTCATCTTATGGGAACAACGAAGGAAGCATGGATTGTGGTTCTATGTTACAGTCACAACCCAAATAAAATCCAGACCAATTCTAAAAATTTCAACGTAGCTGCGGATCCTATTGCAGTGAGAAAAAAAAATTGAATGTCTGCGACTGCGGTGACGCTTGCTTTTATAAATACATCCACATTTCATTTACATATATGTGTGCACGCGAAGTGCTTGTCCGGAGAGCAGGATGGTTGCAGAGGTTATTATTTCGGTATAGAAATATTTTAAATATATTTAAGTTTTTTTTTTTAACTGTAGTAGAGATCATTATATTATTGAGTCCAAAACAAATAAGAAACATGAAAAAGAGGGAATTTTCAAAATAAAAGTTTGATCGTATCAACTCTTGCAATCAACCACATAGTCGGAATATTTTTTCTTTTTTTTTTGAAAATATGGCAGAATTTAAGAGAATGTGAGAATGAAAATATGCCAATATGAGCAAAAACGCAAAGAAATTAAATTCAGTCTTAATTTGCAGCGAATCCGCAGTGCGTTTTTAAGTGTCAAATCACAATAAAAAAACGAAGCCGCAAGGTGACAATCTCTCTTTCTGTTTCTCACAAAAGTAAAGTATACTTTTGGGTGTCACTTAATATATGTAATTTAAAGTTGATTTCATTTAAAAACTGTTGCATACTTATTTTGATAAAGAATACTTCAATATAATAAAAATACTCTTAATGTATTAAATTGAGTAATACTTGTAAGTGACAAAAACTTAATATGTATGTGATTTTAAGACATGCTTTGATAATTTAACAACTTTATATGCAAGTAAGAGAATTAAAGCATACTTTTAGGTATCTAAAAATAAATTGTTATACAAATTTGGTTACTTATTAAAAAAGTTTATGTGAAAATAAATACCTGGTAAATTCTTTGATATAGATTAACAATTATATGTAAGGTTTAGACAGAAAATGTTACATAAATTTCTACCTGTCAGTCTTTAAATTTTTCACTTAAAATATATTATTGCACAATAAATTCCTTTAACTTTAACAAAACAAAGTCGCTCTAACTAACCATGACAAAAAACTAAACCTTATAAATATTGCTTCACATTTCTAAAATAAAAAAAGAAACAACAAACAGTGTATTAACATTTTTTTTTTTTTTTATTCATATAATACCAGTACTTGAAAGTTAAAAATCTTATTGTGCTTTAGTCAATGACATTTCTGATATTTTTGCAATGATATAATGTTAATATTTTACCAAATGCAAAAAGTTACAAGAAAAAGAGAAAAATAAAATCATTTAAGTACCCTTCAAAAAAAAAAAAATTAAATTGAATATCTTTTCTTAAATACGATAAAAGATGTTACAAAAAAACAAGAATAAATGATAATTTTAAAGCAGAATATATAAATCAATTGATTTTGTGACAGGAAATTGAAGAAGAAACAAATTGTGAAGATTTTATAGAAACATCAAGGGTTATTAGTTGATAACTTGTAACTGATGATTTAATTATCAACTTCAACTTATGACCATTGATATATTAAGGAAATTTATGAAGCAAATTTTCTAGAAACTTTTAAGCTGAATAGTAAAAGAAAATTCCAGTTTTTCTGCTTCTACATAAAAAGTCTTGTAATTGCAATGAATCTTCTTAATCTTAAAATATAAATTTCTGAAATTATTAAAGAACTTCTAAAGGATATTAAAATTGTGTAGTTTTCACTTTTACAATTTTCTGCTGACTCCCAAAAATATGTTTTTAATTATACAAGTTGTTAGACTTCCCTGTTTTTTTATTTTTAGCTGATGCCTAAAAGCATGCTTTAATTATGCTTGATTTGTTGTTTATGAATTTAAGTATTGTATTTCTTGGTAAATTAGCTTTAATTAAATCTCGTTTATTGGTTGAGTAAACTGCGGTAAACGCCTAATATAACGCCTTCAAATAACCATGAAATTAAATTCCTATATAATAGATTTTTAGGCTAAATAATAAATATTAAATTGTAGTTATAAGCCAAGCAAAAACAAATGAAACTACTTACAATGAAACCTTTCAATAACGGACGATTTGAAGTAGGACTATATCCAGCAGAAAAGATATATATTTAAATATGATTGGGGAAACGAAATTATCATAACACGATTATAGCGATCATAAATATGATTCCTAATGATAATATTGTTATCAATGACGACGATTTTATCATCATCTAGGATCACACTATGATCACTAGCATCATATTATGATGCTCTTTTATATATGTAATTAAATTTCTGTACAAAAAACCTCCAATGAATAAAAGTCTGCGTATTTGATAATAATACTTGGAGATATAAATATATCATTAATTAAAAAAATATATTTAGGTGAAATTAAAAAATATGATAAATTTTTGGGCCAAATTTGTGAAAAGCAAAAAGTGTAAATATTTCGGTTTTTTCTTAATGGAATCAGAAAGTTTAGTCAGTATAAACCTAATTGCAAAAAATCTCTTCTACAAGTTGTCGCAATAACTTTTTTTGCACAATTTTAATTTTTTTTGTTGTAACGGAGTTTACATTTCTGCAAGCAAAAGATATAACAAAAAAAATTGCGTACGAATTTTCTTCAATTTATTAGTTTGTCGAATTTGGGTTTTCAACTTGCTCTCCAATGATATATAATTTGTGTTTATCAAATTGGCGGTTTCGCGAATAAAAATACAATTCATTCCGCGAAAAAAAATTTTTTTTTTTTTTGCTTTTTAAAAATATAAAATTTTTTAAAATCCAAACAGCGGTTGCGCAGTTACAAAATAATATACTAAAAACATAACATTTCGCGATCAAAAAATTCTTAAATTGTGTGAAACAAATTTAATTTGTCAAACTAATGTCAGTAATGACCCGAAATATCGATTCAAAACCAATGAAATGCAAAATCAATCGTTTTTCGCTCCAGCAGCTTAGGGTAAAAAACTGATAACTTTTTTTGATTTGACGCAAAATTATTAGTTGAATCGTCTTTTGACGCATAAATATTAGTTGAATCACATCTGTTTATGGTTATTTTAAAATATTTTAAACATTTATTTGAATGAAACCTGATGCAAACAATTATGGTTACGGAGTTTACAGTTACGGAGTTTACATTTGGTTACTTTTTTCGTTTTCTTTCAGAAACGCTTTGTCAGAATTTTTTTTCCGAAATAAAATCGCATGATGCCTACAAGGTGAATCCAAATATGGCATTGTTTTTCTTACTCGTTAAATAGTTTGGTGTAAAAATTAGGAACGGAGTTTACAACATTTTTTCAAATCTTATTAAAGACATCCTTTTTAATCTCGAGAAAGTTACATGCTGCAGAAAAGCTTCAAGTCTGTTATACTGGATGATTACTTATAGTCCAACGATCATTTGAGTATAAATAACATTATACTTTTCGCAATATAAATAATAGATAACTCCAAAATTCTGGTATATGCATTTTTATCAAAAATTATGACGAAAAATCGTTACAGAGTTGAATTCCTGATAGTTAAGATATACGAAAAAGTTTGTAAAATGTATTAATTTTTATTAAAAACGGCACTTTCCCTCTTCATAAAAATTCTTACAGTTAGTGTTTAGCTTTATTGGTTATTAAAATATAAGCTATTAAAGTTAAAAAACCTTATGAGTTACTTGTTACGGAGTTTACATTTGGCCTATAAAATTGGTCACAAATTTTATGTATTAACCAAAAATTGGTCAGATTGTTATAAATTTTGTAAAACAGGTGACAATGCGCTGATATATATCGAAATATGTAACTCAAATGTAATCCATGCATTAGAAATTAGGTGGTTACACGGTTTTTATCACATTTTTTGATGTCACCCATTTATATATCTAAGTAGAAAAGGAACGAAGTTCCTAAACTCTTTGCTTCTAAGTCAAATGTAAATAATATAAATATTATAAGAAATAAATTGAATTGAAAAACATTCATTTAATTATGTACCCTTAAAAAAAAAAAAAAAAAAAAAAATAAGCGTTCAAGAAATGAAATAGGAACCATCCCAAGAAACATTTTTACGGACTCTCCGGCACTTACGGATTCATGAATCCGGCTTTTACGGCACGTTAACTGTCCGTAATGTACGTATCCGTCAATGCTTGTACGTATACGGAACATTAACGGACCGTATAAATGGATTTTCGAACACAATACGTTTTAACTCCGTTTTGGTGTATCCGTTTCCGTACCTTTAAATACGGATTTCATCGGTTGCAGTTTGTTTACAAAATAAAAAATTATATTTTTGAAAAGTCGGTGAAAATATTATTATAACGGGAATATATGGAGAATATGCAATAGAGGGAATTCTTTCCATCACACCATTAATAAAACAACATCAAGTAACAAGGTTTATGAAACTTATTGTTTTGTGTATAACAAATGAGAATTTGCATCGTGTACACAGTCAATTAAACCATAACTAATTTATTGTCTCTTTTCCATATAGATGTTGGATTTTACTCTGGGTCCCTAAGCGCTGGATAGATTGGTAAACCGAGCCGGATGTGCTAAATATTGTAATTTTATTAATTAGAAATTTATTAATAGTAATTGTAAATAATAATTATTAATGAATTTATAAAAAAGGAAAAAAGTATTGTGTATTTTAAATAATAAACATATGGTCTATTTTTGTGTAAAAAATCGGTAGGATACGGACAAGGAAATACTCAGTTTTTCACACGACATAACGGTCCGAAAACGGTCCGGCATTGACGGCCTTTCCGTTTTTACATGACATAACGGTCCGTAAACGGTCCGTCATTGACGGACTTTAAACGGACTTGTCCGTTTTTAACACGACATAACGGTCCGTAAACGGTCCGTCATTGACGGATTTTCAACGGATTCGAATCAGTTTCGATGTTCCTTATGTTCCGTTTTCTGGTCCGTATACGGATCCAGAAAACGGTACGTATACGGAGTTGGATTCCGTTTATGACGCACCGAAAACGGTGCGTAAACGGAACGAATTGTTTGTTGGGATAGTTCTTGTTATTAAAAAATTACCAATAAGGTCGGAAACGTTTCAGTCAATTTTGGAATTTTATTCTGTTTTTACTGAAAAACTGGGAAGCAGCTCCTCTGCAGATAATTTCAGTCGAGTGAGGTTATCGGCGCAATTTGAGGATGCTCTTCACGACTGTGAATATGTGTTGGCGTTTTTCCTGGACGTAGAAGGAGCATTAAACAACTTAAATGTATTATCAATCATTGGTGGTTTTTCTTTCCATGTGGATATGGGGGAGACTGAGGGAATCCCAATGGTCCTTATGGCCATTCACCCTAACCTAAGAGGTCAAAACGTACAAAAAATTGCTAACTTCAGTGTCAACATCCGAACAGAGAAAGGTCATCTATTAGCAGGTAATTTTACTCTGAAGCTGTGACTTGGATCCTTGCCTTAACAAAATTGTCTATTATAGGGATTTATCCGCTAATGGAAGTGTCCATTATTGGAAGGTCTTACTGTATAAAGAAAAATTATTTATTGTTTTCTTAGCCTTGTTTTGGTTAATATTTTCCATTTGTTTTGTGTTGCTTTTTGCAGCTCTGTTTTAATCGTAATAATTTTAGTTAAGATATGATTTTTCTTTTTTTTTCTCTTTTATACAACCACTTTCAAGGTCATGTCATAAAAATGTGTGTGTTTATTTTTCAATGTAATTGTGTGCAAATGTCTGTTATTTATGTGTGCGTGTATAGGTAAATGTATTATACATTTTATAGGCCTCATTTCTGTTTCTTATATTATGTGATTTATTTATGGTAGACAGTGGTGACACGCAATAAACAGCAGTAAAAATAAAGTTATTTTGTTGTGTTTTTTGTTATATTGTATAGCATACCTTAAGGCTGTAAAGGTAAATATTATAAAACTGTAACATTAAGGCGCTTAGTGTAATACAAAGCACTAAAGACGTTACTAATTTTGTTAACTAAAATCTAATTTCCTCTTGCAAAAGGAAAAACCGTAAATATTAATGAAAATGACAAAATTTAATTACTATAAATACACATTTTCTACAAAGATGCATAAAAAAAATTTATTTTCTTTTAGGATTTAATGGTTGCTCTACCAAAACATATTTAACAATAAAGTAAAGGTGTGTTTCCTTTTATGGTAATGACGTCAATATGAAATAATTATTTTCGTTTTTGCTTTTAAAAAGTTCCAAAAACTAAAGACGTCATTACCTTTTATAAAAAGTCAAGGTATTATAATACTTTTCAGTAAAAAAATGTGCAAATAAAATCTTTGGTTTCTCACTGGTATTAAAAATAATCCAAAAAAAAAGGACACTTAAGTATTAATTTTTCTTAGTTTGTTAATATATTGGATAGGGGTAAAAGAAAATTAGTAGTATAATTATATTAAACTAGCGGGCAAAGGACCTTTAAGGTGTTAGCGTGTTTTAAAGTTTATTTAAATGTAATTTAGTTTGCTGTAGGCCTGGCAATTCAGTGATTTCAAACATTCTGTTAGAAGGTTAACTGCTTCGGTTTCTTCCATCACTTCATCAGAGATAGCTTAAAACCCCAATGCTTCGTTATTAATAGTTTTAAATATCGGAATATAGGTATTTAGAAGAAAATTTAATTTTACATTTAAGTATACCACAGTATGCTATGTGTGTCGGCTAAGAATAAAGTGTTTTCAATGACATCTAATATTCTGGGCGTCTCTGGAACTTTCGAGCTCGTTCTACAATCACAGACATTACACTTAAAAAGGGCTGCAGCTTATATTTGGAGATGGATTCGCGCATTGGCATTTGTGGAGTTAAGTTGAGCTAAGTTAGTTGCATAGAGAGTCGCATAGAAGCGTTTGTACAGTTCAGTTAAGCTATAGTAAATCATTGTAAAATTGTTTGTAAAGTAATTAAGTGTTAAATAAATAAGTCTATAATAAACGAAAAGAGCGTGTGTGTGTGTCATTTTTAATTGGAAAGAGCACCAACCCGGTTTATCTAAAGGAGATAATAAACATACGTTTTTGAAGGTAAAACGTGAAATCTAAATGTTAGGTTTTTTAGTATTAAAATTTAAGCTTTCATTTAAGCCTAATTAAACTTTTTTTTTTGAAGAGCAAACTAAGAGTATATAAATTTTTGAAATATGTGAATCTATGGACATAAAAACTTAAAAAAAAACAATCTACGAAATAACTCTTGCTCCTTACTAATATATAAAATCCTCAAGTCATTATTTTAATAACAACTATTTGGTATTTGTTTTCTTTTTTTTTTGTGTTCTTGCTTTAATATCAGATACTTTGTCATCTCAAATGAGAATTTAAAGATACAAATTCAAAGAAACTGAACAAAAACTGTATATTTTTTGTGTCTCAAAAAACAAGTAGCGTCATTAATTATAACAAAATCCTGCTTAAATTAAATTTTAATGAATGATAATGAATTTTGTGCAACAAACTAGAAGAAAAAAAATATTTAATCTCTATAAAATAATTTATATAATTTCAGCAAGTCAACAAATAATGAAATAAAATACATATATCGTATCTAAATAAAGCTAATAAAAAACTACTTTTTGCCATAAATTTTATTTGAAAATGTCAAAAGGGCTTTTTTCTGTCTCGTATGTTTTTTTTCTTCTTCTCTATTTACTTATTTACCCCTCAATTCATAAATGCTTTGTAAAGTTATAGCAGGTTTACAAAACGTCATTTTCATACAAAATTTGTTCAATAAACCTCCTATAATTTTACAAAGCGTTTATGAATTTAGGGGTTAAACTTTAGCAAATATTGATTTTATTGTATAATGGAAAAAAGGAAAAATAAATAAAATTTTTATTACCAAAGGGAAAAATATAGAATCTTTTTTTCAAAAACTATATAATAGACAACAAAACAAACTTTGCATGTTCTTGCCAAGCGGAAACGGAAGTCTTTAAAGTGTCTTAAGCACAAATACACATACAGAAGTATACATTTGTTCGTCGATGTGTTTTGTGCATTCATATATGGATATTGTTTTATAAAACCTTCTAATAAATAAAGGGTAATGTGGGTTAAAGTAAGAAGTTGCTGTTGGCCAGTTGATGTGGCTGCAAAATATATCAAGAAAATTTATGTTTCTTCATTTGGGGGTTGCATTCATTCTTTCTTTCTGTATTAAATATTTTCCACATTGTCCCACACTCCCCTAGTTATTTGAAAGTATCATTATTATAATCATGCAAGTACATTCTTAAAAAAGCAAATTTCTACAGAAGTCTGTCGGCTATTTGAGGAAGACCTTAATTAGCTACCCAGCAAAATTGTAGGATGCAAAGAACCGGTTGTAGAACAACTTGTACTTGCATGCAACCTGTTCTAATTTATGTTCTATCATAGGTGATTTTTGTTTGAGTTTGTCGCTAAAGCAACAGGTTCTGTTCCTCCAAACTAGATCAGGTTGCTTAGGAACCAGTTATAGAACTGTTTCTGCGACAGTGAAATCTTCCACTTTAGCTTCCAGGAATCAGTTCTAAAACTTGTTCAACGGAACCGGTGGTAAAAACACCTATTCTAGAATAGATTCATAGGCAACCAGTTCAAAAAAAATGTTCATTAAAAGAAGCTAAAATTAAAGCTTTTATTACGGACTCTATATTAAAAAGCTTAAAATTAAGCTTTGATCATTGTTCTCTTAAAGCATGATTTGATGTTCAAATCTTGGTTCTACTGAAGCCTTAATAAACTAATTTTTCGGTTTAATTTACAGTTCTTTGGGTAATTGAATCAAAATTTTACTTGAATCGTGGCTGAATTACTAATGCTTGAATCATGGTGCTGAAAAAGCTCGATTTTAGACTTGATTTGTTGAAATGTAAAATGTTAAATTTAGGTTAAAGCCTGGTTTTGCATCAGTAGGAATTAATACTCTAACCATATTTTCAAATAAACCTGAACCAAGATCTAAATGCTTTTCAAAAAGGCCTGACTTAAGACTGAAGCATAGTTTTAAAAAGTCTAAATTAGGACTTTAATCGTGGTTCTTTAAAATAAATTTGCTAAGGATTTAACAACATATTGATGAAAACTTGAATTTTTTCTATAAGACCCTGACTTACTTACAAGGAGCCACCCCAGCAAAAAATTTTTAGTATTTTGGAAGCAGTAAAAATACGAAGCGCTTAAAAACGCGCTACAAATTCTGCTTTACAGAGTTGCGCCACTTTATGCGTATACAATACACAAAAAATTTTATAATTTGATTGTATACCCTGCAAAACTGCCTTAAACGAAGCAAATCGTAAGCAAGTTATTTAAAAAATTATAGTGCTACGCTATTCCCTTACGACGAAGCAGGTTGTAAGGGAGTAAAATAAAATGTAAGTTATCCAAAGATTAATGCGCACGAAATCTGAGTCATCTCAATCGTGTTTTACCTCTCCTTAGTATAGTTTAATGTATAGACGCCACATAAACATGAGTCAGTCTGCATTTTAAAGTCGGCAGATGAATGCATTTATTTTCATAAGAAGTCGCGTTTAAATGCGCTTAATGAAAATCATGAATTTGCTGCATCTTTTCAGCAGCAAAAAAAGCACTTTTTCCAAAAAAAGTGCATGAATTTATTTGAGGTTAAATGCACTTACGAAAAACATGAATTTACTGCAATTTTTCAGCAGCGAATAATGCGCTTTTTCTCACAAAACAACGTGCTTCCAAGCGGGCCCTTTGTATGGAAAAATCATGCCTTCCGTAAGCAGCTTTGTAAGGGATTAATTTTATTTATTCCCTTACAAAGCTGCATCCAGCGAAGCAGGTTTTTTGCTGGGACCTAGCGATTTTTCTCAAATAAATATGGGTTAGAGGAGAGAAAATTAATGAACATTCAAAAGCCCTAAATGTAAGATTGGGTCGCTAAAAAAATATGGGTCTCTAATTTTTCTTAAAATTCCCTATAATATTGTTACGAAATTAGATTAGTCTAATATAGAAAACTCTGTAATTTTGTGTAAGAAAATATCCCGAGAAACGGGATTTACTAAACACATCAAACACAATAACGTAACACTACATTTAAGTCTACACCTTAGCATAACCTTAACCTTATAGCGTTAAGTGCCATAAATAATGTTAAGTAAATGGGCTCTGTTATGAATAACATAAGAGTTATAGTTTTAGAAGCACTGGAATTTTCTTTCATGTTCTACATTAACAGTCGTTAAACTATAAAAGACTGAATGTTACTAAGGAAGGGAAAGTTGGGCATTTACATTTGTGAAGTGAAGTTGTTCTTTAATATTTGTGCTGTTAAGCTGCGTACTAGAGTTTGTTAATTGAGTATTAGCATTGTATAGTCGGTTAATCAGTTTGTGTGTGTGTGTTATATTGTTGTATTTAAAGTAAAAAAAGAGAGTATTTGTTATTTAAATAAAAGAACACCAACCCGGTTTATCTAAATCGTTATTTTAAGAATTAGGGCCTATTCTATAATTAGAACAAAGATCGATTTTTGTCGTAAGTATTTCTGAAGTAGAAAATTTTGTTTGAAGTTTAGGTAAAATTTAGGTAAGACTTAGATAAAATCATGATTTTATGACTTAAAATTTTGGAATTAAATCGTGGCTTTAGGATTTAAAATGATTTTAAGAGTTCGAACCTGGTTTTAAGGTCCAAATAATGGTGAAAAGTCTTAAGTCCTGCTTTTAAGACATACATTATAGTTTTAAGAAGTTAAACCCTGGTTTTAAGACAAAGGCCCAGTTTTTCAGTTAGAACTTTAGTAAGAAATGTTGTTTGAAATTATCTTACTTAAGAAAATTTTTCGTTCTTTTATTACACTAATAGAAAAAAGTCTGTAAAAAAATTAGTTAAAACTACTAAAAATTAGTTAAAAATAATGCTGCAGAAAAAACTGCTAAATTAGCAGATTATTTTTGCTATACATTAACAAGATAGTAACAGCAAAAATAAAACTGTTAAATATACACAGAAAGAATTTACAAAATTCTAATTAAATTTTTGAACACCTTTCTCATACCGAATTTGTAAATACAAAAAAAAAACTTTTTAAAAAGGCACCAACAAAAAAATTGTAAATCCAAAAAAAACTTTGTAACTTTGAATTTTTATTTTTAATAAATTTTTACATAAAAGATAACAATTTACAAGCGATTTACACATATTTCAAACAAAAAAATTGTTGGGAATAAAATTCCAATTGAAAAGAAAATGTGATTGCTTTCAAAAATTCCCATTGTTGGTGCCTACTGTTTTTTCTGTGTACAGAATTATTTTTTATATAAAGCAGTTATATATTTTGTTAATAGAAAATAAAAAATTAACTTGTTAAATCAGCAAAAAATTTTGCTAAAAAATCAATAGCCTAAAAAAACAGCAGTTTACAATTTTGTTTTAGCAGATATTTCTGTTAATATAACAGGATAGACTGCAATTTGCATTCAACTAAATTTAACTTAAAAATAACAAAAAGTTTTGTAGATATAACAGTTTGTTTTTGGTATTTTTAGTCTACTAATATTTAGCAAAACTTTCTGCAGATTTTACAGTACAATTTGTCGTTTTCAATTAACTAAAAGTTTACTTAAATATAACTGAAATTCTGTAAATTTAACAGTTTTATTTTTGCTGTTCTTATTTTACTAGTATTTAGCAAGAAAAAATTGCTGATTTCAGCAGTTTTTTCTGCAGCATAATTTTTACTAATTTTTAGTTGCTTTTCCTGTAATTATTACAGATTTAATTCTGTGAGTGTAGTTCTGACTATAAAACTCACCGTAATGCCGTAAATCCTGATTTTATGCCTCGAATCCTGGTTTTAAGACTGAAATCCTGGTATGAAGACATAAATTCGGGTTTCAGGACTTAAATCCTGGGTTTAAGACTTAAATCTTGTGTTTCAGATTTAAATACTGGTTTGAAGAATAAAGCCAAGGAATATATAAAGCAAAATGGATTTTCGGCGGTTTCTTCGGCCCGGACGTTAACGCTTCTAATAAAATTTTAACATAATGAAAGATCACGTGATCACATGATCACATGATGCCGCCGAACGGTCAGTACTACTTCCTGGTTTATATGTTTCTTGCTAAAAGTTTAAATCGTAATATTTTACTTTAGTTACGATTCTCTAAAAGAAAACTAATATAAACCCAATGTCAAGCTTAACTTTCACCACAATTAAGCTTAATTATACCCTACACCACTATGTGGTCAGGGTATTATTTAGACTTAAATCGTGGTTTAAAAATTTAAAACGTGGCTTAAAAATAGCGGTTTTCAGACTTAAACAGTAGTTTTAGGAATAAAATCGTGGTTTCAAGACTTAAATCGTGGTTTTTAATATCCTAAAATTTGACTTTGATCGCGTTTCTGTAAAAAACTTAATCTAAAATTAGTAAAGCCTAAAGTCGTTTTAAGACTTGGAACGAGGCTTTGAGATTAAAATCCTGGTTTTAATATGTTAATCGTGGTTTTACGGCTCAAATTCTGGCTTTAAAACTTCAATCCAAGTTTTAAGACTTAATTATTCATTTTAGGATGTAAATTCTGGTTCTACTACTTTAATATTGGTTTTAACACTAGATCAGACGTAGATCCTGGCTTTCAAACTTAAAACTTAAATCCTAAAATTTGACTTTAATCGCGATTCTATAAAAAATAAAAATAAATTGAAGAACAGCGTGAATGAAATTCCCGGGAAGAGAATTTTAATTAATGGTACAATAAATATAGACAAATATATAATTAGTTGGAAGAAAAAGTAGTAACAAACATTAATACGGTGGCCTT
The DNA here is from genome assembly GCA_949987735.1 of Leucophora obtusa. Taxonomy (NCBI): domain Eukaryota; kingdom Metazoa; phylum Arthropoda; class Insecta; order Diptera; family Anthomyiidae; genus Leucophora; species Leucophora obtusa. Next base: position 4,348,563 of record OX465297.1, read on the forward strand.
CTTGAACGTATAGTTAATGGCGCCCAACGTGAAATGGCATTATATCCCATTACACAGAAAAAATTATTTCCCATAAAATTTTGATTTCAATTTTGTTTGATTTCAAATTCATTTTCAATTTAAAGTTTAGTTACATCAATTAAATTTTTAATTGAAAATTAAAATGGTGGCATTGACAACATATTACAAAAAAACGCTTAATATGCTTTGCGCACAATCATATTATTTTGTATTATTCATATTTTGACTTTTAATGCAGATATAAAAATTGCAAAAGTGTGTCTCAAATCACTTAAAATTAATAAATATATATTAATAAAATTTTTAATATATATTTATTAATTTTTTCATGTCATACACAAAAAAACTAAAAGCGAGTTTTAATTACGCTTATATTAAATTTTAATTGATTTTGCACCTATCACCCAAATGATACTATTAATTACTAAAAATTGTATACGATTAATTGAAACAATTAAAATAATAATTGACTCAATTATATATTTTATTAAAAACAGTTTTATGTTTATCATATGTTTAATTCGATATTTTAGGTTAATTAGTTTTCCTGTGTAACTTACTTTTTTTAGTGAGAGTGCCACACTCATTGTTTGATACAATTAAAATTCGAATTGAAAATTTTGACGATTTTTGATTAAATTTTTAATTGATATGATTAAATTTTTTATTGAAAATTGTTCAATTAAATTATAACGATTTTCTTAATTGGGTCGAATTCCATTAAATTTTTATTTTTATTTACAAATATTTTAATTGAAAATAGAACTTAGTTTTTCCTGTGTGTAATATAAAAAAAATTATGCCTTGAATCATGGTTATAAAAAAAACCAAATATAAAATGAATTGCAGCCTATTTGGTCACTATTAATTGCTAGATTTTAGATCTAAAATATAGTTTTATTAAACCCTGAATAACAAATAAGTGTCTCCCAAAGTGCTCAAAGTCTTTGATTTGTGGTCAAGGGTTACAAATCTATTATAAGTATTGTATACTATCTTGCCATTCCTGACAATATTTGTGTTTGTAGCATATTTATGCATCTTATATCGATATTTCCTTCCACTTGTTATTAAAACATACTTGTGTATATTGCCAAAAATTAAAATAAAAAAAATATTTATGTGGGTCTTGTACAATATTCTTGTTTATGCTTCACATATTTTGATAATTTATGCTTTAAAAAAAAAATATGATGATGTTGGTTTTCATATTAAAAGTTTTTGTCATTAAATATAAAAAATAAAACCAAAAAAAAAAAAAAATTATATTGCATGATAAACAACCAACTACAAGGACATAGAAATTAATGATAAAAATATATAGCATACCCTAAGGCAAAACTTGAAATTAAATTGTTTAAAAAAAATAAAAAAAAAATCATTTAATTTAATGATGCTTTCCACACAAAACAAATATTCTATATATTTCTAAGTGGTTGGAATGAATATTTAAAATTTTTCCATTACACTTTGAAATAAGTAGATTTCTAGAGTTTTTCCATTTCTTTTACTTTTACTATGCTCAATTAATTATGCAAATGTTCGCTTTGTAAATTATTTGTTATATTTGGCCTTTGCTGCTGATCATTAAGTTTTATTTTTCTTTATTTCTTTATGAATTAATTTGCTTGTTATTTGAATTATTTTTATTTGTTTTATACACAATTTGTTTAATAACATTATTGTGTAAATTGTGTTGTAATAAACAAAAGTCTGTCTACAACTTTATACACTACATTTATTCCAAAAATATAGGACCTACATTTTTTGTTGTAAACAAGAAAAAACATTAATTACCTTAAATTGCGCACTATAACTGCACGTACTTTCAAAACAAGTACAACACACATACAGACTGTTTGCACCACAAATACACATGAACATTTTTAAAACTTTAACAAATACATAAACAACTTTTTAGACATATTTACCGAAATATTTAATAAATTACATGTACTTGTACATGTAAACACTTGAAAATTGGTACAACAAATACAACAAACTTAGAATATAAAAAAAGAAGGATTGAGGAAATTTTATGTAAATTTCAAAATTGTTTTAATTACAATTATTATATTTGTAATAAGAGTACCCGGTTTTGCTGGTAAAGAAAGGCTAGAAAGATAGACTGAATAGAAATAATAGAAAAAAGTAGAACGAAATACTCTGAAAAGCTTTAAAAACTCGAAAGCAATGTTTTTTTAAACAGTTAGTCAAAAACCTGAATTGTGGCTCTAAAAAGTCTAAATACGAATCTTTACTCATCGTTCTGCTAAATTTTGATTCGAAGTACTTATATTTATCAGAATGGTTCTATAATAATGTGGATATGAAATATAAGTGTGCCCAGGAAAGAGCATCAAATTATGGTAGTTTACGAGCAACATGTTACGATTGAAACATATATTGTTCATAATATGATCCTAATAATCATATTATGATCATAAATTATGATATAATCTTCATGAGTGATCATAATATGATCAGTACGAATCATATTTATGATCAGGAGAATCACATTACGATAACTTCGCTTCTCCAATCATGTTCAACTATATTTTTCTCAGCAAGGGATTTATAAAGTGGGTGACCATTAGAAACATGGATTTATCTTCTAATCTGTCGTTTTATATAGAGCTTAATAAATGGCGCCCAACCTAGGACATCATTAAAGTTATAAAAGTCATCAACTATCGGTACTGAAGTATGGATTTTTTTTCCTACTTTACTTAATTACTTTATGCTGACTTAAAAAGCATTCCATATTAGTGCTTTGCCAGTACTTTAATTTTGTTGTCACTAATAATTTCTTACTGATACATACAGAAAAATTAAGTACCAAGAAAACTTAAAAGTGTATTTTGATGTATTAATTCTTTTAGCACAACCATATTCAAATGTGATTCCTGAATATTTTGTGGTTTGAAACTGAAATTCAGTTGTATTAACCGAATTTTGTTGTAAAACCCAATTTTCATTTGAACCAATCGATTTATTCACAGTAACCGAATTTCAGTTAGAAACCATTACACATTTTTTCTCTGTGTGTATAATACATACAAATATTGATTTAAATTTGTAGCTTTATACATTTTTTTTCTAGTTTTAATTACCTTTATTACGTGCATGGTTAACAAACAATTTCTTTAGGAAAATAAATATAATATTGTTGCATATATTAGGGCTCTTTGTTTTATAAACTTTGTTATTCAACTCAAAATAAATGAAAATGTCATAGTTTAAAAAATAATTTAAGCTTTAAAAAAATTTTTTTGCTTCATTTTGATACTAGCGTGTTTTATTTGTAGAATTTTTATAGTCAGAATAGTTTATTTTCTTTTCATTTTTGCAGGTATTTTATAACAAATTTTATACTTTATTTTTTGACGAGCTCCTTAAAGTAGGCAATATAAATGCATTATTATACATTGTATTTATAAGTATGCTATAAAGTTATAATATTTTATAGAAAAAACGTGTGGAAACTATTTCAATAAGGTGTTTTTTTATAAATGTCTAAAAAAAAGAACATGAACAAATTCAAAATGATTTATTTGTTTAACAATTTCCTTATTGGCGTAATATTGGCATAACAATGGAAAACAAATATTGTATAAATTTATCAAATATTAGAACATATGGTGTGAAAATTGGTTATTAAACTGCTTTAAATTGAAGTTACAATCTTAGTGCAGTAATCTGCTTCATAAGGGCTTAAAGCTAAAATCGTGGTTCCTACACCCATAGAAATAAATCTGTAAAAATAGCGGAAAAAGTAACTAAAAATTAGTTAAAAATGATGCTGCAGAAAAAACTGTTAAATTGGTAAATTTTTTTTGCTAAATACTAGTAAAATAAGAACAGCAAAATTAAAACTGTTAAATTTACTGTTATATTTAAGTTAACTTTTAGTTAATTGAAAATAACAAATTGTACTGTAAAATCTGCAGAAAGTTTTGCTAAATATTAGTAGACTAAAAATAGCAAAAATAAACTGTTATATCTATAAAATTTTTGCTATTTTTAAGCTAAATTTAGTTGAATGCAAATAGCAGTCTATCCTGCTAAAATCAGCAGAAATATTTAATTGTAAACTGCTTTTTTCAAAAGGCTCGATTTTTATTTGCAATTAAAAAAAAAACGAAAATAAAACTTAAAAAATTTTTAATTTTTTAGCAAATTTTTTTTGCAGATTTTAGCATGTTAATTTGCTATTTTCCATTAACAAAAATTTAGCTCAAATATAACTAAATTCTGTATATTTAACAGTTTTAATTTTGCTGTTCCTATATTACTAATATATAGCAAAAATAATCTGCTGATTTTAGCAGTTTTTTCTGCGGTATCATTTTTAACTAAATTTTTTACAGACTTTTTTCTATTAGTGTGGCTATAAATAGCGTTTGTATTAAAAAACCCAAAAGTATGCAATGATTTTTAAACAATTTATTATGATATATTTTTTCAACTTTGTTTAAAATTTACTTTATTTGCAAAATCCTTACAATAAATTTTTTTAATATTTATCCTGTTAAAAAGATAAACTCTTCATACAAATATTGATAGAATATTTTATAATTTCTACTAAGCAGCTGACAAATTAACAGCTGTCAAAACAAATAAGAACTCTTAAAAAAATCTGAGTTTGCGCTGTTTTGAATTTCAAATAATACAAATCACATGTTGATAAGAGCAATGCGGTAGAAAAACTCAATATGACTACATTTGTTCAAATAAAATCAAGAAAAGCTTCGACCTGGTAGTAAATGTCAAAAGCTATTTTAAGAATTTTAGTATTAAGCGAACTGTGAGCTTAAAAAGGCAGAACCCAAAAGGATAAAAATTGAATATAAAGCCGGTTAAACCAAGAAATAAAAAAACGCATGTTGTCCAACCAGTATGAAAATATATATAAATGGAAGAAAATTTCAGAAAAACTGAATACTACCAAAAGTCTTTAAAAAAGTCAGCCAAAAGAATAATCTTTTCTTAAAAAAAGTGCAATAAATTATTTAACTGAAAGTTAAACTAAAAAAACTAATAGAAAAAACACTTATAGATTGAACCTCCTTGAAGATTTTCAATGAAAAAATCAATATCCGTCTAAAGTTTATTTCGGTTTCATTACAAAATTTTATGTTCTTAACACAATGCAATAAAAAAGAAAAAGAAAACACATTTGAAAAGAAATAAACTATTAAATTAGATTAAAAACAGTTTAACATTTAAAAAAACTAAAAAACGCTTTGAAATTTTGTCAATAGAAAAAAAAATATTAAAATTCTCTTAGAAAAAAAAAAAACAAAATTACCAAAAACCAAGTCCATTTTTGTGTTTAGTGCTTAAGTATTATAAAACAAAATTATTAAGAAAAAACATCACAAATTTTGCCTACAAAAACGCTAAATATAATATTATTAAAATAAATAAAATAAAAAGTTATAACAAATGCTTTTTTCTTCTCCATCCATTTAAAAGACAATTTAAAAATTATTATAAAAAACAATAAAAAAATTATTTCAATAGAACAGCTTAAAACAAAAAAAAGAGATTATTAATTAAAATAAACAGCTTTTAAATAAAGGTAAATATTGAAAAGTTTTTAATTAAAAGAAAAAAAAAAAATTATTCTATAATATTTTGTGTGAAAAATCGAATATTTGCAACCTATTTCTTATATAGTAAGCAGTCATTAAAAAAAAAATTGCAAATTCTCTTTTATGTCACTTATGTTTTATGGACTTTTATTCTGAACATTCTGCTATTCTTTCCTCCTCTTTATTGTCTTCTACGTATATGTCATCGTTTTCTTCTTCTAGCTATAGCTAGCATATTCCACAGTTTAAAGTTACACTCCTAACCTAATGCGGCTTTTAAACCCAAACCCATTCTTTTTGTTGGAGTCATATAAAAATTTTATAATTTTTGTTTATGTATAGGTGTGTAAATTATTCTATACCATTAACACATTCAAAAGTAAGCTTTTTATATTTTTACTAAAACCAACCTAGCAGGTGTTTACATATGGTTTCTGTGCGAAAAACTGTTAAAATAGTTTCTATGCTCTCTCGTAAAAACCTAGAAAAACAGCTGAATGTTGGTTAGAAATAGCAAAATAAAAAATAAAAAAAAATGAATAAAGAAAATTTCACACTAACAAGTAAAAAAATCAGATGGTCATGGTTTCGATTTTATAACTAAAGCAATGACTTGCAAAGTTACATATGACAGTAAAAATCAAAGAGAAAGAGAGCAACATTCTTTTATCTCATCCTCATAAATCAGCTGTTTTAATCAATAAACCGTTAGTTAATCTAAACAGCTGAGTATAAAAAAAAATTCGTAATAAAAGAGTCATTGTGTAATAATCCCTTAAAACAGCTGAGCATGAGAGTAAACAGTATTTAAAGAGTCAATACAAGGAACTTTATGACAAAATGAATATTACATCATGCAAAGTGTAATGGAAAAGTGGGATGGTCCTTTAAAAAAAAGCCGGCATTGTTGTTGTTATTTTATTTTTTCATATAACAGGAATAAAAGAGAGAGCTGAAAATGTCAATAAAGAGACATCAACTTGCCGGTTTCCATTTTTGCTTTGTCAAAAGAATCGTTACAAAAATAATCTAATTCAAAAAGTTTTGAAATAAGAGGTTGTCCAATTTTTTTTAACACTTATATAGGAATGTGAGAATTATTAATATGTTCTAGAGAAAATAACTGAATAAATTACAAATTTTTCCCAGTGGACTTTTTTTTTTAGAAAATATGTTTAAAAAACTGAAATTTTTTATATGAAAAATGTCTCAGCATCTTAAAATTTTTGAAAATAATTATTTTATAATTTGTGATACGATTTTGTATCAATAAATCCGTGACTCTTTGAGTGAAAGAAGCATTCCCAGCAAAATATTTCATTACCAAATAAATGGTTACCCAGAATAAAATTCGGAAGTCATGCTTTACAAACCACTTCTTTCATTGCTTCAAAATTATCTGTTAGTGTATGTTACTGCTTTTTTAGAAGTAATTCTGAACATCTGAAATTTTTTTATCCCTTCCAAAACAGCAATAAAAGTGATGCAAAAGCAGTAGAAAATGCAATACATTAATGATTTATTTATTTATTTATTTAACAGAAATGGTAACGATTTTAACATTTAGTACACTCATAGAAATGAACATAAAAAAGCAGAAATGGCTACTAAAAATTAGTTAAAAATCACTTTGCATAAAAATCCGCTGAAATGAGTAGATTTTTTGTTAATAAAATCAACAGAAATATTTGCTAAAAAATTGTAAACTGCTGATTTCAAAAGTCTAGATTTTTATTTCTATTAAAGAAAGTCGAAAAAAACTTAAAAATTTTTTTTTGTAATTTTTTGGTCCACTAACTAACATATAACTAAAATTCTGTACATTTAAGAGTTTTATTTTTGCTGTTTTTATCTTACTAAAATTTAGTACCTCTAAGTTCATTTTGTTCGGCGTTTTGAAGGCCGAAAAGGCCTGGTATTTTATTCTTTAATATATAAAGTAAAACTAGAGACCAAACTGATACACTCAACCAGAAAAGTCTGTAATGGTTACTGAAAATTTTGCTGTTATTACGGGAAATTTAATTGTTTTGAGACCAGTGGTATTTTTACCATTGAAGTTGCACTGAAACTCGTCCATTGAAACATTTTATTGAATTAATGGAATTTTTCATAAAATTTTCATTAGAACTTATCCTGCAAAATTCCCTCTGTGTACTAAAAAATAAAAAAAACTGTAAAATCTAAAAAAAAAATTAAATTAAATTTTATAAAAAAATATTTTTTTCCTTTCGTTTGTAAAAAATGTGTAATTACTTCAAAATTTTTTAAATTTGGGGTAAAAATTGCAAACGGTTCTCCAGTTATTACCTTTTTATGCATTGGAGATACAATAAAATTATCTGAGTTTTATTTCCGAACTAAGAATATATGAATAATAACAAATATAAACTAAACAAGAATTCTGAAAAATCAACGAATTCTTGTAAATAAAATTTCTTTGAAGTATCCACTTGTTGTTAAATTATTATATTTTGTTTTGAAAAATTAGTAAAATGTTTTGCTGAAATTTGCAACGAAAATTAGTAAAAAAAATCAGTAATTTGTAATAAGAGAATAGCAAAAATTATTACTAAAAAAGAAAAATTGCAGTAAAAATCAGTACAAAAATAGTAAAGTGCGATTGAAAACTGTTTACAAATTTTTGTAGTAACTTTTTTATCTGAGGAACATGCCTTCAACAGATTATTTTTCATAATTTCTTAAATAAGTTTTGGGATTTTAGCACATTCCATTCCGGTAATAGAATTAATGTTTATCCCAATACATAAATGCATGTCACTACATTGCTAGATCTTTCAAAACATCAGAGTAGTATTTTGGAAGCTGACAATGCAAATTATGATACATTTTTTGTTATTGTTGTTTTTTCTTTGACATTTAAAATGTTGAATAACGCTGCTATACGGGAAGAAGAAATTCTCATTGAGTTTGTAATTGAACCTTAAAAATATTTCTAGAAATTCTAAAAATTACTTCCCCTGACGATTTCTTTGGGCAAGAATGAAATCCGGGTAGGGACATACCTTAAACAGACTATTTTTCAAAGAGTTTTAAATAAGTTTTGGAATTTTTTTCTTAAACCATTTTTTATTTTATAGCTCTCCAGTGGTATAAGAAAGTACTAGTGTATAAAATGTGACTGGTTCTGTATCAGTTCCTTTTCGGTTACTTTGGTGACATGTTACTTTAGGCCACTTATTGATCATGTCTTATGCAATGTGAAAAGGTGTTTAAACTGTAACAATGACAACGTCATGTTAAACTGACAGGACCCTTTCAAGTAAAAAGACCAATCATGGACCGGTTTCTGCCACCTTGGGACCTATCCTGGGTAGTTACTTTCTTCGTGGGGATTTGAGTTAAATTTCAGTTCATTGTAAATGATAAAATAAGCGCTTCTCAAAAACTGTTATATTTACAAAATTTCATCGCTTAGCTTACCTCAAGCTCTGAAAAATATGCCCAGGTCAACTTATGACCATCGACAATATACAATAATACAATACAATAAACTCAGTAAAATTAACACATATTTACTTAAATTTTAAAAAATAATAAAAATTTGGTAATTCTACAGAGAAGGCAAAACAAAAGATTCTGAGGGGTCCTTCCTTCCTTCTGAGGGTCTTTTCAACACACATGGAAATTCTTCCTATTTGTTTAACGGGTTGTTTAATATGGCAACGCTGTAATTGCCCGGGATGTTAATTTTTAGAACAGTTCTTGCGGGCCATCTGCTAAAGAGTTGCCGTACTTGTTAAAGCTGTATATTTATTTTATATCGGTGGGGTTAAGTGTTATGGGAACAATGAAGCAGGACGTTACGATATGTATGAGGGATAGAAAAATCATACATATTATTTTTGATGTTGTCGTTGGTGGATCTCGAACCCGCAACCTTCTGTGTTACAGACCAACGTGCTAATCAGAACACCAAAACGCCCACTCTGAAAATTCCTTTTACTCCTAAATATGAAATCTGGCAGCTAAAATATGCTAAACTTCCCTATGGCAATCATAGAGCTTCCGTCGGAAAAACATTGTTGCAAAACATAAAAAATCATGATCCCCTTAATTTGTTCTATACAAAATCCCCATTTTTCTGTAACTGTTCTGTCTAATTTTTCAATCTTACCCTATTCGTTTGTGCATTTCTAATAGCATTATTGTCTGTTTTCGAAAAACAAATATTAAATTTATAATTTCTTTTAAATCTTTGTCACATGTTTAGCACGCTTTGAAAACAATGAACAATTTTTACAAATTGTCCTCCACCGCTTAAACTCATTAAAATTTCAAATTGTTTTTATAGTTTTGAAACTAAATATACAACTACAAATAATGACACAATGTACATACCAGAGCTTGAAAAATATAATTCTTTTTTTGAATAAACTCGCATTAAAATTGATTAATTTTATGAATCAGTGAATAATTTCTTATCACTTTAAATCAATGATTTGATATCGAATAAAGTGAGGATCTGATTTATTCAAATTTCAATTGATTCAATTTTGATTCGATTGAATTATTTGTTTAATGATTTGATACGCAACCATTTATTGTTAAATTGATTTGTTAAATTGAATAAATTCGCTTGATATTATGAAAGGAATCAACAAAAATCAATATGATTCTTTGAATAAGATATTGATTGAATAAAGTAGGCAATAATTCAATCAATAAAACGAGTTTTGCGAATCGATTCGTACAAAATTGAATCAGATTTAAAAATTGCATTAAGGAGTTATGTTTTTAAAGGTCTGATACATACTGACCACAAACTAAAAACTATGAACATAAATCCATATGCATGCAATATATTTAGAAAAATACAGCAACCCCATAACAGTAAACAGGGAAAAGAACAACCCTTAATTCAATAATTCAGTAGAAATAACGTCATCAATCGTTTGTAAAGTGCAATGAATTGTTTGAAATGTTTATGGGTTGAATTAGGGTGGAAGTTATTGTCCAATAAAGGATTTTTAAAGGAAAATAATTTAATTTAAAGTGAAGGAAGCCCGTGAGTTTTTAAGTATATACTTTCAGAGAATTATATCGGTCCAATGAACTGCAACTGCAATTAAAAAAGTGTACACTGTAATTGCATTTAAATTAACTATTTAAATTTCAGTTATTTTTAAATGCAATTGCGGTTAAAATATCTACAATTTCAGTTAGTCTTGCACTTTTTGAACTCCAATTGCAGTTAATTTCACCGAGAGGGGGTCAAGGGATCAGCTGATCAAAAGCATCTTATTTTATCGAAGTAGGAAGTAAAATTGATTAATATAGACCCAAGGTAGTACAAAGGGTTAATGTTATTAAAATATTTGTTATTTTATAAATATTCAATAAAATCCTCCTAAACATTTTATTTCTTTTTTGTTTTGAAAATTTTGCAAACCTTGATCTTTGCTCTCTGTATGTAATTAATATACGCTTTAAAAATGAATTTTTCAGAAAAAGTTGGAAAATTTTGTTGTTTATATAGCAGATTGCTAAATATCTTAATATCATTTAAAAAAATTTTTTGAGTTCACTAAGAAAATGTAAATTAACTGTAATTGCAGTTAAAAAAGTGTGCAATACAATTGCATTTAAAATTAACTAATATTGCAGTTATTTTAACTACAATAGCACTTAAAAATAAGTGCAATTGTAGTCAATTTAAATGCTATTGCAGTAAAAAAAAAGTGTTTACTGCAATTGCAGTTAAATTTAACGACATATTTTTATGAATGTTATGTTATGAGTAGAAAAATATAAGAAAATATAACAGAACTATTAATCTACTCGACGGATTTTATCAGAGTTTTCAATATCAAACTGCTGTGGAAAATAACAAAAATTTCGAAAGTTAAAATGTCGCAAGCGATTTTGTTAAAACCATATGATTTTACAAAAAATTCTTCATGCAAAAACAAATGTTGCCAAAAGATAAGTAAATCAAGATTTACCCAAGTTTTTATATAATTAACACAAAAACTTGGGGAAATTTAACAAGTTTTTGGTTACATAAAGTAAGTACTTGGTAAACTTTAACAAGTTTTCATTTTTATATTTATAAAACCAATTTCTGTAAAGTTTGTGTTGCCCAAAAACAAAAACCGTAGTAAAAAAATAAAAACCACCCTTATAAGTACTTAATCGTATTTAGAGCATGATTCTTAAGTACTTCGGTTGCAGGGTGTTGGATGGTTTCAAATTTTATGATTATGACTTTGTTGATATAAAGAGATATAATATTTTAAAACACAACTATATAAATTTAGTTTAACAAACAATAAAATTAATTTCAAATAAAAACAAACAAATAAATAATTCATAATAAATGTTATGTACTTTTTCGGAAAAGGAAAATGTCATGGTGACAAATGGGGCAAAATTTAGGGTGGTATAAGTTTGAATTATTATACAAATTAACACATTTTTAAGATATATTTTAAAATATGTTTTTCTAGTTTTTGTCCTTTGGCAAACCTCAATCATATGCTGTCAGACATTATGATTACTGCAATTTTTCTTTTCAAATTCCTTTTTTCTATATCTTTCTCCCATCTCCTCAGGCCAAGAAAAACTCCTTTTTATTACGTTTTCAACGTAACTTCCCTAATGCACACACACATACTTATACTCTATAAATTTTCTTAGTTGTCTTTAGTTTTTTCTTCATTTCTTTTGTTGGAAGTTTGCCGATTTCCATTTATTGGAAATTGCGTAATTTTAGTTATTCCATTAAGTACGAGCAACTTTGTTGTTGCTTCGTTCGTTTAAGACCAGTAAGTGTATTCTCAAAAGTAGAAATCCTTTCGTGTTGAACTTTTAGCAAATCAGTTGTTCTGCAGACGTTGAAAGATTTACTTGGTCGAAAAAGAAAATAAAAATAATTAAAAAGAATTTTTTGCGAATAAAAATTCATATTTTTTTATATATGTAAAATTGTTAAAGAAGAACAATATTTTAATTGAAATCAAATACTTTTGAAGTGAATTTTAATTAATTGATTAATTGAATCAAAAGGACATTATGGTCAAAAGACTTAAACGAAATTTTGAAATCTATTTAATTAAATATTAAAATAAAGGTAAAAATTGTCCAAATAATTGTGAAAAATATATTTAGTGATAGTGTTAAATAAAATCATAAGTAATATTTTAAAATCATAAAAATTTAACAATTAGTGTAAAAAAATACCTAAATATTAACCAGTGTTAATAATTTGACCAAATAATTCAAACTCCTTAGTGGCCTTAGGTATAATAGTCTAGCAAAGCTTTTCAGAAAAAAAAATAATAATAAATACAATAATGTTATTTTTAACCGGGTTTTATTAAAATAAAAAAAGAAATTTTTTTATTAATATCAAATTATACAATATTTTATTAAAATCTTTTTTACTAAGGAATCGTGATTTTGAAATCTTTGCAACTTCAGACTTTTATACTGAAATATTGAACTTTAATGGCGTTTGCCTTCAGAATCATAGTATATGCAACAAAAAACAAAAAATAACTTGGAAGTTGTGCTTTAAAAACCATTTTGTTCATTGCTTCCAAAGTATCAATTATTTTTATTGCTTTTTTAGAAGTAATTCTGAACAGATTAAAAATATTACTTATTGTATTGCTTCCAAAATATTTGTTAGTATATTTTTTTAGCTTTTTTAGAAATAATTACTAACAAAATTAAAGAAAAAATCACTTAGTTATTGCTTCTAAACCATTATTGCTCTAAAAGCGATCCTAAGGACTGCTTTGGGAACAGTCTATTTCCAAAAATATAATCGCAGGTTCGAATACTGGCAGGGCGAATATTTCTGTAATTCTTTTAATAAATATTTATAATTAATTTGTTAAAGTTCAATATTTTTTCTTTAAATTTTTATAAATAAATAAAATAAAAATGGTAGAAAATAGCTTCTAATACACTTGTGAAAAAAGTACTGAAAAAGTATTTAATTTCACCTTGTGCACCTTTTGCATTTATTTAATAAGTACGTTTATTGAAGAGAATAAAAGACAATGACTCGCATGGACAAAGTGGTTTTTTTTATTGCAGTCAACATTCAGATCAAGGAATAGCTCAGCGGTAGAGGGCAGTAGCAATATTGAGGGTAGCAAGTTTAATACACGGTGGCAGTACTCCCCTCCTATGACAACTTAATTTTTAAAGGCATTAACATTTTTGTTAAAAACCAAAAGTACTTCTAGATCATTAACTGTAGTACTTTTTCTACTGCTTTTGCATCTATTATTTTGCTGGCCATTTAATTTAATCGAGTAAGACAGAACTTTTTTATTATTCTCAATCATTCGGCTTTTAGAAAACATTCCTAGATTACCATTTTTCACCCATATTTTAAGTATTTCAAATATATGGCAATCCTGATTGGAAAATAAATTGTTTCATAAAGTACTATAACAGAGTGCATAAATAGTAAAATTTCGTATATTTCAGTCATGTTTCCATAAAAAAACTGAGAAATTTTTGCTAAACATGGATACCCATTTTGTGTTTAATTTCGGACCTAGAGTTTCCACCTTTCTGTAATTTTTGAAAGTTATTTTGTTTGAAAATTTCTTACTTAAGAAATATTTAAGGCCCAGTTTTATAGTCAGAACTAAGATAAATTTTTTTCTTAAATATTTCTGAAGTTAAAAATTTTTAAACAAAATTACTTGAGAAATATTTAAATATTTCTTAAGTAAGAAAGTCTACACGTACACTAAGAGAAAAAGTCTGAAAAAATTTTAGTTAAAACTACTAGAAATTAGTTAAAAATTACCTTGCAAAGAAAACTGCTGTAATTAGCAGATTATTTTTGCTAAATATTAGCGAGATAGTAACAGCAAAAATAAAACTGTTGAATGTACCGGATTTTAAATATATTTGAGTTAAATTTTAATTAACAGAAAATAACAACTTAACCTGCTAAAATCAGCAAAAAATGTTGCTAAATAATTAGTAGGCTAAAAAATCAAAAAAAAAAAAAAAAATTTTTAAATTTTCAAAACATTTTTTTTTCATTTTTTTAGAGGGTTAAAATGTTCTACAGAACATTAACACATACATCCTTTACTTAAAATAAAAGCCTCACATGGTTTCCTCCTAAAATCCGGGTTTGTGGGACATTTGAGAGCCAATTTAACACATTTAAATTTTCAACTTTAATGTCTTCAGAGACTTAAACCTAATTTTATTTTATAATAAAATGAATTTTATATGAAAAATTTGTTTTATAAGTGACTTAAAAATTTTAAAAGTGATTATGTTTTTTTATCAATATAATTAAAGTCTTAAGCAACAGATATAAATAGTACTAATTCAAAAAAGTCACTTCAGAATTGGTTTTCCGACTGTCACATTAGTTTCCGTTTTGCCCCCTATTTTTCGTCCTTAAATTGTTATTTTTAAATTTTGCTACTCTTCCACAATTAGTCCCAAAGTGGGAGTTTGGCGACAATTGCCGCCATGCCCATTCCACAGTTGTTTGTATGGAGAGACGGTAAAACTCTTAATACACTGAGAGAATTATCTTCATGAAATTAATGAATTTTTGAATAAAACCAATGAAGTGAAATCGTCAATTGAAACTTTTCATTGAATCATTGAATTAATGGAACTTTTCATAAGTGTTGCGAAAAATTTCAGTTCACTTATTAAAAGTTTCATACACTCTATGAAAAGGTCTCATTAAAATTAGATTCATATAATATATGTATGAAGCTTTTTCATTAAATTCAATAAATTTTTCATTTACTTTGTGACGAAAACTTCATTAGTTTACTGAAAAACTTCAATAAAATTCGTCCAGAAAAATTCTCTCTATAATATGTAAGTAAAGAAAAAATCATCAAAGTCAGGAAATACCGCTAAAATACCCTTATCGATCCAAACCCCTTTCAGCTGATTACCATTATACTTAAAATAACGTTTCCTAAATAACTGAAATACCGTTATCCTTAAAATACTGATAGTACAGAAATAAATAACATAGCGTTACCCCTAAAATACCTTTACCGGTAATCGCATCGTTTCGATTACCATCATAGAAAAAAATTAAGTAATAGTGCATTTAGACACAAAAGTTAATCTCACTTGATTAAAATTACTCCAACTTTTTAATCTTCATCGTTTACACATGCATTTTTTGATCAACTTGTCAGTTAAAAGTTTAACTCTCTCAGTTTAAAATACCAAGATGGCGACGATAGCGATCTCGCATGTGATAAACATGGAAAATGTCGGCGTTAGCAATATATTTGTTGACATCGCCAAAATATTTTTGCGGCATCGTCTTAACATTCATTTTTATCTGACTTCAGTGTGTATGTTTTACAGTGCTGCCAATCAAATTATAACAAAAAACAGCGTTGCATACAATTAGTAGTATGAATACAAAGTCGTCTAGAATAGTAAAAGTGGGATTATCAGTTAATAAAAAAATAAAATAGGGTTTACTCGACTTGTTTAGTGCTTGTTTAACCCTTTGACGACCATAGGCAAGTATGCTTGCCCAAGAGTTTTTCGCATTTATAATTGCCCATACAAAAGATAGAGTAAATATTTCCAAAGGTAATTTGTAAAGGAGAAATGGGGGAACAAAAATGTAGTAGGCAGCAAATCGCTACCTAGTTCCGCTTTCCCCTTGCGAGCCCCTGAAGTTGGTTATTTAGAATTTAAAGGGTAAATAGCACAAAGGAGGGGTTCTACGGAGCCAATTTTTCTTGGCATAACTATTATTAGGTCAAAGATTATGAAAATCGCTTCGGCAGAAAATTTTCTGGGCATTAACTTTTGTATCTAAATGCACTATAAAGAAATAAAAAAAAAGTTTTATTTGCGTAAAATGAAGCGAGCAGGTAGACCTGTAGAAGTATAACATTTAAGTTTTCTGGACACTAAAATCTCACTCAGAGCTTGAAAAAGATAAATTCTTTTTTGAATCAATTCACATAAAAATTTATTCATTTTATGAATCAGTGAATATTTTATGATAATTTTAAATCAATGATTTGATATTGAATAATATGTTTTAAGAGATAATTTGCGAAGTATAAATCAAATCAGAGCTTTGAAAATTGATTCAAAAAGAAATATTTTCAAAGATGACTAAAAAAAGCTGGCCCTATTAAAAAAAAAATTATATGATTTTTAATATTATATATAATTATATCCGAAAAATGAGAACATCTAATTGCATCACATTAGATCGTATTATGATCATATTAGATCTAATTTGACACAATTAGATCTAATTTGATGGAATATGATATGGTTTGATACAATTTTATCCGGATTTTGTCCTCATCGAAATGTATCAAATATAATATAATCATATCCAACTAGATATAATGGTATATAATTCGATACAATTATACATAATTTTATGAGGTATATGTAACTATATACAGGTCTATATATAATTGGATATTGCAATATATACCAATATATATTTATATATTTAGGATATAATTTCGTAAAATTTTATATAATAATATCTTGGCATATATGTTCCAATATATAATTATACAAAATTTTATATGTTAATATATGACTATATTAAAACTTTTTTACTTGGGCGGTTTATAAATTCCGATTCAAAAAAATATAAAGATAATTCGCACGAATTAGTTTTACATTTTTCAATTGGCGAATTTATGTAAATTTTTTAAGTCATTTGTAGGACTCTATTTCAATTTAAAATATTGATTTATTAGGAAAAAATTTAATTTTGTATTTAAAATTATTATTACATCAATATATTCAAAGAAAGTTTGTTTCTTACAGTTGATATTGACTAAAATTAATATGCAAATCGTACAAAAACAAAAAAATTATAATTCTCGCGAATCAAGAAAATCAACTGATAATTATTGTTTTTTTTAGAAATTTAATTATTACTAATGATTGAATTATTTTTTTTAAAGGTCTGAAATGTAACATTTTTAGTTGAAATGAAATTAAGTCAATTCGTTTGATTTTATGAAAAGAATCAACAAAACTCAAACTGATTCTTTGAATAAGATATTGATTGAATAAAGTACAGGCCATAATTCAATCAATTAAAATAAGTTTTACGAACTGATTCGTACAAAATTTAATGAGATTTATGAATCGAATTAAGGAAATATGTTGTTAAAGGTACTGTAGTGGGATTCTCTAAATTTTTAATGACAAAATTCGGTAGTTAAGTTGTCAGTTTACTAAGAAAACTTGTTAATTTAACTACCGAATTTTGTCGTTAAAGCACCGTAAGTTGTTTTTCACGTGGAAAATTTTCACCCAAACCCAAACAACTTACGGTGCTTAAAAAGTTACAGAATTGATGAAGTTAATTAATTAACAATTAAAAACAAACGACAAAATACAGTGGTTTTTAACGAAAAGTAGGCAATCTCTTTCTTTTTACTTATTTTCATTTGTTTTAATGTGTATATTCAGTAGATTTTATGTAAAAAAATATTATGGGTGTATAAATTCTCTTGGCAAAACTTTGGTTATTTTTACTTTGTTGTAGTAGTTTTTTTGTTCTTGTTGTTTTCTAAAACTAAAACTTTGATGGTTTGTCAAAGTCTTGACAGTTTTAGTGTTTTTTTGAGCCATGTTGTCGGCTAAATTCTGCGGCTGCTGTAAAATCATTAAAAGCCTAAGGGCATGTGTTAGATAATTTTTGTTTTAAGATTTTGAAAAACTATTGTTTAGGTCAGTTTTGTGGCATAGTTTTGTTGGTAATTTTAAAAGTTATTCTGCAGCAATTTAAAAATTCTGCGGAAATTTTTTGCGTGTTGTTGGTTGAGATGCTGTCATTTGAATAATTTTGCGGCGAATTGTTATTTGGCTCCATAGATCGGTGACACTTCCAACAAAAA
This sequence comes from Leucophora obtusa, assembly GCA_949987735.1. Taxonomy (NCBI): domain Eukaryota; kingdom Metazoa; phylum Arthropoda; class Insecta; order Diptera; family Anthomyiidae; genus Leucophora; species Leucophora obtusa. The sequence goes on from OX465297.1 coordinate 4,367,062, forward strand.
CAAAAAACAACAGCAATTATTTTTAGTGTTTTTTGTTGCAAATATTTAGAACAATACTATGTAAAAGACACCCTTATACTGTTGAAAATATAAATTTATAATATCCTTTTTTTTTTGATAGACAACTATATGGCTCCATTTAGGCGGCTAAAGGTTTTTTTCGTGACGTTGTTTTTGTTGTTGTTTTGTTTGCAAAGTGGAAAAATCAAAAAGCTTATTTGGAAAAGCAGCTGTTTTTCCCCTTTTCAAACTAAAACAACAAACATTATGTTATTAGGTTTGGCTTATAGCCAAAACACGAACAAGAACCTAAAAACAATAACAAAAAAAAAAAATACGAACTCGTGCATTCACGAAACTTTCCAAGAAAAACACATTTTCCAACTGGAAATACCATATAAAAATTGGAAGGAAAAGCAACACACAAAAAAAAGCACATGTTATATTGGAAAAATACGAAAAAAGGATAACCGCATGAAACAAGAACGAGCATTCAAGAAACACAGCTCTAAATGAAAAATTCAGTCTTCGTCGAGCTTTCAAAACGTGTGCAACTAAAAAATAATTCAAATGGTTAAAGTGGAATTTAAAATAACGGTAAAAAAAGAAAATAATATATATAAAAATATATATCTATCATAAATTAAAGTGACATATATAACAAAGTATAATATATAAGTATATAAATACTTTAAGAAAAACCTTTAAAAAAAATTAAATTTTTCTAAAAAGTAGCCGCTTAAGGTGTTTGAAATAAAAGTTTACACAAAAACTATATGTAAATCTATGTATAAAGGTTTAGAATTTTAAAGCATATTTCGAAAAAGAAGAGTCCTTAAATTTTAAAACTTTTGTATAACCAACTCCTTTTACTACTTTACTACATTTTTCCTAAAGTATGACTCAATTTTCTAGTGCAATTTCAAAAAAAATCTATATTGTATTGGAAAACTGTAGAAAAAAGGGGCCTGCTTCGTTTCGTTTTAAACAAGCCTTAAAAAAAACTCCTTTACCGACATTCTTACTGCATTTTAGCCGTCAGTCGTTTTTTTTTTGTTTAAAGGAGTATGTGCCAGTGTATAAGTGAATGTTTTATCGGTGTGTTTCCGTTTAAGTTCGTGTTTTAGTTTTACACTATCTTATTGGAGTTTTTCTACTTCCATATAGGACAAACAAGTACTTCAACATATAAACTCTGTTATAAAATAAAAAGTAGAGTGGTGTTTTATGTGGCGCTGCTTACTCTATTGATTCTCCTTGTGATCCTTTTTTTCGTTCGAAAATATTTCTGTTCGCCTTTTATTGTATTTGTTTTATATATGTATATGTATAAAAATATATTCGAATTGTAATAAAAAAGAATGGCAAATAAAATGTATTCAAGTTGGATTTATATATAGTTTTAAAGAAAATGTATCAGTTTAATTTTATACACCGACGGGTGCGGTCCTTTTTATTCTTTTGTGGTCCTTTACAAAAAAAAAAAAAATTGTGTGAAGTGTTGAAAAGTGTTATGAACACAGTATAAGAATTCTAGTAAGCATACAATTTCATTTTTCAAAAGACTTTACATTTTTTTTCAAAGTTTAAAAACTAAATTTTAAATATTTTTAAAAGAACTAAATAATACTAGTTTTACTATCATAATTTTAACTGTTTTAGCTCACTAATTATTTAACTTTTGCAAGAAGTTAAGAAATTATTTATAAATTATTATCAGCACCCTCAAGTATCTACTAAAAATGACAGTTAAAATAAAGGTATATGCAGTTAAAGAGAAGACAAAAGGAATTTAGCTTTAAAATAACTAAAAATGTAGTTATTATTGCAAAATAATAGTTCTTATTCAAAACAATCAATAAGCTTTAATAGGAAGTTTTCAAGCAAGAAGTTTGCAACTTACAGTAACATTCAAAACTATATTTTCTAAATATCCCTGAAGATGATTTGCAATGCTTATCGAAATATCGGATCAAATTTATAAACAAAATATTTATTTGGATTTTTATTTTTAAAATTTATGACCTAAAGCCAAACAATACTACAAATATAATAACTAACAATATCAACAACTGTTTTCTACAGTTATTTTTTTATATTATAAATTGATTAATTATTATTTAAAATTTTAAATCAAAATTCCAAACGGTTCTATAATTATTACTACACTGAGAGAATTATCATCACTTCAGTAATGAATTTCTTCATAGACTCAATGAAAGTTGTCACTGGAACTCGTCCATTGAAACTTTTCATAGAATCTATGAAACAGGTTTCATTAAAGTCAATGTTTATGAAAAGTTCATAAAATTAATGAAACCCCTCATAAAATTAATAGGCCACTCGTCCAATGACTAAATCATTCAGCCAATGAGGAGCTACATAAAATCTATGAAGCAATTTCATTTACTATTATTTATTATAGTTGGTTGTTGTCGTTGCTAAGCTGGACTGGATAAATAAAGAGTACTTAGCAAATACAAAAGGCGTAATAAAATCGTAGCATATTTTACGGACGTACAAAATATATCTAAAGAAAGAATTCATTAAATTAAAAAGTTTCATTAAAAAAAGTTTCGAAAAAATTAATATGATTTATAAAAAAATTTCCTTAACCAAAATTAATAATAAAAAATTAATAAAAAAAAAATAAAAATTATAAAAGATTATTCTCTCAGGAAATAACGATATTTTATAAGAAAATTAAAAAAAGTAAATACTATTGAACAATTTCATATATATAAAGAATATTTTCATTAAATTTATGGAGATCTAATTTATGAAATTCAATGAATTTTTTTAATGAAATTATGAAATTTTATAAAAGAAAAGTTATGAAAAATTTCATAATATTAATTAAATATTGTATACATAATGAAATTCTTCATTGGTTCTATGAAAAAAAAAGGATAATTCTCTCAGTGTAGGCCTCGAAAATTTATGTAAATACAACCAGTCGGAAATTCTTAATGGGCGCTTCGCGTTTCTGTTTCTTGGGATTGTACTGAGCAAAAAAGTCCACTACGACATATCAAAAAAATCATTTTCGAGGTTCCCGAATTTCAATTTTTTGCAATTTTCTAATAAATGCTAGATTAGTGCCATCTTGCGGTGGCTTTTTGAAACATCTAATGAAGTTGTAAACAATATAACATTACAACCTTTCCAGAGAGGTATTACTTATGAAAATCGGATAAAAAATGTGGCAACTAGAGGTAAAAGTATATAAGTAAAATTATTTTCTGCTTGATGATGAAATGATGATAATGATTATGAAATGATGATGTTGATGAAAATTAAAATTCGGGAACCTCGAAAATGATTTTTTTGATATGTCTTAGTGGAATTTTATTTCCTCATGCCAAAACCTATCGAAAAATCGATGGCACAATATCAAAAAATGTTTGTCCATACAAATCGCCCCACTCTAATGAAGGTATGTATAGTTGATCTTTTAATTCGTAAATGAATGTTTTTTGTTAGATTTGAGATCATACAAGTAAATTACAGAGAATAAAAGTTGAAAAAAAAACCCATAAGGAATTTAATAAAATGACGATCAGAGTTGAATAGAACCAGCTGCAATACTTTAAGAATTAAAGTTAAAAGCAAAAACAGTAATAACGGAGTATAAAAATGGCATTGTTAGAATTTCGTTGATGTTAGTCTAATTGTTTATTTGTTTCACAGTCAACATAAATAGATAATTATCAATTATTAATTTTTACAGTAAACAGAGAGATTTGATTTTAAATGAAGTCTCGATTTTCGTGGAAGTTTCGGGATTAGGACATACATGTAATATATTCAGATTATATTAGGCAAAAATATAATATTACGGCAGTCATTATAAAGTGAACTGAAAAACTATGAATTATGCCGACAAAAACAACTTTTCTTTCACTTCCTTTTATCACTTTCAAACTGTTAAATGTCGCATGACCACAAAATGGATTTCTATGTAATTTTTTGTTGTATTTTTTATACTATTATTTTTATGTAAAATTTTTCTTTCAACCCTAACAAATGCATTTGGCAAAACAAACTCCTTATGAAGGAAAAAAGACTATCATATGAAAATATCAAACAAACAAACAAAAAATGAGACTCCAAAAACTAAAAAAAAGAAACAATTCCTTAAGTACTAAAGCTAATGACGCCGACTATATGCTAAACTCATGACAGTTTTTAAAGTACATATTGTACATACACTCCATGAGTCATATTTTTATATATTTATAGCTGTTTTTGGGGAGTTTTCAACACAAGAAAACATGATTTTATTTTTTGTTTATAGAGGACAATTTTTCTTTTTCATGTTCTGTAGTTTGGTTTATGGTCATAATATGAGCAACTGGAGTTTAGTTGTTTGAACATTTTTAAATGCGTTTTTTTTACTTTTAATTAGTATAAAAAGGGCCTTAAAATTCATTTATGTGATTATTACAATTTTGGATTGTTTCCAATAAAATATTTCTGACGACATACGGCATATAAAGCTTTCCATAAAAATTGACTCATTACAGGAAAAGTATGTCAGCTAAATGGCAACCTTTCAGAAATTTATTACCCTGAAATTTTTATTTTCTTCTAGAAAGTAGGCAAAGTAGGCGTGGTTAAATAGTGAGCAGCTTAACAATTTGTATGAATATATTATTTATTAGAATTCAAGGGAATTTGGAAAATTCTGAAAATTTGACTATATCAACAGAATTTTGATTGGCAATTTATAAAAAATTAACTTTTGAAAAAATTCCGAGCTACCCAACAAAAAAGAGGTGCCAAAGCAGTTGAAAAAATATTACAATTAATAAGCTGGATGTTCTTCTTTTATAACAGAAACACTAATGATTTTAACATGGAATTGTCATAGGAGAGGAGTACACCCACTTCTACATTTATTCAGTACTTTTTGAACGAGTGCAAGGGAAACTCTTTTTCCTCAGTTGGAAGTTTAATAAATATTTTTTGAATTTAAAAAAAAAAAATTTGTTGTTGTTGTTGGCAACGGGTATCGAACTGGCGACCTCAAGATTGCTAGTCTAGTCCTCTACCACTGAGCTATTCTTTGATATGAAAGTTGACTGGCATAAAACCACCACTTTGTCGTTGCGAGATATTGGGTTTTATTCTCTTTCACAAGTGCAGAAGGTGCAAAAGTTGTACAATCCAGTATTTTTTCAGTACTATTTTCACAGGTGCATAAAAAGATACTTTTCATAATTTTTATTTTATATATTTTTAAAAATTAGTAAAAATATTGAATTTAAACAAATTAGTTATAGATAATAAAAAAAAAATAAATGAAAAAAAAAATAAGGAAAAAAAATTAAAAATATTGATCCCGCCAACAATCATCTGTTTTGAGATAAACTGCATCAAAATCAGTTTTTAGTATCACTTTTAGAGCAATAAAGATTTAGAAGTAATATTTAATTGATATTTTGAATGTTGTTCAGAATTACTTCTAAAAAGGCTGTAAGATAATACTAACGGCTGCTTTGAAAGCAATGAAAGAAGTGATTTGTTGAAGTTGTTCAGAATTACTTCTAAAAAAGCAATAAAAATACACTAACCGATATTTTTGAAACATTGAAAGAAGTGGTTTGTAAAGCATGACTTCTCATTTTTTTTGCTGGGTAGTTTTCAACTTTTATTATAATAAATAACTGAATTTATCTAAAATTCGGGGATACAGTTTTTGATGTTTTTATTTATCAAAAAAATTTCAGATGTTTTTTTTATCGATTTAGAAAATTTAGCATGCCAAACACAGCCCAGTAATTTTAGAGAAAATATTCGTTGAATATTGAACATCGCAATTATTCACTGTGCTACAGGCTTTCCAGTACCGGTTTCGGTAATACCGAAATTGTCGAAATTCGAGCCATTTTAGCAAATTCGAAATACCGATTTTAGAACGATACCGATTTCGGTATTGCATACAATTTTTTTTTTTAATTATTTTAATATTTTATGTATTTTTTAGAGAAATTTTAACAAATTTGACAATAATTCTGTTTTTGTGTTTGCAATTTTTTACAAATTTTATATTTTTAAGATGGAAACATTAATAAATACTAATATAATGCATTTTTATCAAGTAGAACTTTGGTTCACGCAAAAACTAAAATTAACCCAGCCAAAAAATGTCTAATTATATATAATTATATCCATAAACATAAAAAGAATGATTTTCCTAAAAAATTTCTTGAGGGAAAGTTAAAATATTAAAAAATTAGTCTAATAAATATTTGTTCACTTTTCTATTTACGATTTCCCAGTATTGGAGATGGAAATTGTCAAATTTGTTCAAATTTTCTTTCTAAATTTTCTAAAAAAGAATAAAAAAAAATTATTTTTGATTATCTTGATTTTTTTGATTCTCGCGAATTATAATTTTTTGTTTTTATTCACAATTTAAAAATGTTTTTTGATTTGTGAATTAATTTTAGCTTCGCAAATCAAAAAACTATAAAAATAATGTGAGCGAATTATCTTTGTATTTTTTGATTCGCGAATTTATAACTCAGCTTTAAACTTGATGATAAACTTTGCAAATAATTATTTTGAATCAATTCTTCAAAGCTCTGACCTGATTTATACTTCGCGAATTATCTCTTAAAACAAATTATTCAATCGAATAAAAATTGAATCAATATAAATTATACCAAATCTTTATCTCAGTTTGTTCAATATCAAATCATTGATTTAAAATTATTTTATTTTTTTACTTGTATTGATTCAAAAAAGAATTATCTTTTTCAAGCTCTGAATGAAACACAAGAGAGAAGATTAAGCCTGCTTGGAATCAATAATTTTCGTACACAGTTTTGAAATTTTGAGATGTGCTATATCTAAGTTTACGCGCTAAATAAGAATATTTATACGAATACCGAAAATACCGTAAATTCGGTACTGGAAAATTTTCAATACCGAAATACCGATTTCTCAATACCGATTCGGTATTGGAAACCCTACTGTGCTATATATTTATTAGTGATACCTAAACGTATAATTAATATAATGTTAAGTATACGTATAGAGGTACAAACTGATTATAGAACAAATATTTGAATTTTTATCGAATATTCAACGACATTCTTTCTCTTGTTTTCTTTGGAAATGAGATAGAGGAGTGATGAAAGTTGGTGTTTTTTGAACTTAAAAGCCAAAGCTTGGATTGATAAGTGTTATTCGGTCTATGCTCTATAGAGATAAATGTTAGAAAAGTGGTTTGCTGACTTTAAACTTGGTCGTACAAACACCGATGACGCCGAATGCTCTGGTCGCCCAAAAGAGGTAATCAATGTACAATGATACCGGTAAACATCAAAACTGTTCACAAAATCGTTTTGGCAGACCGTAAAGTGAAGCTGAAGGAGATAGCTGATACCTTAAAGATATCGAAGGAATTTTTCGGTTTTATTTTGCATGAAAATTTGTCCATGAGGAAGCTGTTTTCGAAATGGGTGCCGCGTTTGCTCACAGATAAAAAGGACGTAACAATGGACGAAACTTGAATCTGCCACTTTACTCCAAAGTCGAATCGGCAGTCAGCTGAGTGGACAGCAACCTCGCCCGAAAAATCCAAAGACGTAACAGTCAGCTGGTAAAGTTATGGCATCAGTATTTTGGTATGCGGCTGGAATTTTGTACATTGATTACCTTGAAAAAGGCCAGACCATCAATAGCGATCGCTACATGGCCCAACTGGAGGAAATCGCAGAATCGCAGAAAACGGCCCCATATGAAGAAGAAAAAAGTGCTCTTTCACCAAGACAATGCACCGCCTCACAAGTCGTTGGCTACCATGGCCAAATTGCACGAATTACACTTTAAATTGCTTCCGCACTCACCGTATTCGCCAGATTTTGTTTCAGACTTCAAGAAAATGCTCGCTGTAAAGAAATTTGGTGCGAATGAAGAGTTGATTGCCGAAACAGAGCTCTATTTTGAGGCCAAAGATTATTCATTCTATAAAAAAGGTATCGAAATGCTAGAAAGGCGTTGGAGTGATTGTATCGCTCTTGAAGGAAAGTAGTTGATGAATAAAGTCGAATTTTGCCAAAAAAAATTTTGTTTCATTGGTTATCCTACGGACTCTTCAGCCGATGTGTTAGAAGTGAGTTCAAAGGAACTCACTCTTGTACAGAACTAATAACAGATAATATTTAGGTACGTCTGATGTGGATTTTAAGGGAGGTGCCACGTTTCCTTTTCATATATCGGCTAAAATTTTTCGCAGTGCTGCCAAATGTTGTTACAATATATCGTAAATCTTTTGGTCAAATACACTAAAGGCTGGTTTACACTATAAGATTTTCGGAAAGATTTTGCAACTTTGCCTATATGTTTTACAAGTGTACTACGGCAAAATCTTAGCGAAAATCTTATAGTGTAAACCAGCATTAAACAGGAGCATAAAATCCAGGCTTGTTACAATCCATTTCATTCCCTATGTTAAGTGTTTCAATTCAACTCGTTCTCAGTTATATAGCATTTCGTTCGCCGTTCCATTTAATTTCGTTTTTCCATTATCTGGTGGTTCAATTGCATTCATTCCTCGCTTCATTTCATTCAATTTCTCTTGTATATTGTTTTGGTTGTTTCCTTGTTCCCTGTTCCATTTCATTTCGTGTCTCAATTTTAGCGTTAAAATTCCACTTGTTTCTTAACTAAGATGTGCAGCCAACGAAGTTTAGGACGACTATTTAGGGGCGCTTTTCCTCTTTTGCACGACTGTTTTAACCGAATAGGAAACATTTTCCCTTTTTGCCCCTCCCCTTAGGAATTTACAAAACTCGAGCATTATCGGTCCAATTTCAAATTCCTAGCTCCAGCAGTTTGTAAAAGCCGCTAAAGGGGACATTTTTTCCCCTTTGGCGTTCCTGGTCAAAATTCGAAAAAGTAATTTATCAGTTAATTAACCCATACTCCATGGAACATAACTTTTAGGTTTAATTATTCTACCTAAAGCGGTTTAGGCAGACCGTCAAGGGCGAGACTTCCCCTCCCCGTAAGAATTTTCAAAAATCCCACATTAACGGAAACTTTTATACCAAAGATAAAGATAATACACAATATTAAAAAATTGCTAAATTTGTCAATATATAACCACACCCACTTCGCCCATTTTTTAGAAAAATTTAAGAATTGAAGACAATAAATAAATATCTAATGTCAGTTTGATATTGATACGATATACTTTGATTTCTAGCTCATCATTTTGCTATGGAAACCCCTATATGTATGTATTATGTTTTATGGCTGTATGAATGTTTATTTGACTTGCCAAATTTTGCATAGTATGGGAGATTGAATTTATATTTTGTGAAGTTTTCTTCTCAAAAAAATTTTTTTTTGTTTCCATGGGATTTTCTTGTGTTCTTTATGTATGATGTGTTAAGACATTGATGGATGAAATTTTGTGCTATTTTTATAGCCTTAAGCAAACAAAGGGCTTGTCTGAATTTTAGTTTCGTTTTTGTTTTTTGGATCTTTATAAATTTTTGTATAGTTATTTTTTTCATTTTCGGTTTTTTTTTTATTAAATAATCAAAATATTTTTAGTAACAAATATATTTTTTTTTTATATTTGTATTTGACAGACTACAGCAAAAATAAGAAAAATTAAAATATGATTTTGTAGAAAATAAAAAAGGATATAAAAAACCTTAGCCTAAAGAGCTTTAAGAAAGTTGCTTAAATTAAATTTTCTTAGCTTTCTACTTGCATCAATAAGTCAATAGAATTTCGTTGGCAAGCTGAAAAAGTTGGCATATACAAATCAGTTTGATGATTAATTAAACAAATAATGCTATCTAAATTCTACCGAAGATTACTCGGGAGAGCATGAACTTAGTTTGGCCATTAATTAAGAAAATAATGATATCGAAATTCTACTGAAGATTACTCGAAATAATATGAAATCTTGCTGTAGAAATACCACAATATCTTCAACTCTGAATAAAATCAAATTTCTTTACTCCTTCTAAAACTTTTTGAATGAGGAAAATTTATAATCGTCTACGTGTTTCAATTTACTACAACTGGAAATTTTTAATACAAAAAGTAAACGAAATTTTCCAATTGTAGTAAAAGTAGTAAAAATTTCAACAAAAAAACCTCACTGATTATTTACAACTACTTTTTAGAATTCTTAAAATTTTCTTAGATTTAAAAAAAAACAACTCCTTTCCTTACATGATTATCCTTATTTTCCGAGTGTACCTTGTTGTGAAAATATATACCGCCGTCTACTTGCCGAGTTTCAGTTTTTCCTTTGCAAATATTTTATTGCCCGTGTAAGCCTGTTTGTTAACATTTAGTGTATTTTTGTTGTTTTTCTTGTTGGTGTCTTCACATCATTTACTTTAATGATTGTAGTTGTACAAAAATTTTCCAGCCGTCTTATGATGGAAAAATGTACATCAGTAAAATCAACCGGCAACAAAAATTTTTTTTTTTATTTTTATATTCTTATTTTTTTGCAGCTCATACACGCGTCAGTCTGTCGTCAATTTTAAGTGCTTGTTGTGTAACTTTTTCCTTTTCGGCTGTAATTTTGACCTTTTGCGGGGTGTGAAGATACTCAGCCACCAAAAATTTTATACTTTATTTTCACTTTTTGGATGGCAAAGTTGAAATAAAAGGAAATTAAGAAAACAATGTGGGAGTAAAAGTCAAAAAATATATAAAGTTTTAGTGATATGTACTACAATTAAATGTATAGGTAAGGAGTCTGAGGATGAAAGATAAACAAGGTTGCCAGATCAATAACGGAAAATATTCTTTAAAAAACTGCCTTCGATTTTAAACAGTATTTCATATATCCACACCCATAGCAATAAATCTTTAAAAATAGCAGACAAAGCAACTAAAAATTGGTTGAAAATTATGCTGCAGAAAAAACTGCTAAAATTAGCAGATATTTTTACTAAATACTAGTAAAATAAGAACAACAAAAATAAAACTGTTAACTCTACAGAATTTTAGTTAAATTTAAGTTAACTTTTAGTTAATTGAAAATAACATATTGCACTGTAAAATCTGCATAAAATTTTGTTAAATAATAGTAGACTAAAAATAGCAAAAATAAACTGTTTTATCTAAAAAATTTTTGCTAACTTTAAGCTAAATTTAGTTGAATGCAAAAAGCAGTCTATCCTGCTAAATTTAGCAGAAATATTTGCTAAAAAATTGTTAATTACTCTTTTCAAAAGGCTCGATTTTTAATTGTATTTAAAAAAAATCTAAAAAAAACTTAGAAAATTTTAAAGTTTTTTTGTGATTTTTAGGCTACTAATGAATTAGCAAAATTCTTTGCTGATTTTGGCAGGTTAAATTGTTATTTTCTTTTGTCAAAAATTTAACTCAAATGTGGCTAAAATTCTATATATTTAACAGTTTTATTTTTGCTGTTCTTTTTTTACTAGTATTTTGCAAAAAAAAAAATATGATAATTTCAGCAGTTTTTTCTGCAGCATCATTTTTAACTAATTTTTAATAACTTTTCCTGGTATTTTTACAGATTTATTTCTACTAGTGTAGGTACTTCGCTTCCCTCGAGAGTTGAGGAGTGACCCCCTCCAGTCTAGGGAGGTCAAACTTCTCCAGATTATAATTCTTTGTGAACAAAACAAGTTCGATTTTCGTCAGATTTACTACACAAAAGTTGTGTATTTTATTACAACGTCATAGTAGCGTCTGACGAATAAAATATTTTGTGATTAGGATTTGTTCGGCAAGATTCTAACAGCTGATAGAAACTTGCACAGTAGACAAGAATTGGTTACAATTTAGATCAATAGGCTTTAAAAATTTTATTAAAATTACCCGAAGACGATTAATAACGTTAACCGAAATATTGGAAACATATATCGGATTAAAATTCCACATCTTAATTCCGTTTTTATTTAATTATTTTATCTTTAATACAAGACCTGAAGGCCCGATTACCGAATGTCCAACTAAAATTTACGCAACAGTTAAATTACAATTATTTATGGGAAACAACAGCAAATGCATCAGTTAAAGTCCCACCTAGTAATTAATAAGACACTGTGAAAATAAGGCATTGGTCAACCAAAAATTCTTTTAATATAAAATATTTGGAAAATCAAAATTCTTAAATTCGAGGTCTAGTTTTTTTTATAAAAATCTATTTATTTGCCGATATTTCGACACTCTTCGAATGTCATCTTCAGGGAAGTATTAAATGTCTACATAAAAACAAAATAAATTAAATATATCTTTGTTTATATATCGTCATCTATTATTAAACTGATGTACAATAATAGATGAGTTTAATAATAGATAACGTTACCTATAACGATATTTTTAAGTTTTTTTTTTGTCGACATCTAATATATCCCGGAATATGACTTTCGAAGAATGTCGAAATATCGGTTTATAAATTGTTATTTATAGTAAAACTAAACGTCGAGCATTTTCATTTAAAAATATTTTAAAGGTCGAATAAATACAACGTCAATTATAAAATATTTTCTCATAATTTTTTATGAATAATATTTTATATTCACCTGCAAACTATTTTCACTCCTCACTTACTGTTTTTTTTTTGGTTTTACAAGAATATTGTGGAGTTTAATACTTTTACTTGAATTTTTTTCTTTTGTTAATTTTAACTAATTAATAATATATTTGTTTTATTTTATTTTCTTGCAGATTTACAAATTTTAAATGAACTTTAGCAGCCAGTACTTTAAAAAAAAATTACCAACAACAAGCAAAAAAAGATCTTGAAAAAAGTCAAAAAGCCAGCAGCATAAAAATTAATTATAAAAAAAATCACATCCATATAACAAAGTATATAAACATTTAACAGCTAAAAAGATAAAAAACAATTAATTAAAAATTAATTTTAAAACATTATTAAAAACTAGAGCCTAAGAAGTCCAACATTATAAATGAAAAAATTAAAAAATCACGCCATTTACAACTAAAACAAAAGTTATAATTAACACAAATATTAAAAAAAAAAACATTGACAAAAAAGTTAAATAAAAAAAACACTAAACTCATTTAAAAAAAAAGTAAATATTATAACCAAAAAAAAAAGAAAACTTTGCATATAGAAAAACTGTAAAAATATTGCAAAGACATTAAACCATTAACTGAGTATAAATTTAAACAACTCCCCAAAGAAAATTATCTCTGGGCCAGTAAAGAAAAAACATCCAATCTTATACAAAAACTCAAGCAAACTCTTTAAAATAAAAAGAGTATAAACAAGTATATGAACAAAAGTGAGTGCAAGTGTGTTTTAATTTTTCCAATTGAAGTGCAACATTTTGTAGCAAGCGGCCTAAAAAACAGTCTGCATTAATAATTGCTACAGATCATACTATTAAATTACCCCTAAAAAATATATATAAAAAAGAAAGAATTGAATTGATTTGAATTGTTGGTTTTTTAATTATAAAAATTAAAATATTTTTTAAAAATTTCCAAAAATATTTATGAAATAAAATTTTTCAAAATTGCAATAAAGAAAATCTAATTTTCTGGAGTGTACAAATTTTTCCAAAAAAAATATTTAAAACAAAGACTGATATGGTTTAAAATTGTTAAAGAGTTTGCAATTTTCAATAGAAATAAAATTTTAAATTATATAAAAACACAAAAAATTTCATAGAAATTGAAGGAATTGTAAGATTTTACAAAAATTTTGCATTTTCATATAAATTTAAAACGAAAGAAATAAGAAAGTTTATACCAAAGGTTCCTGTTTAAAAAGTTTTTAAATAAATTTAACGAATTTCGAATAGAAGAAATAAAACTGTGATGAGTGATTTAGATAAAATGAATGGTGGTGGTGCCGATAATAGCGCCACCGCGAATGGTAGTGGTAATACTCAAGATGCCATGGTTACCAAGGGTGGAGCAATGGCTAATGGTGCGAATCAACCACCACCCTTAAATGGTGTGGAGTCTTTGGCTCAGGCTGATGATACGGCTGCTGAGGGTAATGTTACTGGTACGGCTGCTTCTGCCGCTGCCGGTGATGGGGGCGGCGTTATTGAATCTGCGGTTTCTTGTTCTTCCGTGGCTGGTGATGATGCTGCTACCGATGCTGGTGCCAGCTCTATACCACCATCGGAAGCTGGTGGCCGTCCTCCATTGGATACGGCCTGTACAGATGATGGCGGACCTTCCAGTTTAGCGGGTGGCATGGTTGGACCACCAAGTCCTTTAACCGGTTGTTATTTATTGATCATTTTGGGTGAACCGCATTCCGAGGAGCATAAAGATAATATTTTACAACATTTGTTGAAGGGTAAGTCAAGATTTTATAATTAAACTTAATATATTATTAAAATATTTCAAAAATCTTTACTGAAATTTGCAGTTATTCTGTTAAATTAACATTTTAATAAAAACATAAAGCATACTTTTAGGGGTTTTTATAAAAATATATGAATAACAAGAACCGTGCCTATATTTCGCCCCCGAAAAGAGTCATTAGAGAATCCATCATTTCTAAAAAGATAACAGTTAGCATAAAAAAGAGATACCAAATCAGTTCAAAAATTTATACAATTAATGATCTAGATGTACTTCTTTTTTTAACAGAAACACTAATGATTTTAACACTGAGTTGTCGTTAGGAGGGGATAAGGCCCACTTTAGCATTTTTTCAGTAGTTTTTGCACGAGTGCAAAAGAAACTCTATTTCATCAATTGAAAGTAATAAAAAATGCAAAAAAAAATATATTTTAGTAGGTTTGAGGTTAAGAAGAAGAATACACCTTTTTCTCTAAAAAATTATAAACATTAATTTCTAAATCAGACTAGCTCTAGTTTCTGCTTTTCATGCTTCATCAGTGATTTTCCATTCCATTAATTGTTTATATGTTAAATGTCAGATTGTCTCTATGTGATAATTTTTTCAACAACCCGTCGGCTGTGGGATTCGAAAACATGTCTCCCACATTACAAACGTAACTATACTGAAGTGCGACGACAGCTTAGCCATCTTACCCAAGTAAGGCCTTGCATGCAATGTAACAATTCATCCATCCTATTCAGCTTTCTGTTATTGTCTTTTACTCAGAAGTGATCAAACATAGACATATGCAAAAAAAAGCAATATTTTTTTCATTTTATAAAAATTTTTTATTGCGGCCACCGGGTATAGAACTTACGACCTCAAGATTACTAGTCTAGTCATCTACCGCTGAGCTATTCCTTGTTACTCGTATGAAACACCACTTTACTCTGGAGGGATATTGAGTCTTATTCTAATAAAATTACTTATTAAACAAGTGCAAATCGTGCACTGAATTACAATATTTTTTTCAGTATTTTTTTCATAAAAGCAATTTCTTATCATTTTTATTTATTTTTAAAATTTAAAGAAATTGAAAAAATTTTTGAATTCATAAGAAACTCCAATATACCCCAGAAAGAAAGAGATGCAAAAGCAGTAGGATCTAGATGCACTACTCTCACTTCAATATTTGTTCAGTACTTTTTGAACGAGTGCAATAGAAAATTTATTTCATCAATTGAAAATAAAACAAAATTGCAAAAAAAAATATTTTTTTTCTATTTTATAAAACTTTTTATTGGCACCCGGTGGCGGCTTCAGATTTCTGGTCTAGCTATCTACCGCTGACCTATTCTTTGATATGAAAAACCACTTTACCATTGAGGGGATTGTATCTTATTCTTTTCAATAAAAGTACTCATTAAACAAGTGCAAAAGGTGCACTGAAATACAATATTTTTTGCAGTACTTTTTTCACAAGTGCATAAAAAACTATTTTTTCACCATTTTTATTTATTTTTAAAAATTAAAAAAATTTTAAATGTAGACAAATTAATTATAAATATAAAAAAAAACTAAAAAAATATTTGGCCAGCCAGGATTCGAAACTGCGATTATCTTTAAACTGTATCCAAAATCTCTTCCTAAGATCACTTTTAAAGCAATAATAATTAAAGTGATTTCTTGGACCTTGTTCGGAAGTACTTCTAAAGAAGCACTAACAAATACTTTGGAAGCAATGAAAGAAGTGATTTTTTTTAAGTTGTTCAGTATTGGTTATAAAAAAGCTGTAAAAATACCCTACACTAACGGATACTTTGGAAGCAATGAAAGAAGTGTTTTGTAAAGTATGACTTCCAATTTTTTTTTTACTGGGACACACCGAATTTTTTTTTTAGATCGAGCATTGTGGTGTATTGGTTAACGCATTGGATTGTTACGCATAATATTGCGGGGTCGATACCCAGCGATGGCAACATCGATTTAGAAAAATAATATGTATGAGTTTTCTATCTCTCAAACATATTGCAGCAATCTCATTCGGTGTTCCAATAGCACTTAACTCCACCGAAGGAAAATAACATAACAAGGCTATGAACTAAAAAGCTTCAACAAAGTTTGCCGACTCTTCAACAGATGGCGCGCAACAATTGTTCTAAGATTAAACACCTCGTGCAATTACAGTGTTGCCATATTTAAAGCTCTTCATCTATCACCACCTTGCATTTCTTCTCTAACACCTTTCCAAAGAAAGCAACGAATTATTTAATAGAAAGAATTTCCTGAGTGTTGCTTCTGTTGAAAAAAAGAAAAAAATCAAACTATGTTTGGATTTTTTTAATTTAAATATATTTCTGCTTATCCTTAAAATTAAAAAACAATATCTAAAATGTTGACATGTTAATCTAAATACCAGAGTTTATTTTCACTAGAATCATATTTACTATAATAAAATTCATATTTAATGAGTATTATTTTTGTTTGATTTTAAGTTCAAATATGACAAATTCCAAATAGAATTCACAATTTTTATTTTACAATAAAATAGAGAAAAACTTATATGAAAAAAACTTTTCTATAACCAGTGGTTGACAATTAATGCATTTTCAAGTACTACCAAGCACTATCATCAGATTGTCTTTATGAGGTTCTCTCTAGGTTATAATGTAGATTTTAGTTTTTGTAACTAGTAAATAGCGGGATAAGAAATAAATTCAAACAATTGTACTAGTTATTTTGTATTACAAGGAAAATCACATGTGTTCTTACAAAGCAATTATTTTTCTCTATGATATAGTTGTTACTTTAACCAAAGTTTCTTTAATAGTAAAGCAAATGTTTGTATGTTGTGTGTAACATTCAAGCTTTTAATTCTATTTATACTGATTTTCTCTATAAAAAACGCTATTTTCTTTGGCACAATGCACTTTTACCTGAAGAAAAACTCTCAAACTAAAAGTTTCTAAAATTTTGTTTAAAATTGTTCATTTTGAAAAATTCGAACAACTTTTTTCACACCTTGTCAATTCAAACATTTTTTCATTGCAGTAGCCTACATTATATATTAAAAACTGTTTAATTTGTTGTTAATTACTTTTGTTTAAAAAGTTATTGTAAAAAAAAAGTAATTAAAATACAAAAACTCATAATATCTACTAGTAGCTTTTATTTAATTGTCTACCAAACAAAATCATAACCAATCAAATAAATACATGCACAATATAGATAAAAACTTTAATTATAAAATTTTCAAAAAACCACAATTAGATTACAATCACACTTTTTCCATCAGCAATTATAAATAATTATTATTGTGCTGAATGCATACAAAAAAACTGAAATGCAGAATAAAGAGAATTACTGCGGAAAACGAACATGAATAGCACTATATAGTATAAATATGATATGGAAGAGATTTTAAAGACAGGATTTGTATTATACTTTTCAATCTTGTTGATAAAAAAATATATATAGTATATATATTGAGTGATTTTAATAAGATTGACATTTTTAAAATGAAGTAACAATGAGATTTTTTTAATTAAAGTTTGTAAAAGTAGTGAAATTTTTTGTTTAATTTAAATTTTTTGATTAAAAAAATATAATAAAAGTTCTGTTTTGCTAAATTTGTATGTAAGCTCCTAAAAGTATGCTACAATCAACGACCATCACATTAAAAAGACCTCCCAACTCTATCAAACTCTGTTAAATGGTTCTCTTTTGTTTTCTATTTTTACGATGAAACCAAGTTGCTGTAACTCTGCTTCGTTACTTAACAGACAATAACAGAATAATTAACAGGGCTACAGAATAATAATGTAAACTTAACAGTTTACTATGCACACAGTGTTGCCACCAGTAAGAGTAAAAAATACACAGCAGTAGGACAAAAATTATCCAAAACCGTGTGAAATTAATATTTTTATTAGTTTAAAATAATAGTTATTTTTATAAAAAAATTATGTGGCTCTTTGGATTCTCCTGCGCACAGTGGGGTAGAATCGAAATAATGTGGACATAATTCAGTCACTTCGGTCTTACCGGCTGGTTGGATTGCTATGAAATTTCACAATGTCATAGAGTATAAGTTTTGAGGCCTGAACCGATGGACGCAACAGGAAAGCTCCGATTTAAAAAACGTAACAAAAAATTAAGTTCACAGAAAGTTTGGAAATAGTGTCTGAATTATAATATTTTAATATGTGCTAAATTTAGGGAAAATGGTTTAATATTGGAAATTACAAGTTTTTTGCAGTCATGAGAAAGTCGCTATCATAACAAACCCAAATTTTTTTCCCTAATTTCAAATGGTCTTGCCACCCAAGACAAAAATAATTATTTTGAATGCAATTTGACAATTATTTTCTCAAAAAATTAACAAAATACGGGGTTTATGCACAAATAAAATAAAAACAACATTTTTGACTTTCTGTAACTAAATTGGGTTTCGTGCTGAAAAAATTTACAAAAATTATTCAGAAGAAACTAGAAATTTGTGGTAGATGTTGCACAAACAAACTCTTTTTATCGGAGTTTGGCCTTGAAAGCATGGAATTTAGTAAATTTTTCAGTAAAAAGCGAAATTACACAAAAACTACACAAAAATGTCATTATTCAAAAATTATCCAAGGAATGTGTAAACAGTCCCATTTTTGAATAATTATTCAAAAAGTGGCAACACTGTATGCACATGAATTAGTTTTTCGGCGAATTCATCCAATAAAACTTTTCATTGAATCGATGAAAAAGAAATGAATGAATTATTGTCTAACATTAATGAGCAGCAATTTTTATAAAATTTGTTTCTTAATAAAAACTTCTTATAAAATTTATGACAATTTTATGTATAAAAATAAGTTTTTCATAAAAGTTTATAAAAAATTCAATTAAAACATTTTTGTAAAATGTTTCATTAACTAAACTCCAATGAAACATCATCGATTTTTTAAGAAAGAATTCATTAATATTATGGACATAATTCTCACAATTTATATTATAAAAATGTAAATGTAAATTTTAAGGGTTATACATATAGTGCTTATTTATTGATTTTACAAACCCCCAAAAACTAATTTCTTATTTAATAGTAGTATATATTAATTAAATAATGATAACAAAACTAAAATAAAAACAGTTATTGATTGAGTTTATAACTCACCAATTTAATATTAATAACTTGTAGGGTACTTTTCTTTTGTTAATTTGTTTTTCAATTATTTATTACAGTTTTATGATTATTACAAACATATAAATGTTTTTTTTAGAACTATTTCGAACAAATTTAAACATAATACAACAAAGAAAGAAACAAACAAAAAAACAACTACATTTTAACGCCTCAATATTAAATATATGTACAAAAAAATATATTTAACGCTTGAATAATTAATGTCGCGTGCTGCCTGTATTGTGGTTTCTTTTTTAAAGCAGCTAGCAACCATTCAGCTACTAACCCAACAACAGCTGCATGTTGTATTTGGTTAGAGGAGACTTGCTAGAAGTGTTGACAACTTTAAAGATTTATCATCAATATGACGTTTTTTCGAACACTGATGGAAATAAATATGTAAAAATATCAGAAAAAGTAACTAAAAATTAGTTAAAAATTATGCTGCAGAAAAAACTGCTAAAATTAGCAGATTAGTTTTGCTATATATTAGTAAGATAGGAACAGCAAAATTAAAACTGTTAAATATACAGAATTTTAGTTATATTTGAGTTAAATTTTTGTTAATAGAAAATAACAAATTAACTTGTTAAATCAGCAAAAAATTTTACTAAATAATTTGTAGTCTAAAAAATCACAAACAAAATTTAAAATTTTCGAATTTTTTTTAGATTTTTTTTAAGTGCAAATAAATATCGAGCCTTTCGAAAACAGCAGTTTACAATTTTTTTAACAAATATTTTTACTGATTTTAGCAGAATAGACTGCTATTTGCATTCAATTAAACTTAGCTTAAAAATAACAAAAATTTTGTAAATATAACAGTTTATTTTTGCTATTTTTAGTATACTAATATTTAGCAAAATTTTCTGCAGATTTTATAGTGCAATTTTTTATTTTCAACTAACTAAAAGTTAACTTAAATATAACTAAAATTCTGTAAACTTAACAGTTTTATTTTTGCTGTTATTATTTTAGTTGTATTTAGGAAAAAAATCTGCTAATTTCAGCAGTTTTTTCTGCAACATAATTTTTAACGAATTTTTAATTGCTTTTTCTGCTATTTTTACAGATTTATTTCTATGAGTGTATATATAACTATATATAAACTTTTATTAACGGGTTTTTATCTATTTTAAAATTTATGATTTTTAATGTTTTCTCATTTTCAAACTTTAAATTTTAACGATTTGCTAATAACCAACAAGATTGGCAACACTGCTAACTAGTAATCAGTTAAAGAAGATTGTTTAAAGTTGTTAGTTGATTATTTTTTTTCACAGTGTTTTTTGTTTCATAAAAAGTTTATCATGAATTATGAGTTTGTTATTAACTGAAGCAAAGTTTTGTTGTTGGTGGAGTAGAGTAGTTTTGTTCAAACACTTGGTCATTTTCACTTTAAAATAGTTGTATGTTGAGTGTAACATTGAACTACATACCAACTAAATATTTAATTGAAAAAAAGAATCGTTTAGCTGTTAGACAAAGAAAAAGGTAAAAGACAAAGAAAACTTTTTAATTAAATAAATATTAATAATAAATTTAAAAATTGAATAATAAATTTTTGTTTGAGGAAAAGTATAGGAATTTGAGTAGTTTACTAAATAACCTGAAAATATGCTAAGATTTTAATAGAATTTAAAGTAGTAAAAAAATTTTTTTTTGATATTTGTGGGCTTCCCAAATTGTTTCAAATCACCTTAAATTGTGCTATACTATTAATAAAATTTGAACAATTGTATAAATTAAAATGTATAAAGGCTAGAATAGAATACTTCCTTAACTATGTTATATTGAAATCTATTAGATTCAACTCCCTTAAGTATGCTATGATTATATATAATATAAGGGTATCTTTTTTCACATACATTTCTTTTAAATTTATACTTTAAATTATAATTTTAAAACATTGTATAATCCTTTAACATCTTGAAATAAATTTAATTTCAATTACTCCTAAAAGTATAGTTTAAATTTTATAAAAATCCTTAGTTTAGGGCGTTTTCTTTTATTATGTAAATTGAGTTTCTGTATGACTTTTACTTTTCGTTAGTTTTATAATTTCTTTTGAGAAACTTGTAAATTCCCCTCCAACGAACAACCATGCCAAAATATCTTTAAAACATGCAAATTTAATTGTAATTGGCTTTAAACAAAAATTCCACTAGCTTATTTTTGGAAATAAAAAAAAGTTAATAAAACTTCAATATTTCATTTTGTATTTTCTACAAAAAAAAAAACAAAAAGTAAAATATAAAACGACATGCAGTTTTACGTGTTTGAAAACCGTTGTTGTGCTATTTGATGAACAAATATTTGCCTGTGGAAAATGTTTCGTGTTTAGCCAAAAAAAAAAATTTAGATTTTCATATACTAGTAAATGTAGGTACCTGATTCTACAACTCTTCACCATTACCACAACAACAACATTTATCTAAAAAGTCTATACTAGTTGTATGAATTATTTTGAGTATCACCAGGGGTGATTTAATTTAGCCATGTAGTACTTTAGGGCTTAGAGAATGTCATGAAATAATCAAATACGTGACCAGTACGTATTTTCTGCTAATGTCTATAACGAAATTTAAACGAAACATGCATATTCATGCAGAATAAATATAATCATTTTTTGTTTGTTTTACTAGTTAGCAACAACATCGTTAATATACTCATACTGTTTAAGGCTAATGCCTAAAAGTATGCTAAAGTTTTATTGCTATTCAATTATTGGCACAATATAGTAAAATTAATATTGTTGGCTAATTTTCTGCTGATTATTAGAAATTAGAATAGATAAGTAATAGCCAGGACAGCGAATTTCATGTAATTATGAAAAAGAATTTCAGTTATCCCTTTAGAAAAACGTGTAAGTCCACACAATGTAATCGATTTGGTGTACTTCACATTGTGTGTACTTACGGTATGGGATACTTGTGTATAACAATTGTATATGAAACTTAAAATAATTGAAATTTTTCAAAAATTTTGTCTAACTTACATGCCACTACACTTGTGTGTACTTACGAGGTATATTGGCTTGTGGGCCATTACAATGCGGCCATACCCTGGGTGAAGTAAGCCAGCTTGTATGTAGAGTTTGAAAACACTCGGGGATTCTAGTAAGTACACACAAGTACCTCCGTAAATTTCTAACTCGGCCATTTTTTACATTTTGCTGATTTTTCAAATTTTGACTATTTTTAAAATTTTTGTGATTTTTTTGAATATTGAGGTTTTTTAATGTTTTCCATTTTTTTATATTTAGTGTTCTTTTTAAGTTAAGGTTTTTTTGTGGAGTTTTTTAATTGTACAGATTTTTTTACTTTTTTTAAATTTTAGCGATTTTTAATTTCAGGGATTTTTTTAGTGTTTGTAGTTTTTTTTTAATTTCAGTGATGTTTTTCAATTCTAGCGTTTTTGTATTTCCAGTGATTTTTTCAATTTTGCGTTTTTTTTAATTGATTTTAGCGATTTTTTTTTGTAAATTTTTTTTTATTATTGACGATTTTTTTTCTATTCTATTGATTTTTTTGCAATTTTAGCATTTTATTTTTAATTTTAAAATTGACTACCGAAACAACTATAAATTTTACTGTTTGGTAGGTAATTTTTTACCATGCATATGTGACCTTCTCCGAGAAAAGGGACCTAGTGTGTAAAAATGAAGTTTTGAGAAGAACGCATTTAAAGTTTCATAACGCATTATCACTTTGAACACACCTTCAGTTGGGAGATGCGATTTGGTATGGTTAGTTATGATATCAGAAATCTAACTCATTTCATCTTATTCTACACGCTTTTAGGTACCAGAATCCACTCTTAAGTCCAAAACCGTTTTTTGACGGAGAAGGTCACATATAGTAAAAACAAGTGTAATTGCAGTCGGATTTATTATCTCGTAAGTTATTCTTGTAAGTAACAGTGAATGAATAGAGATATGTTTAGATTTATTTTGTGAATTATTTTATTAACAGTCAAAAACAAATGAAAATAAGTTAAATTTAATGAAATGTCAGTGGTTTTGTTTTCAAGTTTAATTGAATTTATTTTTAAATACATTTGCAATGGATCTTTACCTACATAATATTCCAAGTGTATGATCCCTTGATATCGTTAATTGTTTGTCATTCTAAAGTATCAATTTATACACTTAAAATAGGATATTTGATATAACTTAACCAATGTCTACAACGGAAGTCTATGCTAAATTTGTAACAATGTAACTGATGAAATTCTAAACTATGGCAACACCTTATTATAAAAACAAAAAGATATAATTACATTTAATTAACAAACAGCGATTAAAATGAATAATAATTTATGGTTAAGTCTTCTTTAGTACAGAGCCAGACATGAAAACATATACACACGCACTCTTCTTACAGCACTAACATTCACCACACACCTCTCACAACACACCTCACACACACACACACAACCACATCTAAGGTAAACTATCAAATTTCATAAAAAAATGTTAAGAATTATAAAAGAAAAAAAGTATAAAAGACAGAAGACCAGTTAACAAAAGACCCCTAAATGACAAACGCCAAACAGTCTAGTAAGGTGGTGAGTAATTATATTACAGGTTTTATGGTTGTTTTAACATTCGTTATTACATTGTTTGTGGATTGTAGTGGTTAGTACGAGTAGTTAGAAAGTTGGTGGTGGATATTGTATGCCCCTAACCCCAGACAAGCGTATGTTTTTTAAGGGCGTCTGTTGGCTTTTACCTCAAAGAGTTTAGTGTGTAGAGGAGGTAAAGTGGGCGTCTGTTGGCTTTTACATCAAAGGGTTTAGTAAAGTGGGGCTATAGGGGGAAGACTTAATTTTATGTAAGTTGTGGTTGTTTTTTTCTTTTTAATTTTAAACGCACCCTGTTTGTACTAGTTATTGCTGTAGTTGTTATATTTGTTTTTATAATGCTGGTACATGCAATTTTTGTATACCCTACAACAGGAAGTAGATTTATTTTTTATCATTTGAGACAGTTTTTTTTAATATACTTCCCGGTGTAGAAACAGCCGTGGAGTATCATTATTTTTTTGGACTACCAATAATATTTTTTAAACCTGCTAACCACACACTAATAGAAAAAAATCTATAAAAATTTTAGTTACAACTACTAAAAATTAGTTTAAAATTATTTTGCAAAAAAAAAACCGCTCACAATCTGAGTTTTGTATTAGGTTTAAATATTATTATAACATTTATTGTTAATAAAATATCTTAAAATCATTTTATTCTTTTATTTTTGGATTTTGTATTTTATTTGGTAAATTTACCTACAAAAGCTGTAAAATTACACACCTTTTTTGAACAATTTTACGCATTTTCAATATAAATTTACATATTTTGTGTGTAATTAATTTACGCATCATGTGTGCAATAGTTTTCATTTACGCTTTGGAAGTAATTTTACCATATATATGGTAGGAGTCCAGTTTCCCACTATAAGTTGGGTAAATTTAAACAATAAATATTTAGGGTGTAGGAAACTGTACTCCCACTATAAATTGATTAAATTAATGCTATGTGTTTAAAAAAATATACTCGTTATGTGTAAGTTGGTGTACAAATAATGTGTTACATTGAAATTGTAAAAAAATTGAAAGAAACTTTGAAATCAGTGTGTTAATTTACTAAATTTGTTGTAAAATTTTTTGTGTGTAAATGTACGCAAAAAATTAGAAAAAAGTCAACAAAAAATGATTAAAATTCCACAAAAAGCCTAAAAATCCATAAAAAAAATGCGCATATTTACCACAGCTGTGTTTAAAGTTAAAGCTGTGGTGTAGAGTTGCTAAATTTCGTATTATACCTTAATTATAAAATTTATGTGGATTTTGGTTGCAAAAGCTTCAAACATGTTCAATACATGCGTGTTTTTCGTACGTGCCTTTAATACATTGTTAACATTTTATGCGTTTTTTTTTTCTTCTCTTCACTGTTTGTTTTTTATTTGTAGTTGTAAAATGTATTAAATGCATAATAATTTGGTGTTTATAACTTTCAGAAAAATTAAAAGCTTTTTGTTCGATTAACTGCTGAAATTACAATTTTCATTAAATTAAGTACTTAGCAAATGTCAACAATTGCTAAATAGGATTATACAAAAACAACTTGAAATTAAAGAATTTTAAATTAAATAAAGCCTAAAGATATGCACTACTTTTTTAACCCTTTTTAGCCACTGCTAACGGTTATAAAATTTGATAAAATGCATGATCAAATTATAAAGATTTTTGCCCTTTGAATATTCTTTCTAAAAAATTCACTTAATTGGTGACATTTGGATTATATTTTCATAATTCCAGTACAAAACCAAAATGGAAGTTGGATTTGGGGCTATAATTAATAAAGTTCTTTCGATTAATTTGAAGAAATATTAATCTTTATTCAACTCACAAACTAAAGTCGAAAATTTGACTTTAAAGAAGTTAATGTTATTATAAAGACAGCAATTTTTATGCATTTATTATTTCAATATGAGCCCTAAAACTATGCAATACAATATTTTGAATATTTTCTATTAATCTATTAATAAAGAAAATTAAATGAATATTTATAATTTTTTAATGCACATTTTAAGGCCTGATATGTTACACATAAATGCATGACCAGTTGCAGCCCTGGTTAAAATGAAAATGGCTTCATCAGGGTTAATTGCTATTAGTATTTATCGATTTTTGTTTTTAAATTAAATTTCCTGTGTTTTCTATTGTTTTTCTTTATATTATTTAAACAATTTTATCACTGTTAGCCATAGATTACATAGATGTCTTACTCTTTGACATTTGTGAGAATGTGTTGGACATACGTTCTATACCTATACAAAAAAATATTTGAATGTGTTTGAAAAACATGTATGTATGTGTTGACAAAAGAAGAGGAGTCCATGTAATCTTTGCTTTTAGCCACATATTTTAATATGTTGTTGTATTTTTTAATTAATTAAAAATTCTTGTAATTGCAATACGCTTAAAATGTGCAATCAATTTTTATAGGCAATTATAAACAACAAATGATTAAATTATAAAAATGTTATGTAAAATAAATAATACATATTACCGATTTTTAATAACAATTTAATAGAGATACGTTGATAAATAAATATCGATTTATTTTTTAATTATATTTTGTAACAACAACAAGAACAGAACTTCAAACCATTAGCCTGAAAATATGCAATCATTTAAAAAATAATTGATTTATGCAGCCAATAATAAACATAAAACTGTAAAAAAAAGAAACAACATGATAAACAGTTGAATAACAAGTTTCAACAGGAAATCACTTATGAGTTTTTGTTTGCCCTGCTGTACAAACACACAACATCAGTAAGTGGAATTAAAAAAAAATTGTCATATACATATGCTGCCAATACTTCAATCATTGCATATTTTTAGGGGCGTTGCAGAAATAACACGTATAAATATGGCTTGATTACTTTTTTGTTTGCCTTTTAGGTAAATATTGATGCATGTATAGCTGCTGCAGCTGTTGTTGTCGTTACTCAAGTGCTGAATGTTTTATGTTGAAGTATGTTTGTAGTTTGTATATCAAAGAATTATAAGCCGTGTTATTCATTTATAAGCAATTATATGAATTAATGAAGTATATGCATATTAAAAGGGGTTTTTCACATGTTCAACAACAACTATAATAACAAGAACAATATTCAGAAAGCTTGCATTTAGCTAAACTGAAAGAAAATAAACGTTTATTTAACGTTAAGATTTCAAAGGATTTCAAAGAATTTGCAAATATTTGTTTATAGTTTTAAGAAAATATTTTTATAAAGAATCAAAGAATTTGTAGTAAACTTTTAGGCACAAAAGAAAAATATCTTTATAGAATAAGAAATTTAGAAAATGTTTGTGTTGTATTAAAAAAAAAAAATTATTTCTTTTAATTAAAATCTTTTAAAATATTTATAATTTAAACAATTTTTTTAGGTAATGTGGAAAAAATTCTGTAGTGCAAAAAGGTGAGTTAACGAAAAGTTAGATATGTAATAAAAAAAGGAAATATTTTAATTATGGAAATTGAAATGACGCTATTCATACTCTGCAACACTACATGGAAAGGATATAATGAGTTTGTGCTGAAAATATTGAACCCAGAACCATATCTTAGTATGTATACTAATCGACTCAGTATCAATTTTTAAGTCGATTTAGTATAGCAGGTGGCAAACATTAAAATATTTTTATGGAATTTGGTACCCTGACTTATATTGGACGAGGCCTGTTGATTTTGGTTTAAATCTTTCCATCTAGTCCGCACGCGGAATAAACACATTGTTGAATATGCTTACAGGCAATAATATATATGTTTACAAATAACTATATATTTTATTTTTATCGTTATTATACATATGTTTCCTGGCAAAAATTGTAATGTTTTTATGTGAGTCATATTTTTCCACCTAAACAGATATATGTTTTCAATTTTATTTTATCATTATTATATTTGTGGCATGCAAATATAATAATAATAAACATATACATATGTCTCCCCGCAAACATAAGTATAAAAACACCGATTTCGGTTTTGTTAAAAAGCGGTGAACCCGTTGTAAAATATGAAATTATATTTGAAAATTAACGCTGGATTTCATACTGCCGGTTTATGAATTAACTATAAGTCAACCCAAAAATTTGTTATTATTTTGTTTACAACTTTTTGACATTTTCTTTTGTTTAATTGTATGAAACCCGTCGTAAAAAAATTAAAAATGAGCCAGCAAGAAAATATAATGTTTTTTGGCTCAGAAATAACTGTTAATTATGTTTCATTTAAAAATGATTTAGAAAAAACACTCTAATTACTTAAACTGAACTTCTACTATAAAAATGGTAAATTCACCCCGAGTGCGTTAATGAAAAATATAACATACATGATGCCTAAGTTAATTACACACAAAATTTGTAAATTTACATTGAAAATGCGTAAAAAATTTAAAAAATTATGTGTAAGTAAATTTGTGAGTAAATTTACCAAATACAATACCGCCCAAAAATAAAATCATTTTTAAAATATTTTATAAGTATAAACTCTAATTAATTTTTGTTTAAATTTAACCAACTTATAGTAGAAAACTGAACTCCCACTATAAATATGGTAAATTCACTCCGAGTGCGTAAATGAAAAATATTAAATATATGATGTGTAAATAAATTACACAGAATTTTTAAACTTACATTGAAAATGCGTAAAAATGTAAAAAATATGTGTAATTTTACCATTTTTGTGAGTAAATTTACCAAATAAAATACCGTCCAAAAATAAGAAAAATAAAATCATTTAAAAAATCTTTTATTAATAAAAAATTTTATAATTATACACTCTAATGAATTTTTGTTTAAATTTACCCAACTTCTAATAGGAAACTGCACTCCTACTATAAATATAATAAAAAAAAATATTACACACATGATGCGTAAGTGAATTACACACAAAACTTGTAAATTTAGATTGAAAGTGCGAAAAAAATTAAAAAAAAAATTATGTATAATTTTACTACTTTTGTGCGTAAATTTCCCAAATAAAAACCGCAAAAAAAAAAAAATAAAAAAGTAAAATCATTTTTAAAATATTTTCAATATTAATAAAAACTTTTATAATTATACACTCTAATAAATTTTTGTCTAAATTTACCCAACTTAAAGCAAGAAGCGATAAATGTACTCCGAGTGCGTAAATGAAAAACATTACACACATGATGCGTAAGTTAATTACACAAAAATTTGTAAATTTACATTGAAAATGCGTAAAAATCTAAAAAAAATATGTATAATTTTACCATTTTTGTGAGTAAATTTACCCAATAAAATTCCTTATATAGCACAAAAATAAAAAAAAAATAAATATTTTTTTAATAAAACAAAAAAATGTTATAATCAGAATTAAGCCCAATACAAGACTCAGATTCTAAAGAAGGTTCCCGTACGTAGAAATCTCAGATTATGTAAAGAAAACTCATGGAAAAATCTCAGATTCTGAGCAGTCTTTCTTATAGAAAACGCCTAAGTACTTTTTCCTATAGGAAAAGTTTTAGATTCTGGACACTTTTCCCTAAGAAAACTACAGGTTATGGGAATCTTTTCCTATAGAAAAACAAACGCCTTTGTGTAGAAAATGCCTTAGATTCTGTCCCAAAAATTTGATGGATTTCTATTGGAAAACGTCTTAAGAATCAGATGGTTTTTATAAAAAAAAATCTATATCTGGAACAAAGTTCTCAGCATGTGACATTTTTCTGTAGGAATGTGTTCAGAATCTCAGAGTTTTTCTTTAAGGCAATGTCCTTAGAATCTAAGAATTTTTCTATACAAAGAAGTTCTCAGAATATTAATATATTAAAAATAGTTATAAATTACCGTGCAGAAAAAACAACTGAAATTAGCAGATTTTTTTGCTAAATACTCGCAAAATAAGAACAGCAAAAATAAAGCTGTTAAATTTAAAGAATTCTAGTTATATTGGAGTTAACTTTTAATTAATCTAAAATGAAAATTATGCTGTAAAATGTGCAGAAAATTTTGCTAAATATTAGTAGACTAAAAATAACAAAAAAGCTGTTATATGTAAAACTTTTTGTTAGTTTTAAGTTAAGTTTAGTTTAATGCAAAAATTAGTCAATCCTGCTAAAATAAACAGAAATATTTGCTAAACAAAAATAGTAAACTGCTGATTTCAGAAGGCTGGATTTTTATTTTCATCAAAACAAAAAAAATCTAAAAAAACTTTGAAATTTAAAAATTTTTTTTGATTTAACACTCTAGTTGATAATCTTTCAGCCTTTTCGTAATAGAAGTTAATTTATAAAATATTTTATCGTTCATGTGAATGATCATTCTAAAAGGAATGAATTCATGAGTAAGTTAATGAAAGTTAATTAATATACTATATTCAAACCATAATTAAAGAACGCAAACTTTTCTTTTAATCTTTTACAAAATGGTAGAAAATCTATCAGCCTTTTTGTAATAGAAGTTAATTTATAAAATATTTTATCATTCATGTGAATGATCATTCTAAAAGGAATGAATTCATGAGAGTATTAATTCACTATGTACAAAAATTAAAAGAATGTAGATAATGAATGAATTCACAGGGAATTGTATAAACAAATAACGATCATGCCTATCAGCGTTAAGTATTTAAAGCAAATCTACGTTAAACCGATTGCAGTATAAAATTTTTTTAAACATTTAGTGTTTATGATAGCATCAGTATAATCTAACGTACTTAAGCAAAACTTTTTATGTAGTAACGCGAAGAAATTACGTTATGTATGATAATATGTAACTGTTTTTATAAGCTAACGGATACACTCAAAAAAATAAGTTAGTAGAAAAATTAGTAAAACGTCTTGTATATCAAGTGTACTAGTTTTCAGCAATTTTTTTTGCTGAATATCCGTTTTCAGCAAAAGTTTTAGTTATATTTTTTTAGCACTAAACTAATTTTGAACTACTGTTTTACTTATTTATTTTGCTACAAAAATTGTGCTGATAACCGCATTAACAGCGTGGACGACAACCAGATAGACAAGATGTAGATGGCGCAGCTTGTCTGGATGTAGTACAGACAACGGAAATGATAAACAAGAAAAACAACTCTACACAATTTCTATATTTAAATTTTCAGCAAATAAATTAACTTAAGTAAAATTTCGCTACAAATTTTTTAAATTTTTTTCAGTCTACTAATATTCAGCAAAAATTTTAGTGATTTTAGGAAGGATTTTTTTAATTTGCAATCGACTAAGTGTTAGCAAAACTTTTGCTGAAGATTACTATTTTTATGGTAAAAATCAGCTCGCTGATTTTCAGCAAACCTTTTGCTGAAATTACCAACTTTTTTACAAGCACGCAACATGCTGATACAGCAACATTTTTTGCTGACTTTACTGACTTTTTTTTTGAGTGTATAGTTAAAACGAAAACACAGCTAAAATTATTGTAAAAAGTGATTGATTTTTAAAATTTTTTGTACTCATGTAGAACAAATATAGTGCAAGATCGTTTATAATAAGGAGTATGACAGATTTTAGTTTTGTAGTACAATAAAATTTTAAAAAAATGTAAAAAAGCACATAATGATTTTGTTATGTTCATAGTGATCATAATATAATCCGAAATGATGACATTTTCTACATAACTATAATATCAATACTGAGAAAATATTCTGATCATTAGAAAAATACTGTGATCATTAGAAGTATATTATGATAATTTTGGATGTATTGTAAAATTGTATATTTAACAATATTTTTCTACGCCCTGATATCACATCATGTCACAACAATTTCATAATATGATTATGGCATTCATAAACACAAAAATATATGTTGCTCTTCGAATATGGTCATTCCAACCATATTTTTTCTTTACGTGTATATAATTATATGCTCAATTTTAAAAATAAATGTTATAATTATAATAATAAATTTTCATTACACCTCATCTTACTATATCTGTTTAACCTTTGCGTGTTTTAATATGATTACTATTTCTATACAACTTTTTTTTTTTTACCTTTAAAACAGAATTTAATTGAATTAAAAATTAATGCATATAATGAATAGCAAACCCCCTTTAAATAACGATTTTTTTTTCTGTCACTTGCACTACTTCCACATAAAACTGTGTGATACTTATTATATAATAATATCAAATCATCAAGATGACATGACACGAAACAAGAGATGACTGTACTTAATAATGATAATGTTTAAGATACAATACTCGTACTATCGTATATAACTATAGAGCTAAATAGATACCGATAGAGATACCACCATCATCATCACCACAAACATATTGTGCTGATAATAAGGGCCAAAAATCTACAGACTAAGCAATAAATTAATTTTCTTTTCATGGATTTTACAAATATTTTCTATTATACACATATTTTTGCTTAAGTTACAAAATGTAAAAAATAACTTGCAGTTTTTTCCCTTTCTTTGTTAATATTTATAATACCATAATATAAAGGAAAATATTTATCTGATTTCAATAAAAAATTGTTTAGTTTAAACATGTATTAAACAAGATAAACTATTATATAAAAAACAAACAGTGAAAGCTCAAAAATAAATGTCTAAAAATCTAAAATTTCAGCTTTATATAAAAAACATTTCCTTTAAAGTACGAACATAATTTGTTTTTAAAGTATAGCTCTAATGAGTGCTTGCGTAAAAGTTTCCACTGTAATTTTTTTGTGAATTTTTGGTGGCTTTTGTGGTTTAATATTTTTATCATAAATAATATAATATAAATGTATTACAACAGCAAAATATATTTGTGGCTGTTTAGAATGTGGTTTTTTGTTGCCAACAAAATTTCAGTCGTTTTTTTTAACTGTTCATTTTATGTATACTCCTCAAATTATGCTATAAAAATGATTATGTTGATAAAAAATACTATATCATAAAATATTTGGTTTTTCTGTTTTGTTTGCTTTGATTATATAATAATATTTTTATAAGCTTTTCATTTAATGTAAGTAATGGTTTCTGTTTGCAAGGATTTTGTGGAGGTTTTTATAAAAGTTTTTAAATTTTAATTAAATTAGTGTATACTTTTAGGCTGGATATATTAATATAAGTAAATTATACTACTAATATAATTTGAAAAACAATTTTGTTATAGATTTTAATAATGTTGTGCTTACATTCACAATATATCTATGATTAGAATTATATTTAGTTTATATAACTGTATAGATAAGATAGATCCTAGCCAGGGTAAGCAAAATTAATAATCGGAAATTAAAACAATTCGACAGAAAATTAATTTTACTAAATTTTTTGTGAAGATATAAGTAATGCATTAATATTCTTGGCTTTACTAAATTTTTTGTGAAAATATAAGTAATCCATTAATATTCTTGGCTTACACTCAAACTTTTACGACCTAATTTTAAAATTTTCTTTCGAATATAATTGTATGGTTTAAGGGTTTAGAGAATTTCCTACATTATATGTATGTCTGCTTATATCCTAGAGTGATTTGGAGAATTTGTAATTGTGTTTCTAAAATTGTCTCAGGCTCAGTGCCATACAATTGGTCTAAATTTTGTGCCTTAAAGTTGTTCAATATTACTTTTTGTTAAATTCAGCCCACTCTACTGCTCATTCTTACTAAAATATTTGCTTAATGATATATGCAGTTGTTAATATTATTCAATATTTTAAGAAAACATTATATATATTTCCTGAAACTGTATACGTCAATAAGTTTACTAATAATTTAAAAAATTTCATGCATATCGTGGATGTGCCTGGAAAACTATACAGAGAAACAGAATCATAGTTAAAACCATTATTATATCATGCTTGAATTAACATTTTAATTTTTTACAAAAATTTTTAAATTAGTTATCAATCTTGTATGATTTTAAGATGATTTTATTTAAAATAAAGTCTTACGTATTTAAATTAAATATGTCAATATTTTAGACTACATTTTCGTATTTCAAAAATAAGTAGAAACATATTAAAAAAAAAAAGAAAACAAACTTAGTTTGATTTCAATTCGGTTCTTACTTAATTTAGTGTTATTTCTGCTTGATTTCAGGATTTTATTTTTCTGTATGTGTGTGTGTAAATTTAACAAAGTTTTTATTAGAAAAACAAATAATTTATGTTTAAGATATTAAAATCTGATTAAATTGTTTCTATAATGTGATTTTAAAATTGTCATAAAAATAAATATAATTTTACTTAAATTTTGGTTATTGTTAGTTTTTAAATATATATTTTTAGGTTTTTACCCTTTAAAAACGTTGGTTTATTTCTTTACATAAACCCGGTTCTTTTCTATTGTAATCAAAATAACCAATTCCACTGCTGATACCAATTGTTACGTTTTAACTTTTAAAAACGTTCTTTTAGCTCCTTTAAATAAACCGGGTTAGTGCTCTTTGCAATTAAAAATAACACACACACACACACACACACTTCTGTTTGATATTAAGCTTATACACTTATTTATTTATTACATACAACTGTATAACACACAGACAAGTCTACAACGATTTACTAAAGCCCGACTGAATAAAACAATCCCTAATAATCAACTGACTAACTAAATGTGATACGGCATCCTTATATAGTGCAACGGCCGTAGGTTTTAAAACATACTAGAAAACTCCAGTGATACTCAAACCACTTAACATCCCTACGGGGAATGAGGAGTCAATTGCCCTCCAAGGACCTATCCCGTGACCGGTCAACCGAAGGCATATTTCTAAATTAGTACAAATATGAACCAAAGAGAATGAATTAATTTTCTAAGTATTTTCTGATTCGTTGCTTTCACTGTTGCATTTAAAAAACTTGACCAAGGTGCCTAAATTGTGGCAATTGGTCATTTCCAATGACAACGCCATGTTAAAGTGATATGCCTCTTTCAAACAAAAAGACCGATCAACGACCGGTTAAGTATGATCCCCGTAGGGATCATACTTAAATGTAGTGTTACCAGTTTAACAGGTTTAGCAAATCCCGTTTCTCCGAATATTTTTCTTCTAAAATCCCAGAATTTTCTATACCAGACTAATCCAATTTCGTAACAATATTTTTATATACAGCCAAAAAGTAGGCCCCAAATTATTTACTTATTTATTGTAAGATCAAGGTGGCAGGCAAACTATATTTTAAATATTGGATATAAGAAGGCTTTAAAGTAAAGATGTTATATTGAAGACATTATTAAAAATATATAGTATACTTTTGGGTGGTATTAAATAATAATTTTAAAGCATACTTTAAGTAGCACAATAACTAAAAACGCTATAAAATTATTGATTATAAATGATCACCAAAAGGGATATTATTTTATCTAGATTTGTAGTTAGTTGACTCAGTTATAAATTTTTTCTACAGCTGAAAAGCAGGCTACAAATTATTTTATTATTTTTATGAATGATCCAAATGGCAGGAAATTTTCATTTTAGTTATTGGAAATAAGATTTTTTTAAAATAAATCCTTTATTAAAAATTAAATTATATACCCAACAAACAAATCGTTCCGTTTACGTACCGTTTTCGGTCCATCATAAACGGAATCCAACTCCGTTTACGTACCGTTTTCGGGATCCGTATACGGACCAGAAAACGCATTTTAAGGAACATCGAAACCGATTCGAATCCGTTGAAAGTCCGTCAATGACGGACCGTTTACGGACCGATATGTCGTGTAAAAAACTGACATGTCGGTTGTAAGTCCGTCATTGACGGACCGTTGTGTCGTGTAAAAAACGGACAAGTCCGTTGAAAGTCCGTCAATGACGGACCATTTACGGACCGTTATGTCGTGTATAAACGGAGTGACTTCGGACCAAAAACGGACTTGTACATCTATCTAAATAGACTAATTTTGAGTAAATTAAATTTACTAAATTTTTTTTTATTTTTAATAGATTTATTAATAACGAAATTACTTACATTTACACTATATTTAGTACATCACTAAATTTTATTATTCTTACCATCTAATATATGTATGCGACTTGAATTTAGTTAATTGATGTGTTGAACCCATTCCAGCTACCGCCACCAATTTCTCGTCACAAAAAGTTTTTAAAATAATTTAATTGTTTTCATTTTGAACACAAATTAAAATCAATTAAGTCCGTATTTTACGGTACGGAAACGGAGTTAAAACGTATTGTGTTCGAAAATCCGATTACACGGTCCGTTAATGTTCCGTATACGTACAAGCTTTGACGGATACGTGTATTACGGACCGTTAATGTGCCGTAAAAGCCGGATTCATGATTCCGTACGTGCCGGAGAGTCCGTAAAAATGTTTCTTGGGTAGTAATATAACGACTGATAAAATTTTATATAATTTTGTATGTAACATATATAGTTTTATATTGTAACTTATATTATTTGCTATGGCTTATATGCCTTAATATCAACAACATCTCTATATATTCGACAATATCAAATAATAGCTGTGTCTATATAATTGGATTAATAATATATAATGAGATGAGACCCAACCCATAATACAATCGAATCAAAGTATATATTTTTATATCTGATTTTATATAATTTTATTTGATTCGATTCAATTATACAGAATCAATTTCAGTATCTAATTGGATGTGTTTCAAAAATTATTTTTAACCGGGTCGTTATTACTTTCAAGCAAACAGGCTATTTTATTAATTATTTATTGCAAATTATATTTGTATGCATATTTCTTTTTAATGGTCGTTATTACTTTCAAGTAAACAGTTTAAAAAAAAATGTAGTATACTTTTAGGAGCTATTAATTATTTATTGTAAAGCCCACTTTTAGCTATTTTATTAATTTTTAATGATCTAGAATCTTATAAATAATTTATTATTAAATTAATTTTCTAATTTTGGCTTCAAATTAATTTCATATTCTAACATTCCCTCTTTGCCTCTGTCTCATTACAATGTTTGTTATATTTTTTTTTTTTCAATTTTAACCAACCATTACAACTTTTAACAACCATTATTGTTTATGTAAAATGTGACAACTAAGTTTTGTAACATGACATAAACCTTAAAATTATAACAGAGAAAAAAATACACCTGCTGTTACAGACAACACCTTATAATAAAACACAACAGACCCCCAAATGCTCACAAAAATTAGTTAACAAAAAAAATATTTTAGAAAGAAATTGAAAATATATAAGAATATGAAAAGAAATTCGGAAAAATAAACGTAACTTGTTGTTATTATGAGTTTACAATACAGTGTTTTATAAATAAGAATTACAACATCTGTGAATAGTCATTGCCGTTACACACACAAAAAAAGTTTGTTAAAAAATTGGGTAACATAGCTCTATAGAAATTTTTTATATAAATTATATTAGCTTTTATATTATTCAACTAAAATTTTGAGAAAGTTTGCCAAGTTTTAAGCCAAAAAACATATTTGTATAGAGCTATCTTAACCTATTTATTGCTAAACATTTTTTCGAGTGTTTTTACGAATTAATTATATTGAAACAAAATTGTTTATGGCCATGACAAAAAAGTATAAAAAAAATTAAAATTGAAATAGCCCCATTTTCACAATGTCCCGTTAGCACCTAACTGTAACTTTAACTAACACATTTGTTGTTGTTTCCCAAAAAAAAAAAAAAGAATTTAATTTTTGGCTAAATTTTAGCTGGACATTCAGTATTCGGGCCTTAAATGTTAATAAATTTGTTCAAATACATTTGTGTTTATAGTATTAAAATGATAAATTACTATTTATTGTAACAAATCTTTAACCATCCCACAACACTACACTTCAGTGAGTTTTCACTAAAATTTGAGTATACTTTTAGGCTGAGGTGTTGTTTCAAGGTATTTTTCATTTGTTGTAGATTTTGATTAAAGAAAATATAAGAAGTTTTTGTATATTTATTATCAAGGTTGTTTTAATTTTATTCTTGTCAGTTTTGAAAAGAAAATAGTAGGAGATAATCGATATCATATAAATAGAGTTTGCTAAAAACCGAAAAATTTGGAAACCGCGGTTTCGGTTTTTCAAAATTATAAAAACCGCGGTTTCGGTTATTTTTCGGTTTTCTTGTAATAGTAATATAACTCTTTTAAAATAATTAAATATATCAATATCCTAAAAAATTAAATAATTTAATACGTCCAAGATATCTTTTAAAATTCGATTAAATTTCTCACTCATATATTTAAAGGCAATAACGCTATTTCGAAACCTTTCCAGGAGAAGAAATAAATGCGGCAACTAAAGTTGTATTTTAAAGAGTTTAAATTTAAATTTTAGCAATTTCTTTAAAACAATATAAAGTTAAAATTTTATAAATTTTCCGGAATACGAAATAAAGCTTTTTGAAAAATACGCGGTGAAAATCGTAACTGAATATGTGAAACTCAATATCTCTTAAACCACTTGACTTTTTGGTGCAATTTTTTTTTATAAAATTATAAGCCTCAGTTTATGGTATCCGTAATAACAAAAACAAAAAATTCTTTAAATCAATTTTTAATGGAGAAAATGTGCATTACAATTAAATATAAAATTTTATAAAATAGGAGCTGAGCCTTTTTGAAATTCAAGATTCAATAATATGCAATTTAATTAATTATTTTTATTGGTTAAAGTATTTGTTAAAAACCGACTTATTTTTGTCGGTTTTCGGTTTCGGTTTTGAGGCTTGGAAAACCGCGGTTTCGGCTTCGATTAAAACCGAACAGCAAACTCTACATATAAATTTTAATTTCTTTTTGAGAATTTTAGCATTTTTATTTCAACAATATTGATAAAGAAATGTGTCTACAAAATTCCTAGATTTGATTAAAATTTTGTGTTTATAATAAAATATATACATTTGAGAGGAAAAGTGTTATAGTGCCTAAAAGTAGATTTTAGATTTTGAAAAAATTATTAAAATAAACAAAACTGTTGGTAGTTTTATAAAGAAAACAACATTTACTTATTTAATTTTTGTGAGACATAACAAAATTGTGCACTAATATTCCTAAAAAAATTTCCATATATTTGAATATATAAAAATCCTAAAAGTATGCAACATTTTTTTAAACTATGTAAACATATGTTTTTCACTTAAGAAACATATGGTAGACATTTAACACCTAAAACAACTTGTGAACTTCTCTGATGTTTATTTTTTGTAAATATAAAAAATTAACTATTCAAACTTATTTTAATTTTTGCATTAAAAAATAATAAAAATTGTTTTTTTCAAACTTTCTGTATTTTCATATATTTATATTCTAACTAAAAATATGATAAAAAAACTATTTTTAAATTTGGAACACTGTTTGAAAAAAATTTAAATTTTTTTCTTATACCTGCATTATAAAAATTCCAAAATAAATACTTTTTTAAGCAAGTAGAATACCGTAATAAAAGTATTATCAACATTATTTATCAAATCTTAAATTTTCCTTTAACCCTCCCAAAAGTATACTATAATATTTAATTATTACATAACTCCTTAGGGTAGGCAATACCTTTTCTTTATTATAACTTAATATACCCTTCCAAAAGCAATAAAATATGTTATTTTTTTTTTTAATTAACATGTCATTTTGTAAACTATTCTATATTTATTCTAACATTTATTTAAACAATCATTGACCTCTGACCTAAACACAATTGTTTATATTCCCATGGTAAAAACGTTATATTTATTCGTTCAATTTTCAAACATGTAAAACGTTTTATGGGTATACATAAAATTACATATAAATACAAAAATAAAAAATAAAACAGAAATATATAGCATTGCATGACATATCATGTCTTATTGTCTTATTTCAATGTACGTTTAAAGCATGAAATTCGAATACCAAGCTAGTAACAATGACTCAGTTGTCTAAAAATACAATAAATATACAATATTCAAAATGCAAAAAACACAAAAAATACTGAAGATAACCACAGCTATTGCTGCAGTATTATATAGTTAACATACAGAAACAAGCGAAGTTTATTTCCTGTTTCCGTAACAAAATAAAAATACTCATAAATTGTGGTGGTTTTGTTAAAAGACTAAGGGTAGCAGGAGGTGGAGAAGGAACAAATTAAGGCAAAGGCTTAATTAATGGTTTAGAAAGAATTTAAATTTAAAAAATCGTTTTAAAAAAAGACAATACATATATTTATGTAAAATATAGTAGTTAGCATATTTTAAGGCGAACAAAGTATGTTCATTGCAATTTAGTTTTTCATATCGGAAACTGTTCAAAAAGCTCTCATTTTTAAGAATTTTCCACACTGTGTAATATTTTGGAGATTTTATACACAATAATTTTGTAAAATTTTTCAAAAATCTTAAAATTTTTAAACCAATCTTTGACAAGTCCTTTCCTTTCCTAGAACCAATGGTTGACAATTAATGCATTTTCAAGTGCTACCAATCACTATCATCAGATTGTCTTTATGGGGTTTTCTACTAGGTTATAATGTATATTTTAATTTTTGTATATATGTTAACTTTAAAGTGAAAAACATTTAGAGAAACTAAAATCTCTCTAGGTTATGAGAGTACCTGATGATAGTGATTGGTAGCACTTGAAAATGCATTAATTGTCAACCATTGGTTCTAGGAAAGTTTTTTTCATAAGTTTTTTCTCTATTTGTTGTAAAATAAATTGTGAATTATATTTGGAATTTGTCATATTTGATCTTAAAACCGAACAAAAATAGCACTCAAAAAAAATATTTTAAGAATTGATGCATACTTTTAGGATCCAAAATTTTTACAAAAAGTGTGGCACATATTTAGGCTGAAATTTGTTATACTTCGATTTTATATTATCTTTATAAACTGAGAGAATTATCTGCATGATATTAATGAGTTTTTGCATAATACTAATAAAGTTGCACTGAAACTCATCCACTGAAACTTTCCATTGAATAAATGCAACTTTTCATAGAATGTTGTAAAAATTTTCATTGTATTTATTAAAAGTTTCATATACTAAAAGAAAAAGTTTCATTAAAACTAGAATCATAAAATATGTAAAGCTTTTCCCTTAAAATTAAGAAATTTTTCATTTACTTTGTAAAGAAAACTTCATCAGTTTACTGAAAAATTTCATTAAAACTCTTGCAAAAAAATTCTCTCTGTGTAGGACAGTTATTAAATTAACAAAAATCGCTTCTTGAGTTGTTGTGTAGTTTAAGAATTTTTTTAAAATTAACAAAAAAAAAAGTGCTGCTAATTTTTAGAGGAAAACTTGTAGTTATTACAGAATTCATATAGAATCATATTGACACTACGGAGAAAGAAGCCGGTACCAGGTGACACGCAGGTTATGTCTCAGGGTGGCAGCGATCGGTCCTTTATCGAGACCCGTCACTTTAACAGGGCGTTGTCACTGGAGGGGACCAACTGCCACAGTTTAGACACATTTTGAAATATCCCAGGACAAAGTCAAAAGAACATTTCACCTAAATAACTTAAAGGAACATGTCGCCAAATTAACTCAAAAGAAACAGAGACAGAATGAGTCACTGGTAAGACAATTTGTGACAAGTCGTTATACAATTTGTACCATGTCTGTTATGAATTAAAGCATAATTTTAGGATTTACGAATTTTTCAAAAAATGTGGCATACATTTAGGTTGAACTTCTTTATACTTCGAAAACATTTTGTTCTCACAATAATTATTGCAATAAAAAATCGTTTTTTGAATTCTCATTATTTTATGTTGTTTGCTTTCTTAATGACTTACGAATGTAGTTAAAATGTACATTTATTCTGCAAATAAATATTATTTTTACTCGAAACAACAAATCTGAACTTGCTACTCAAATAACTAACAAATTCTGAGTGTATTCCGGGCGTTTTTCGTACACTGCACGCTTCAAACGAATCAATTGTGTTCGGCAAAGGTCCCCTGTAAGCGTTTGGCCCGATTTCAGCAGCTCATAATAGATGGAAGGGACCATTCTGGTCCCACTAAATACAGAGTATTACAGTGGCGCCATGGATATTCGGCTTTGGCGTTGATTTAGCTGGTTGGCCGGGATTCACATACAATTTCTTGCACTTCGGGTTCTGATAATGGGTCCATTTTTCATCGCCAGCAATGATTCCATGCAAAACTTACTTTTTTATGGCATTCCAGCAGCATTTCGGACATGCAAAATCGTCTTTCAATGTCTCTCGGCTTCAATTCGTGTTCCAACCAATTTTCTAGCTTTTGGATGAATCCTGCTGTTTGCAAACATTTTGCTGATTTAGTGACTCCCAATGATTTTGCAAGTTCTTTTTGAGGTAGACAACAATCTTCATCGAGTAATGCCTCCAATTCATCATTCTCTAACTTTTTTTGGCTGACCTGGGCGGTCTTTGTATTCCATGTCAAAATCACCAATTGTGAACCACACAAACCATCTCTCGCAAGTTAAAATTGATGGAACATTTTCAGGATAAGCTTTGGTGAGCAATCGATGTGCTTCAGCTGCCCTATTTTTAAAATTGAAGAAGTAAAGCAACACTTCCCGCAAATGATACTTTGTTGACACCAATTTCGGCATTTTCGAAACAAACAAAGAACTTTGTTGTTTATTTCGTTCAACGACTAAGTGAGAAGAAATGACAGACGTTTACCCTCCAAAATGCCATATAAGTTATTAAAGACACAAACCATGTGTAGAAGATACGCCATCTGTTGTGAATCCCGCATTTTTAAGTTATACAAAAATATATAGATTTCCATTGCCTATTTTTAAGTAACATTTTTTTTTAAATAGTTTTTAAACTCTCCAAAAATGTTGCATATTTTTTCGGCCTAAATATTCTTTTCAATTGAATTTCCATTGAATTGTCTGAGTATTTAATAAACTAATTTCCTTTCATAAAATTTCTCATTACCCATAATGTGCTCTATTATCCAAGCAAGTTAATTTTGTATGTTACAGGTAATTGCTATCTAACTACTACATAATAAATCCATGTACTAAAGAAATAATTTCTACACATACAAGTTAAATTTTATCTATTAAGTATCTACACACTTTTTATATTTATCTGGCTATTTGATACACATTTTAAATTGGATTATTTGTTTATTAGATTTTAATACGATTTTGCCAATTTGTTTGTAGTTTTATTTATGCTGCTTCTTTTTCATTCACGAACTAACTGACCGCTCCCCCTTGCACTTTTTGTAAAATGTTTGTGTAATATAAAATACAAATTTATTGATTGGTTTTTGTATGTGTATTTATATGATATAATGGTTTTTTAACCATAGAATGAACAATACAAATATTTTCATTTCATATATCGACTCTGTGGTACAAGGTATATTGTGTTTGTGCTAATGTTTGTAACTATCAAAAATTTTGGGAGTAGACTCACGGCTTGTAGTAAAACGATGGATTGATTTCTTGGAACAGCAAATTTCCCTGGGTAGTGTTACCATACCGAAGCAATTTTACGCAATTCCTTGCAATGGACCTATAGAATTTTATTTATGAATCTGATAGTGCTCATTTCGGGTAAAAGAAAATCCGTGTCCAACTTTGGCTCAGTTTCGGTCGAAAAGTTATGA
Organism: Leucophora obtusa; assembly: GCA_949987735.1. Classification (NCBI taxonomy): domain Eukaryota; kingdom Metazoa; phylum Arthropoda; class Insecta; order Diptera; family Anthomyiidae; genus Leucophora; species Leucophora obtusa. The sequence continues at coordinate 4,410,597 of OX465297.1, forward strand.
AATTTTCGGAAAGTAGAATTCGTGGCCAACTTTTGGACGCCTGATTATTATGGCAGAAAGCGATAAGTTTGACGTAGAAAACACGAATTGCCCTTTTGAGTTTATCTCAGAAACTGTCGAAACTATATTTACTCAACATATAAATTCATAAACTAGGATATCTGTCCCAACAGACAGCTTGATGCCCCGAACCATAATTCGCTTCAGTATCGGTGAAATCGGTTACTACCTAAAACACTTGACCGAGATCCATTTATTGTATGATTAATTGAAATTCACTCTCCCGAATTTGATATGCTTCCAAAATATGCTCAAAATCGTACTGCGGAGTAGCTTATCTTATAGTCAACATGCCCGACTTTAATTTTTTCACTTATTTCATATTGTATTCGTATTATATTGAAATAAATACAATAAAAGAAGAAAAGGTAATAAAATTAGGGTTTTTATTTAAATAAAATTAAATCTATAAATATAAAATAGTTCTGTTTACATTTAATATTTGATAAAATATGCATAATAAATTACATAAAATATAAATATTGTAATTCATGAATAATCAATTAGGCCTGATAGATATATTTAAAAGCAGACAATTAATTTTTTATGAAAACAATATTTGTAGCAAATATAATTGTAATGGCAGGGTTAATTTAAGCACGTTGCCAACGATTTTAAATTCTGAGAATCAAGTTAAATTTAGTAACTTTTCGTTCGTCAAGCTAATTTAGGTTTCAAATATGTAACATACTTTTAGGGGCATATCATTTTTTTCAAAAGTATAACAAAATTGGTTTAAAAGAATTAAATGTGCTAAAATCTCAAAACAAATTAAAAAAAAATTTATAAAAATAATTTTTGTAAACTTATTCATATACGGCTTTTAAAAAATCGCCATAGATGGGGTCCATACATGGACAATCCAATGTGGAAGTAGATGAATTCATATGACTTCATATATGAGCATGTATGACCATAAATAATAATATTTATGTCGATTTTTAACTGCCCATGTTAAAATCTAAATATATATGAACACACATGATCATAAATGGTCTTGTATATTACCATAAATGCGTGTACGTGATAATTACGGTGGATCTTCGTTATATGGACGAACAAAAATGGCGACCTGTGACCCGTCCCTCCCCTAGAAATATGCCTTTGAGTATAAAAATAAACCATGCAAAAAATTAAGGTGATCGGATAACGGGAACACGTGCCGTATCGGCCCTGAAGTTTGAAATACGATTTACAAGGCGAAAAAATCACTTTTTTGGCTTTTTTGAAAATACTGGCTCTTAAATACCTGTATTTTTGGAAAGTGTAAATACAATCATAATCTAGACTAAATTACCTTTCTAGTAATGTACAAAAACCCAAAATCGGTTTGAAAATATTTTAGTAATTGCAATTTCCTCAGACCATTATAGGGTTAAAAAGAGATAAATTATGAAAATCGTAAAAAAATAAAATATTTTTTTTAAAAATTTACAATGTTACACTCTAGTTTAATTTCTAAGATCCACAAATAGTCAGATATAAATTTTTTTCTCTCTCGGATTATGCTAACCTAGTCACAGGTATGGCCAAAGGTGGGATTTTTTTTCTTTTGTAATCTTGCAAAACTCTAATTTTGAATTTTTAAAAATTTTGTTCAACAAAATGTAAAAAAAAGTAGTCGACGCATAGGGGTTTATTAAATATACCTTAGAGAATAATTCTACTGAAAATTACACATATCCCTCTTTTAACTTAACAGTGAAGGCGTTTTAAATTTGAAAATTTTAGAGAAAAGTGTGATTTTGGCCAATATTTAGATAATAGTATAAAATTTTGTGTTTTTCGCTAGCTGTAACAAAATCAATTCCGATTTCTTTTAACTCTGATATAAGAGATTGTTTTCCGAAAATTTTGTAAAACTCCGACAACGTTAACCCTTTCTTTATTAAGGTCAAAGGTGAAATTTAAAAATTTTTCGATTTTTCCTGCAATATAAAAACATTGTGTAGTTTCTAGCGGAATTTGGTGAAAGTTGTCGAAATAACTCTGTTAACACCAACTCTTTTATGTAGTAACAAAAAATTGGAAATTAACCCTTATAGGCACATGGGGTCAAAATGACCCCAAATTTTTTAAACGTAAAAAATCAACTCTAGAAAAAATTCTTTAGTAATTAATTCTAATATTAATTACGATTGTCCTATGCGACGGTTACAAACACTTAAGTAAAAACGTGCCATTTGACATGAAAATCGATATAAAAACCTTTAATTAAGCATTTTCTAGAAGAAAAAAAATAATAAAAATTAACATTATGTCCAAGAGACCCATTTTTTATGTTAAATAGCGCTGGTTTTATGTAGAAACCGTAAAAAGTCGAAATTAACTTCTTCATATTTTTTAAACAACAATTTAAGGTTTCTACACAAATTTTTCAGCCAACCAGCAGTGGTTTTTTCATAAAAAGTAATACATTTTGTAAATCAATTACTGGAAAAGCACTTTTTGTAAACGTTGGCAAAGCGCTCGAAATGAGTGCTTTTCCAGTGCTTTTTTCTTTTTACCATTGTTAGCCAACGCTTAACCAGTGCTTTGTTTTTTGTACAAAACAACTACAAAATATTTACCACAATTTGCTTTGTCATCTTCCAAAATATTACTCCGTCATTCTGACAGATCTATATCTAGTCCTTAGACGATTTCCTTAGGCAGAAGGGAAATCCGGATAGTTACAAGCTACAACAATTATTTCTTACAATATGTTAAATAGGTTTTGGGACTTCCTTTGCAGTTTACGTCAATAAAAATAAATTTGAAAGTTTTGTTAAATTTTTTAGCAAAACTCTTGGATTTGTTTGAAATTAATTTTAATTATCCTATATTTAGTCTCGAACTTAGTTATTATAATTTAGTATGGCCTACTTTTAGGTGAAAGTTTATAAGACTTTAAATTTTATATTAAAAATTTCTTTTCGAGTAAATTTTTATAAATTTAATTTTAATCATTTTATATTATACATATTATGCCATCAAAATTAATCATAAGAGTGAAGCTAACGTCTCTAAAGTTCAAAAATTGCTAACATACTTTAAGGGATTAGCTTTCATTAAATTTTCACAAGATTGCTTGATTTCCAGGAAATTCTTAATACTATCCTGTACTTTTCATACTATTTAGTAATTCAAATATTTCATAGCCTACTTTCAGGCCTAAATTTTATATTAAAAATTCCTTTTCCTAATTTATGTTTCTAAATTAACTTTTAATAACAGTATTTCGTATATATTTTTGCATTTAATATTATTCGTAATTTGAATTCAATTAGTTTTTAGAACTGCAATTAAATATTAATTTGCTGTAGCAAATATATTGATTGCAAATACTAAAGTCAACATTCAAACTAATTAAATGATTTCCTGCTGAGTAAATATATATGAAAAAAAAAAAATGTACAAGAACATGTTTTAACAACCAATAGCAAGGCACTTCATTAATGAGGAAGAACAAATACAAAGTAAAACTAATATTAGTGCTGCTCCTCTAAATAACAAATGCTATCCTTTGGAAAATATAACCAGACAAATAAAAAAAAACTCCATAGAATAGATAAACAAATTGTAGAAAAGTACGTGGTTTAAATGCTTATTACATATTAAGAGGTTTATTACAATACTATTGCCAATAAACTCACCATATATAAATACAACTTATGCTGAAGTGGGAAACTTTAGTATTAGAAAAATAAATATACGTTATTACAGCAAAGTTAAGGCTACAGATTTTAAAAAATTCATTATACCAAAGTCTTCAAATTATGTAGCTGAAAGGAGTAGTAACAGCACACAAATATCTTACAACTTTTGTTATTTCTACAACTAACATGAAAAATAGTTGTACCTTGTACTGGGTGGAGATTTCTCTAAAGTTGAAAACAAAAACTAAAAAAAAATTTTTACTTCAAAATTGTAGTAAATTAAATACAATATAAAGTCATGACTAGAAGAAGATATGGATTCTACACCACATAAGGTAAAAACTTTGATTAAGAACTTAGAGAAAAAGAAAAATGTATAAAGCTTAACGGGAAAGAATTTTACATTAAAATGAAGCAACGAAAAAATAATAAAAGAAATAATGAAGTAGCCTACTTTTAGGAGGAAGGATAAGAAAGTGAATAATGTAATAAGAAACATATTTTAATACATTTTAAAACAATAAATTTAAAACTAAGAAGTTTTCATGACCTGTTTCGTTTAACTTGAGGTTTAATATTACAGAGCAACTATGAAGTACAGTTGAATTAAAAGTAAATAAAAAACATTGCATATTTTAGGGAAGGTTGGATATTAGTTTTAATAAGCTTGACAGAAAAGTACATAAAAAAGAAATTTCATTAAGAGCAACTTAAGTCGAATAGTACTCGTAATTTAGTCAGCTATAACTTTAACATGAAAAGAGTTGCTTAGATTATATCGCCTTTTATATACGCATAGAAAACAACATCATTTTATGGTAGTTTAAGAGCATCATGTTATGATTGCAGTGATGACAAAATCGTACTCAGTCATTAGAATACGATCAGTTAAAATCATGTTTATGATTATTAGAATCATAGGTACATTGATGATTTCGTATCCCAATCATGTGCAATAGGGTCGACCTTCATTATATGGAGGAAAAAAATGGCGACCTGTGACCAGCCCCCCCACCCTAGAAATATGCCTTTGGGTATAAAAATACACCATGCAAAATATTAAGGTGATCGTTTAACGGGAACACGTGCCGCATCGGCCCTGAATTTTGAAATACGATTTACAAGGCGAAAAATTTTTTTTTAATACTGGCCCTTAAATAACTGTATTTTTGGAAATTGTAAACAGAATCACAATCTAGACTGAATCACATTTCTGGCAATGTATAAACATCCCAAATCGGTAGGAAACTATTTAAGTAATTGCAATTTCCTCAGACCATTGTAGGGTTAAAATGAGATAAATTTTAAAAATCGTAAAAAATAAAATATTTTATTAAAAAATTTACAATGTTGTACTCTAGTTTCATTTCCATAAATATTCAGATATAAATTTTTGTCTCTTTTGGGTTATGATAACCTAGTCCCAGGTATGGCCAAAGATGGTATTTTTTTTTTATAAAGTTTGCAAAACTCTAATTTTGAGTTTTTTAAATTTTTTTTTCAACAAAATATAAAAAAAAGTGATCAACGCATAGAGGTTTATTAAATACACCTCAGAGAATAATTCTACTGAAAATTACACATATCCCTCTTTTAACTTAACAGTGACGGCGTTTTAAATTTTAAAATTTCAGAGAAAAGTGTGATTTTTGCCAATAATTTTTTAATTTTTGCGTTTTAAGTTTGCTGTAACAAAATCAATTCCGATTTCTCTTAATTCTGCTACAAGAGATTTTTTTGGGAAAATTTTGTAAAACTTCGACAACTCCATTCTTTACCACACATAGAAAATTTTGCTGGACGAGTTTTAATGTAATTTTTTAGTAAACTAATGAAGTTTTCTTCACAAAGTAAATGAAAAATTTAATAAATATGATGAAAAAGCTTCATATATTTTATGAATCCAGTTTTAATGAAACTTTTTCATTGAGTGTATGAAAGTTTTAATAAATGATATGAAATTTTTTACAACATTTTATGAAAAATTCCATTAATTCAATGAAAAGTTTCAATGGACGAGTGCCAGTGCAACTTCGTTATTTTTATGCAAAAATTCATTAATATCATGCAGATAATACTCTCAGTGCAAGGTCAGAAGTGAAATTTTTGAAAATTTTCGATTTTTCCTGAAACAATATAAAAACATTGTATTGTTTCTAGCGGAATTTGGTGAAAGTTGTCGAAATAACTTTGTTAACACGCAATTTTACAAACAGTTATAAAAAATTAGAAATTAACCATGGGGTCAAAATGACCCCAAATTTTTAAAATGCAAAAAAAGTGCAATTTGACATAAAAATCGACATAAAAACTTTTATTAAGCATTTTCTAGAAAACAAAATCTAAATTAACCTGTTTGAGAGCGTGTTTTCAAAATAACCCATTTTATATGTTAAATAACGCTGGTTGACTGAAAAATTTATTTATGTTTCTATATAAATTTTTCAGCCAACCAGCGTTATTTAACAGAAAAAATGGGTCAGTTTGACACCGTGCTCTCAAATTTTTATTTTTTTTATAGAAAATGCTTCACTAAAGGTTTTTATGTCGATTTTTATGTCAAATGGAACTTTTTTTTGCCATTTTTTGAGACTGAGGAACAAGCCAACTTTCGGGCTCAAGAGTGTAGATGAAAAGGTATCAAAATTTTTATTGTTACCCAAAAAACTACAGAGGGCTTGCCTTTTATCAAACTTTTTCAATAGTATTTGGAGGACACAATTTTAACGAGCCTTAGCTATTTATTTTTTTACTCTTTATACTTTAATTAGATTTTGCTATTTCAGTAAGTGTCCATGTCCGATTAATTTGTCTAAACCTTAATCGAAACAATTGAAATCTTTAGATTAGTGTTTTAAAAAAATTTGTGAAAATTATTTTTTTTATACACCAGATGCCCTGCAATACCATATAGAGTGAGTTGCAATTTAAACTAACTCGCTATATATATATTTCATTTTTAAATAACTTTGTTCATTTGTTCTTAAACTTACAACAAAATTTAAATAAACCTATTTGCTGCATAATAAAATATATAAAAGTTTTTCTTTTTCTAACAAACTTAAGTCCTAAACAACATAAGACAATTTATATTGAAATACCATATGGTTTCCTGTAGACAACTACCAACTACTAGTGCTGGCAAAATTTAAAAGTACGAGTACTACTTGGATATTAAAACAATATTATATGAAATATAAGGAAAATCTTATTTAGCAATACTACCCAACAAAATTTTGTGTTTCAACATTCATAGAAACAAACTTGTATTAGTTAAAAAATAGCTTGAAAAACTGGAGGAAATACTGCTGAAAATAGCAGATTTGTTTTGCTAAATAATAATAAGATTAGAACTTTGTTATGTTGTGATGTTATAAACGCACTGGACTGTTACACATACGGTTGCGGGTTCCATTCCCAGCAACCGCAACATCAATTTAGAAAAATAATATACATGAGTTTTCTATCCCTTATATATATCGCAGCGTCATCCTTTAGTGTTCGCATAGCACTTAACTCCACCGAAGTAAAATAATATAACAGGGCTATGAACTAAAAAGCTTCAACAAAGTTCCTCAACTCTTCATTCAATGGCGCCCAATAACTGTTCTAAGATTCAACATCTAGCGCAATTGCAGTGTTGCTATATTTGAAGCCCTTCATCTGTCACTACCTTTCACTTCTTTTCTATTCCCTTTCCAAAGAAAGCAACACATTAATTAATAGGAAGAATTTTCTGAGTGCTATTTCTCTTTAAGAAAAAAATGTGAAATTTACGGAAATTTAGTTATATTTGAGTTAAATTTTAGTTAAGTGAAAATGGAAAATTATACTGTAAATTTTGCGGAAAGTTTTGGTAAATATTAGTAGACTAAAAATAGCAAAACCAAACTGTTATGTTTAGTGAATAATAACGATAAAAATAAAATAATTGCAAGCGTGCATGTAGTTTTAAAAACATATATTTAATTGAATGTAAACATATTCAGCAACACAGGTGGAAATGGGATCGTATATGAACATATATAGGCTCATATATGATCATATATATGGGTAGAGCTGATCATATGAGTCCATATATATAATTCCATATACGATATTATATATTCCCATATATGTTTGGATCCGTGTATATAATTTATATATGCTCATATATAAACATATGTGATATGTGTTTATATATCCTGAAATGTAGGATCTGAACATATATGTATGTATGGTCATATATGAGACCATATGCGGTCATATGTTGTACTATATATGGACATATAAGATCAGCTATGGCCGTATATAATCATATGCAAGTCCATATATGATCATGTATGTTCATATACGATCCCATTTTCATCTGAGAATGTCTTTTTTCTGCGTGTAACCCCCATGACTTTTGTTTGAAATTCTTCAAAATGCAACTACATTTATAGCTGCAAAGTAGAACTGGTTCCCTTAGAACGATTGCAAAAAATGTTCGTGGGTAGTACTGAACACAATATTATATATAAAACAAAATATTAATTTATAAGATGGAATAAGTTGGGGTATAGTTTGTCTAACTCGTAAATGTTCTTGGCTGTTCAACTTGAAAGTGAGTTTTTGTTTTCTTTTTTCTACTAGTCAAAACTATTTTAGTTAAAGACACATGCTGTTTTTTGTAATAATTTTCTAGAATATATCAGAATTTTTTGCAGTATTTATAAAAATATTATAGGAAGTGTGTTGTCGTTTTCATTTGAATTTTTTTTTTTTTTTTTTTTTTGAAGAATTTGAACATATGCCAAAATTATTTTTCCAAACTAAATTATACGTTTAGTTGTTTCTTTTCAAAAATGCACGAGTTTGGGTGCAGCTAAATTGTCGTACTTCATTTAGTTAGAATGTCATCATCATCATCATGATAATCATCATTTTATGTTGTCATATGCATGCAGTTGTTGTGCAGTTTTTAAGGCAATATACTGTTATAGGGTTTTTATGGAAATTTTTTTGTTTTTATGATATTTTTAGTTTTACTGCAGAGATTTTTTTCTATACACTGCAGTTGCTATATATGTTAAACTGTTGGGGAAAAACAGAAAAGGGTTTAATGAGTTTTTTAAAAAATTAAAAAAAAACCAGCAACAAAGTGTTGAAATTTTATATAAAACAATGTAAAGAGATGGTCAGTAGCAATATTAAATAAGGGATACCTTAAAAATTTGGAAAACTAGTAAAAAATCATAGCAAATTCTCATATTCTTATATTGTTTATTTCCAAAAAAGTTTAAAAATTCCTAAAAGTATACTTTAAATTGATGTAAATACAAGGAGCCTAAAAGTATGCTATTTTTGGCACAGTACCTACTCTAACCCACGGGTTCCGTGGAACATGTTCTAGAACTGATTCCTGGGAGTTAAAATGTAAGGTTTCACTGTCGCAGAACCAGTTCTATAACTGGTTCTAGAACCGGTTGCTTTTGGGACAAACTCAAATAAAAATCACCGAATTTAGAACATAAAGTGGAACAGGTTGTATACAAGTTCAAGTTGTTCTACAACCGGTTCTTTGCATCCAACAATTTCGCTGGAATACTTTAAATTTGTGTATATATATGACACCTTAAAGTATGCCACAAAAAACACAATCTATTTAATTATAATCATTAAATTAAGGCTCAATTTTATACAAAACGCAACAGAAAAAAATTTTAAAAATTTTCAAAATATGTAGAAATTACATAAAAATATTTGTTTACAAAATACCAAAAGTTTCTTGTCTTGTTATAAAAAATTTTGGTAAAACACTAAATTTGCATACTTTCCTAAAATTTTATATACTTCAGCTATAATTTTTCTAACTATATATTGACAAAATGTGTTTTTCATATTTGTTACTATGAAAAAATTGCATATTTTAAGGCTACTTTATTACCAAACATTTTTAGCATACTTTTTGGCAACCGTAAAATTACATTTATATTTTCTAATTTCTCTCTCTATCTCTTCTGTCATTTCCTCTGTCTTCTTATCTTAAATATTACACAATTTTCTACTTGATTAAATGCATTGATTGTTTCCTTCAAAATGCATTTTGAATTTTAAACAAAAAAAAAAAAAAAAAAAAAAAACAAACCTAGAATTACCAATACCCTGACATTTTAGAGATAACTAAGAGTAAACGATTGAATGACTTGAATGTACAGAAATATAATTTTGCTAACGATAAATGTGTTAAAAAATATGTAGTAGAAACAGAGATGTATAAGCGGCAGGGACTCCCACAAAATGACATAATATGATAAACTCTTCAGGTATGAAACATCAATATTAGCTGCAGCAAGTGTGGACTTTTTTTAAAATCACAATCTTTAAATAAGGTTGCGGCTTCGATCCCCAGCGACCGTGATATTTATTTGTAAAAACTATATCTATGATTTTTCTATTCCTCATAAATATCTCAGAGTCCTCCTTCGGTGTTCCCATAGAACTTAATCTCACCAAAGTAAAATGCTATAACAGAGCCATGAACTAAACAACTTCAACATAGTTCGCCAACTCTCCATCATATGGCGCCCAACAACCGTTCGAAAATTCAATATCTCGCGCAATTACAGTGTTGCCATATTTGAAGCCCTTCATCTTTCAACACCTTTCATTTCTTCTCTACTCCCTTTCCAAAGAAAGCAATACGTTAATTAATAGAAAGAATTTCCTGTGTGTTGCTTCCGTTTTTAGAAGAAAAAAAATGTTGAATTTTCTTTGAATTTCAGGAGTGTTTGACAAAATAAGGAACATTTTTTCTACAGGAACTAGTCTTATAGGTGATATTCCTTCAGCGAATGCCTAGAAGATCCAGAAAGACATAAAAGCTAAAAATATTAAATCTTCTACATGAAAGTAGACGGGATTCACATAAAAATTTATATGTAGCTGTCCTCATCCGCTTTCCTACATCATCTGCATGTATCCGTCGTTTACCTAGAGTATTGTGAACTGTAATAATTATATCATAGAAGATATAATTATCTTCTATGCACATCTAAAAGAGTGTTGTTGTGGCTTTCAGACTATTTTTAAGGCTGAAAGCCATAAAATCCCATACAAAACAACATTGAATTTCCAAAAAATTCAAATTTTATGAATCAATGATTTGATTGTGTCGATACCAGGTCTTAACTGTTTTTGAAGTTTTCAAACTAATATTTGAACAAATATTTTATTGTGACTTTTCAAAAACAAACATGGGGAATTCTGTCATAACTTTTCGTAGGAATAGTCAAGTAAAGACCACCAAATATAACCGCTTGCAGCGAATTCCTGCGTACGTCCCTGACTATATAATAAATTCTACTTCAATGCATATTTTTGTAAGGAAATAACAAATAATGACAATTGTCTAGAGAGTTTAAACAAAACTAGCTACAGGAAATTTGCAAAAGGAATTATTTATGGAGAGAGAGATAAAGAACATTTTTTACACAACTTTTTAACAGCGAAAATAAGGAAGTAAGTATAATAAATTAAGATTGAACAAATTGTAAAAAACTCGGGCATTGAATTTGTTTTCTCACAAAAAAAATAAAAGTTTCTGCTTTTTTGTTTTGTAGTTTGCATACTTTACGGTGTTAATCAAAATATTTGTAGCATATACCAAGAATTTTAAGATTTTAAGAAAATCAAAGCATACTTTTAGGTTTCCCATAAGTGACACAAAATTACAATACACAAATAAAAAAGTTTTTATATAAAGCTTATTTAGGGGAAGAAGAAGAAAATATTTTTATTGAAAAATTTAACAGACACAAGGGAATCACCAGACTGCCGCAGTTTCGTCTCACCCAAAGACTCGTCAGTGGTTAGTTTATGTTTCAAATTGATAAAAGTAATTTTGAATTATTAATTTGTCTCTATATGAAAAACTTTTTGTGTATGCCATGACCAGGAATCGAACCGGCAGCCCTCTATACAGGCTATGACTCATAGCATAACCTCTTAACGAGATTCATTATGGTCAGCACAGCGATGAGTGCAATCCCTTAAACTAAAATTTTGGTGTTCAAAAATTGCTAAATAAAAAAAATTTCTTTCTATTAGAAAAATTGCCTAATTTAATTTTCAAATTTGATGCTTTGCATGCACTGAAAGGGCCAAGAGTTTCACACTCAAACAACTACGAAATTGAATACCATGTTCATTTTGTAGCAAAAGTTGTTGAACATATCAATTCTTTGTAAAAGAAAAGGAATTAAAATAAGATATATTCTCATCAAAAACACACATTGTAAACGTGTTAGAAATAATATTAAGTATTAATTCTTTGAAAAAAAAAAAACGAAATTAATATCCTTTACTGCTTTTCTTTTTTTGCTTTTGTACTTCATAAAAATTCATTTATACGTTGGCAAATATTTGCTGTTCATACATACACAAATTTCTTTTTCTCTGATTTATTGCTATGGTATCATTTTTTTTACCTTTTGAGCTTTTTTTTTAATATCTCAATATCTTGTTGTTGAAATATTGGAAAATAAAAAGAAAAACATTTTATTTTATGGATCTTTGGCACTGCAGTAGTGTATGTACTTTAAATTTGCATATCATATTTATAAAAGAATTTTCTTTATGCTTTAGCATTTATACAAGCGAAGATGAAATTTTATATGAATCTTTTTTTACATTTTTTATATATTTTTTTTTGTAATTCATACCACATGATTTAAGTAGTGTTTGTAAAAGTACTTGAACGTGTTTTAGTATCGGTAACAGAAATACTAAAAAAAATGCTACTTGAATTGATAAGATGAATGCAAAAAAGAAACTATTAAACGTTTTTTGAAAACCATTCACATGAAGCTCTTAAAACTAGAAATTTTATGTTATAGTATAAAAAATTATAGCCTACTTATAGGGGAAGATAAGAGAAATTAAATTAATAAGGAAAATTAAATGCAGTTTTTTTTAATAATTTTAAGTATTTTTAGTAGATTTTTTTTTTTCAATTTAAGTTATAATTTTCAGTTACATAATTTCCTTCACCTACATTTTGTAAATTTTATGTAATTTCATGTTATTTTTTAATAATTTAATTTCCTTTACCACCAACAATTTTTACATCATTTCTTACCATTCCATCTCATCAAGCATCCAACCAACCATCCATTCACTTACTGAATTTCATCACCTGTAACCGCTTTATTACTCTCAACATGATGTGACATACGAATATGTCAGTTAAGATCTTTTAGTATTTTATATGCTTGACATTGATTAAATTTTTTTTTTTTCACATACAAATTCTTTTTAACGCGGTGACAAAAATTAATGAAATATAAAGATACGTTAAGAAAAATTACATTTCACAGTTTAAATAAAAAAAAATAAATACTCAATTTGTTGAAAGAAAGAAAAAAAAACTGAAATTGTTACGGAATTCAATTAAATTGTCGAAAAATTCCTGATAATCACACGAAATTGCCATATGGAAGATAAGACAAATAGTAGATTTATTATATAAAGTGGAAAAACTAGTGTGAGTTAAGACAATATATAAATTTTACTAAAAAAATTTACATTAAATGTATTGCATACTTTGGGGGGTGATTAATATCATTTTTGTAAGGAAAGTGTGCCAACTGGTATACACTAAAATTTTAATGATATAAATAAATAAAAAAAGAGAAGCAACACCCAGAAAATTCTTCCCATAAATTGATGTGTTGCCTTGTTGGGAAAGATGATAGAGAAAAGCTGACAGCTGGTGAAAGTGAAGGGCTTTAAATATGGCAACACTGTAATTGCGCGAGCTGTTAAATCTTAGAACAGTTGTTGCGCGCTATCTGATGGAAAGTTGGTGAGCTTGTTAAACATTTTAGTTCACTTCGCTGTTATATTATTTTACTTCGGTAAGGTTAAGGGCTGTGGAAACATCAAAAGAGAGCGCTGCGATATATATGAGGAATGGGAAACCCATACATTTTATTTTTTCAGTTGATGTTGCCTTCGCTAGGGATCGAACGCGCAACCCTCTTTGTAACAATCCAACGCGCTAACGCACCTATACACTATCAATATTATTGAGCAGTGTTTTCAAAATCAACCAATCAGAACAAAGTAATTAAAGTAAAATGATTTGCAAATTTAATGTGTTTATAACTTTTGAAGAAAATGTTTATTCTTCTTCTTCTTAACCTCAAACCTACTAAATTAGAATTAATAAAAACACATATTAATTACAATATTAATTGTATTTGGACTATACGACGCGCTTGAATAAACAACACTTAACTAAAATAATACCCTGATCACGTAGTGGTGTAGAGTATAAAAATAAAAATGCCCTGTTGGCTGTCTGTCTGCAATATACACAAATTGCCTGCACTTGTACGTAAAAACCATACGTCAGTGTGGCAACATTTGCGAAAAGGTGACACGGAGGAAATAAGAAGATAAACAGGAAATCTAAAGTAGAATGTTTGTATATGTCTGTTTGATCACTTCTGAAAGTATTCATATAGAGACAATCTGACAATAAAAATATAAACAATAATACAATTTAATGGAAAATCACTGATGAAGCCTGTCCATAAAAAAGGCAGAAACCGGATCTAGTCTGATTAGCAAATTTAACGTGTTTATAACTTTTGAAGAAAATGTTTATTCTTCTTCTTAATCTCAAACCTACTAAATTAGAATTAATAAAAATACATATTAATTACAATATTAATTGTATTTGGTCTATACGTTTGAAAATACAACACTTAAGTAAAATGTTCTGATTGGTTGATTATTGAAAACATGATCAATCAGAACATTTTATTTTTAAATACTTTGCTCTGATTGCTTGATTTTAAAAACATTGATCAATAATACTGAACGTGTAAAGCTGCCTGTAGACTTCTTGCAGTTAGCTTCAATATTTTTATATAATTTTGAAATTTTGTTTCATTCCACAATAATGTTTTTGTTTTAATTTTACAAAATTTTGACATTGACTCTCGCTTGCTTCGAAAATCTACTCCGCACACGAAATATTTTTAAGCTGAGTATATAGTAAATTATCTTTTCTATTGAAATAATTAAACTTTTTTAATCAAAATTGTAACTTTAAAAAAAATACAGCCTAATAGTTTAACAATAATTAAATGCGGCCTTATGTTTTAGAGGAGTAACATAATATATAAATTGCATCCCAGATCACAGTGAATACTAAAGGCTAAAAACTTTTGAAATTTTAATCATTAGAAATCCTTAGTATGGAAACTGTATATCTCTCTACGAAATGTCATTTATGAATGTAGCATATTTTCTAACAACTTTGCAAATAAATTGCTTATACCAAAGAATTGTTTTGTAGATTTTATATAGAAATCTAACATGCTTTTCTGACACTTTTCAAAAAACTATCACAAACTTTCAAAACTTCTTTATAACACAACTTTCTTTAAAATGTAACATACTTTTAGGTCACTTAAAATATACGCATGTCAAATATAACTAAAGTTTCTATTTAATTTAGCAAACTGGTTAAAAAAAAAGGATTTTTAAGACCATTAAAATTATATCGTAAGTAGCAATTGAAAAAAGGTGACATACTTTATAAAGTATTAACATTTAATTTCGGTTTTGTTAATTTTAAGCAACAAACAGATTTTTTTACTTTTTTTCTAAATTTTTCCAAAAACTGATTTTTCTTTATACTTTATAAAATTATAAAATCTTTTATAACTTATTTCAAATGTGTGAAGTTACTTTATTTATCATTTCTAAATAAAGTCTTTAGTACATTTAAAGTCCTCTATCTACTTAAAAATAATGTTGCATACTTTTATGTGCATTCAGCAAACTAAATTTAGTTGGTGAACTAAAGAATAGTTAAAGAAAATTTTAATGATAAACTTCTGTAATAATGAAGTAGATGTAAAAAGAATTTCTACTATTATGCATGAAAACTTTCTATTTGATTGAGTAAATCTTTTGTTGCATACTTTTAGGATATTTAAACAAGTAATGCTATAAATAGATTTGAATTGAGATTTTTTTTAAGTAAGACGATAAGTTAAGTAGAACGCCAAACGATGCAGTAATGCCAACTTTAAAAGTTTTGCGTTATTTTAACGATTTATGGATTAACAATGTGTTGGTATACGAGATTTTCTACTCTGCTATTTGTCTGAAGCCGATTTTACTGTTTTCTACGCAGATCAAATCAGTTGGCAACATTAAATCAATGACTGACAAACTTTTTTAATTAAAATACAACCTACTTTTAGTTGCTTCAAAGCAACACATTTAATAGTTATTAAGGCAAGGAATTTTATGCATTTAATTAATGAATTTCAGGCCTAAAGATATGCAACAACAAATTTTGAATGTTCAGTAAAGTTTTGCTTATTTTTAGAAATATTCAAAATATGGCTCATTTTAGGGCTCAAATTTATTCAATAAATGTAGAAATTCCTTGCCCTGATAATGAAATAAGAAAAAAATAACAACGGCTGCGTAATGATTTTATCATTTGGGAATAGAGAAAGCACTTTTTTCTAGCACTTGTACCAACTGTTAAAGTGCCTTGCCAGAGCTTTTCCGTTTGTACTGTTTGGGTATTTTTAAATAAAGATTTAACAATTTTAAATCGTTATTTTATAATTAAAAATCTACTTCATTCCATATTTCATCGAAATCTTTTATTATTTACTGTTCAAACTTTTCATTTTATTGATTGTCACCTAAAAGTATGCTCTTATTTTCAGCCTTTTAATTTATTACGTCAACTTCCTTAAAAAGGCCAGTTTTATTTTACAGAATATGTAAAAATTTTTCTCAAATTATTTTATTATGCGTATGACAAGTTTTGTAGGTCTTCTGTATGTCAACAAAAAAAAAATATATTTTTTATATTTTCAATGTTACCGTGTGTGTAGGTACACAGGGAAAAAAATTGAGGAAGAACAATATTTTAACTAAATATATTAAAAAATTATATCTTATTCCAAATAACATTTTATTTTCCTACGACCATTTTGAAATTAAAAAATAATTTTTAATATCGATGAAAAAATGTGGCCTAAAATTTTATTTGCTCACATATCTTAATGAGACTTGGATGTGAATAGATATTTTTTTAGTGGGGTCAAATATGACCCCGTTATTTATTTTTTCCATTTTTCTAGTCGGTTTTGAAGGAAATTTTTACAAATTGGTAAAAAGTATTTTTATTATCCATCCAGTGTTTTAAAAAAAAATTCTTTAAAAGTTCTGAACTCAAAAAATTTTAAACAAACTCAGAAGTTATGTTTCTAACTCACTGCTTTTTACTTTTGTCCCCTCAATCACTTAGCCAAGTCTCATTAAGATCAGCGGGTTTCATCAGTATGTGTTTCCCTTACCAGTTTGATTTCAAAGCTGTTTCTATTTAACTTAAAGTTGTTTCTGCTTGATTTGCAAATCTTTTTCCTATGTGTATGAGTTGGCTGATGTTTTTATTTTCCCTGAACTGTAAATGTTTTCGCAACGTTTTGCAATCTTATGTCAGGCATAAAATTGTTGCTATACCGAGTAAATGTAGTTTAACTTTGAATAGTGGTGATTGTAGTGTGGCCACCAACAATATGGAAAGCTTAAATGAATGAAATGAACTTTATCTTATTCGGTGAAGGTTATTTGAATATGAATACTCGTATGTTGTAGGCGTAAGGTGAGTAGATTGCATATTTTTTTTTGGAAAATATTGCAATCTACTAAAATATTTCAACATATTTGTTAAGGTGTAATATGGGAATTTATTTCATCATATTTTATTTTTAGGTGACATTTCTAGATGTTAAGTTGGGGATAAATATTAACTATAAATTAACTTACAAGCGAACTCTTTTGGGTGAGGATTCTGATTGCACTGAAGCCAACTGGCCGCTAGAGGGTATAATGAGTTTGTACTGATATTTGTAATATAAAAAATTATTGTACCCAGATCCACCTTTTAATATACCGATCGACTCAGAATCACTTAGATCGATTTAGCGATGTCCGTCTGTCCGTCCGTCCGTCTGTCTGTCCATATATTCTTTCTCGCTCGCTACATGTCGCAACAACTTATATCGGCCCAAACTTAAAATCGGTATATATTTATACCCCGTGCCCTTTAAAAGGCCCACAGAAATTGAGTGATTACCAAAAATTAGTTAAAAATGATGCTGCAGAAAAAACTGCTAAAATTAGCAGATTATTTTTGCTATATATTAGTAAGGAACAGCAAAAATAAAACTATTAAATATACATAATTTTAGTTATATCTCAGTTACATTTTTTTTAATAGAGAAGTAACAACTTAACTTGCTAAAATCTGCAAAAAGTTTTGTTAAATAATTAGTAGCCTAAAAATTCACAAAACAATTTTAAATTTTCGATTTTTTTATTTTTTTATTTTTTTTTTTTTTTGATGCAAATAAATATTGAGTCTTTTGAAACCGCAGTTTACTAATTTTTAGCAAATATTTCTGTTGATTTTAGTAGGATAGACTGCTATTTGTCATTCGACTAAATTGAACTTCAAAATAACAAAAAATTTTTAGATATAACAGTTTGCTTTTGTTATTTTTAGTCTACTAATATTTAGCAAAATTTTTTAAAGATTTTACAGAATAATTTGTCAGCTTCAATGAAATAAAAGTTAACTCAAATATAATTACAATTCTGTAGATTAAACAGTTTTATTTTTGCTATTATTTTCTTACTAGTGTTTAGCAAACAAAAATTTGCTAATTTCAGCAGTTTTTTCTGCAAGGTCATTTTTAACTAGATGTTAGTAGCTTTTCTGCTATTTTTACAGGTTTATTTCTATGAGGAAAATAAATGTGATTTTGGCGTACTAATACATATTTTCATATAAAGTACCATAAAACAAAAACATTTTTTCAAAAACAAAAAAAGTACCAAACAAAAAAGTACCGCTGATAGGCCCTTGAAATCCTCATCTGAAGATATAATATTTTTATATAGTTCCTTTGAAATAATTGACAAATAACATGAAAAACAGAAAAAGGAAAAATTGGCTCAACTTTTAACCCCCTAAATCCCCGCGATTTCCGATAATCTCAGACATCTTAACCTTAGAATTATTTTCTGCACACAGATAAAAATATCACCAAATTTTAAGTGACAAAAGTAATTGTTAAAATTTAATTTCCATTTGGACAATATTGTTGATTGAATTAATTAAATATTTTGTTGCTGTGACAAATATTCAAGTTTTTTTTTCAATTAAACTTGTTTGTTGAAAATCAATGTGAAAAAACACGTTTGTTGATTTTTAGCAAATAAATTTTATTGAAAAAAAACTTGGAAATTTGTCATATCAATAAAATATTTAATGGATTCAATCAAAACTGTTGTCGAAATGTAAATTTAATTTTAACAATTTCTTTTGTAACTCAACAAATTCTTTCAGTTCATTATCGAGTCAGTAGTTCATTCAAAACGTGCTTTGTTGTTTTAAGCTGTGACTGAACTGCGTGTCATGAACGTATTTGTTCTTTTGACAACTTTTTTACGCACTATTAACCTTTTAGATAATCTGAAACTTTATCGGAAATAAAAAAAGATTTTTGTATGTCTGACTGCTTTTATTGATTTCGTACAAAAATATTACTATTTCCTAAAAAAACCATATCAATTTTAAACTATTTAATTCAAAAGAGAAACAAAGAATTGAATCATCGAACGAATGAAAGAACAAATGAACGAAAGGCCAAATAATGATGAACTAGTTCATATCATTAAAAAGAGTGAATCGTTCAATTAAACTAGTTCGCTCACGAACAACACAGCTCTAAAAAAAATATTAAATAAAAAGTGTTTTGTATATTAATTATATTAATTATATATATTAATTAAAATTAAATTAAAATTATATGGTTTTATTGAAATTGTATTTTTTAATAATTGAAACTAAAATTATTAAAAACAATTTCGTAAAAATTTGCATTTTTTATTTCATATTTTTAACAAAAAAATAAATAAAAATCAACGAATTCGATTGTGAAATTGTACTTTGAATTTCAGCAAACTCGTTTGTTGATATGACAGACTATTTAATTGAAAAATATTTAACAATCAAGTCAACAACATCGTTTGATAAAATTTGCTTTAAATGTCAACAAATGTTTTTTCTTTAAATTCATCTCTATCGGGATATAGTGTACATTAATTGCATTAAAGGAATTAAATGTGCTAAAATCCCAAAACTTATTTAACAAATTGTGAAAAATAATCTGTTGAAGACATGTCCCTATCCTATCACAATTTGCTTTGTCATCTTCCATCAAATGTTGTTGGCTATTTAATTGAAATAAAATCAATAAACTAGCGAAAAAAACATGTTGTTTGTACTATTTACAAAATTAATTGTAGGCTCAACTTCAATTAAAAGTTTAATTTTTTTAATTTCATTAATATCGGAGATTAGCACATACCTTCCTTGTAAGCAAGTGGTTCTGAATCGATTTTGGTAGTTTTATCACTACTATAGCATATCCAAATTTCACTTTAATCGGAGTTCTTACTTGTAGTAGTTCCCTTGTTAGCATACTTTTGGGGTGTTTGTATTGTAGTATACTTTTGGGGATTTTAATATTGTAATTATAACCAAGTGTAGAATTGAAGTCCGAAAGAACTCAGAAAAGAGACCTTAGACCTTCTAAAATCATAGCTAGGGACAGTTAGTTTCTTTCCCGATGAAGCCTCTTTGTGAGCGCACTTTTATGATTCATAAAAGAATTATTGTTATGGGCATTATTGAAAAATTTACACTTTTCTGTCATTTATTACACATTTTTAAGTCCTTCACAAGTATTGAAAAAATTTTACAAAATTTTATAAATTTTCCAAATATGCTTAAAAATAAGAGTGTATTATGTTTAATTTATGCCTCTAAAATTTTAGTACTTTGAGTCTCTTATGAATCATAATTTATGAGCGATTAGAAATATGGTGGCTGGGAAGTTAAAAAGTTTTATTAAAATATTTAAATTTTTTATAGCCTAAAACTTGCATCAGTTTTTAATATTAAGAGTCTACTTTTTTTAATTTTTTTAATAAAATTTTTAATTCTTTTAATAAAATATTTGCCTACTATAAAGCCTACTTTTAAGTGCTAACTATTGTGCATATTAAAGCATACTTTTGGCCAAAATTTATAACCTACTTTTAAGCGCTTCTTTAATATCATATATTGGTAAGTGTGGTAAATATCAGGGGGCTATTCACGAATAAAAAAAAATATATATTAAGGCCGTCAAGGTCAATTTCTGTTTAATTCTCTTTAAAATTTATGGTATACATTTGTGGATTTTGAATTATATAGTACATAGTATACCTAAATGGGCATTTTCATGATTATTTATAAATACACTACTTCGTATCTCAATCTGTTGTCTACTTTTGCTTGTTAAAATATAATTATTATTAAAGCCTACTTTCAGGAGTTAATTTAACCTAATTGTATTATTTGTTTCATTATCAATTGACATTAACTTTCTTTGGTTTTATCAATTAATCTTTTCTGCACAAAATAACTTAAGATTAACATTTAGATAGTCTTTTACAAGTCAAGAAAACTATATTAAATTATAAATGAATAACATAATAGCCACCACAAAATATTAATTACCCTTTGGTACTATGGCCACCAAATATGCTTAAAATTTGTTTTAATTTTATGCTACACAAAAAAAAAAAACATATACTTTTTCCTTTATTATTCCTACATCACTTCAAAATTTAAGTAATTTATATTCTTTTAGAAGCCAACAAATTGCCTTTTGTTATATAATATAGAAACGAAAAAACTTTACAAATTAGTTGTATTTGTATTATATAATGCATATTATTTTTGTAGTAAAACTTTTGGAGTTGTTTTTTTTCTCAAAATGTAAATTTCATTTTGTTTGTCTTCGACTTAACGTGCAGCAAACAAAAGCTAATTTTTCAATTTTTATTCTCCAAATTTCGATTTACTAACAAGTTAAAAATTCATGAAATTTTTTCTTTCCTTGTTTCATCATGCCGGTCGGGTGAGGTATAAGCAACAGAGAAAATGTAATAAAAACTCGGTCAAACGGAAATTTCAATTTTTTTGTTACGTCTAAAGTAGAAATGTAAATTTGAATGATTAAACTAGAAATTGGTAGTGTTGAACAACAATACACGTACTAAAATAAAGGCAGTGATTTTATTACAAAAAAATAAACAAGATAAACAAGCAATTTGAAGGAAATTTTGGATTAAAAAATATATTCAATTTTATATTAAGGAATACACTCATAGAAATAAATCTGTAAAAATAACAAATTCAAAATTACCTTTTAGAAAAAACTGCTGATATTTGCTTATATATAGAGAAAATCCTCAGTCTTTTCCTGTATTAACCAGATATGACAATATTGCTAGATTTTTGAAAACAACAGCGTAGTATTTGGAAGATGACAAAGTAAATTGTGACAAATTTTTATTATTAAATTTGTTATATATTTAAATTTCTTAATTGTTAAAAAATGCTTCCAGACCAAGAAACAAGAAATTCTAATTGAGTTTGTAAACAAATATTTCAAGAAATTTCAAAAACATCGTCTTTTTGATTACTTCCTTCGGTAAGAATGAAATCTTGATAGGGACTAGCCTACGACAAATTAGTTTTCACAATTTATTAAATAAGTTTTGGGATTTATATTTAATTACTTTAATGCAATTATTTAAATTATGTGAAAGTAATTCATACACATTACCAGGTCAAGGAATTTTATGCATTAAATAAATTTTGACCCTAAAAATCTATATGGCTATATTTCTAATATCTTCTAATAATCTTCAAGGAAACTCTATTGAATATTAAAAATTTGTTGATGTATACATTTAGGCTGAAAATTTAATTAATAAATGCATGAAATTCCTTGCCTTGCACCTTACCATAAAAGGATCCCTTAAGTATGCTTTGTTTTTTTTTTTTTTTGTCAAATACCTTAAAGTAGGCTATATAATTTTCAAAAAGGAAAATCCGAAGTAAATAGTATTTTGAAAAAGAGCTCCCCATTTGGCAGACCTTTGTTTTTCTTAAAAATTTTTCTTAATATAAAAACAATTGCTTCAAAAGACATTTACAGCTATATTTTTTAATATATTTGTTCTAGAAATTTATTATAATACAGAACATTTCAAAGGACTTAAAAGTATGCTTTATTTATTTTATAAAGCAATTGTTAAAACCAACAAGTCTCTAGAGTTTCTATGTAAATTTTTGTCAAAGGTTCCCTTTGTAATAAAAATGTTCTTTAAGTTGTGAATTTTATCTAAAAGTTCATTCAATTCTATTTATACAAATGAAATGTGCTCTCAAAGTAGGCTAATTTCACTTATTTAATGGATATTTTTTTAAAATTAAACAAAGTACTTAAGATATTAATTTGCATTATTGTAAACAGGGTTTCTAAATAAAATTTGCACTGTGTCTTACCTAGTGTCTACAAATGCAATGAAATATGCAAAGAAATTTGAAAATAACACACAAAGCAACAACAACGAAACAATTTTGTTGTAGCTTTGTGTGTAATTCGTAAATTTTATGGCATATTTTATTGCATTTGAAGACACAAGGTTAATAGAGTATTGGAAAATTCTAACATTTTTAAATGTTTCATGTTTGTGTTTTTTTTTTTGTTATTACCAAAAGTTTGATTTTTGAATTCCGAAACTAATTTCTAAAACATCTTATGCTCTTAAGATGCTATCTAAAGTTTAGCAAAAAGTTTTTTTGTTTGTTGTAAAAACTCTAATAAAGGCAATTTTCATCAGTAAAACTTTCGTAAAATTTTCCCTGATTGACGTTTTTCATATACTAAATATTTCATGAATATATGGTTTATTCATATGACTAAATATATGCAAATTTATTTAAGGAAAGTTTCAGCAAAAAGAAGATACCTAAACTATTTATAAAGCAGAAACATATATGAGGCTTTCCATACCAACTGTCCCACTCAAAAAAGGATCCAGGGGAAGGTTAATGGGAGGACTTCCTACCCCAAAATCAATACTCAACATAAAAATGTAAAAGAGTATAGAAAAGTTAATAAATGCAATGTTGCTTTCCTCTCCAATATTTTTTCCCTAGAACCTTACCTGACCCCGCTGCAAGAAAAACGAGATCGAATTAATACCAAACTTTCATATTTTTGGTCTTATATGATACGAATAAAACTTGGAACTACTTTTTAAATTTCTCTAAAAAGTGGTTGAAAAACACTAATAGAAAAAAGTTTGTAAAAAATTATAGTTGAAACCTACTAAAAATTAGTTAAAAATGACTTTGCAGAAAAACCGCTGAAATTGGTAGACTATTTTAATTATTAGTAAGATTAGAATTAGATTAACGATTTTGCACTTTTTCTGCTAGTACCTACACTCCTAACTAAAATTTTGCTGAGTCAGCAGACTTTTATGCTTACTTTAAAACCAGTTTTTTTTTGTGAGTGTATAATTCTCAATTTCTCTAAAAATTGTCCTTTTTCTGTATTTTTCTTTCTTTCTTAAAATAGTTTGGATAATTTTCTATCGATTTCGAAAGTTTCACAGTGCAATTCAGCTTCGTTTTGCATAAAATATTCCTTAATATTGTGTATCGAAAATATTCAATAAAAATGAATATTTTTGTTTCTCAATTTTTTTTTTAATTTCAATTGATGAAAAAGAGTTTCCTTTGTACTCGTTCAAAAGGTACTGAAAAAATGTTGAAGTGGAAGTACTTTTCTCCTATGACAACTTACCATAGTTGACAAAATATTGAGTCTAAAAATTATCAAAATAAATCTAGAACATATTTTTATATTTTAAATAATGATAAAAAATAAGTCATAATTTTCAAATCATTATTATATTTTTCTGAAATATTGGCAAAAGTGACTAGTTATTAGTAACTCATTATTATATGTTTTAAAATAATGCATAAAGTTAGTCCCTGTCATTACTGGTAGTAGTCAGAGCTTTGAAGAATTAATTCCTTTTTAAATGAATTCACTACCAATCGAATTCAATTTTCTCTAGAATTGAATGAATTCCTTTTCTTAAGTAATTCACTGAATTCATTCAACTGAATGCGTTCATCAAACAACAAATTCAAAGAATTAATTCAATTGCAATAGTTCTTTTTATTAAATCAAATGAATTAATTCACCGGTGAACGCGTTCAATTTTATAAATCGAACGGAAAAAAAGTGAATTAATTCCTTACTGAATTAATTCACCACTGAATTCATTCAATTTCATTTTCATTCAGTGAATTAAAAAAAATAAAATTACATTCAGTGAATTAAAAAAAAATAATAAGTTCACTGAATTGAAAAAAAATAAAATAAGTTCACTGAATTAAAAAAAAAATAAAATAAGTTCACTGAATTGAAAAAAAATAAAATAAGTTCACTGAATTCAAAGCCTGTTTTCTGCCGTTCAGTAGAAGAAAACAATAATGTACAAATAAAATTTTTAAATAAGCAATTTTACAGCGTGTGCTAATAACAAATTAGAAACCGGATGCTGTTTATCAACCTACATGATTCAAAAATAAAGCCTTTTACTATTAAAAATAAAAACTTTACAGATATAGATAAATTTGGAAAAAAAATATAACTTTAATACTAGTTTTAAAAATTAATAGTTATATTTTTTTCCAAATTTATCTATATCTGTAAAGTTTTTATTTTTAATAGTAAAAGGCTTTATTTTTGAATCATGTAGGTTGATAAACAGCATCCGGTTTCTAATTTGTTATTAGCACACGCTGTAAAATTGCTTATTTAAAAATTTTATTTGTACATTATTGTTTTCTTCTACTGAACGGCAGAAAACAGGCTTTGAATTCAGTGAACTTATTTTTTTTTTTTCAATTCAGTGAACTTATTTTATTTTTTTTTTCAATTCAGTGAACTTATTATTTTTTTTTTATTTCACTGAACGTAATTTTATTTTTTTTTAATTCACTGAACGTAATTTTATTTTTTTTAATTCACTGAATGAAAATGAAATTGAACGAATTCAGTAAGGAATTAATTAATTTTTTTCCGCTCGATTTATAAAATTGAACGTGTTCACCAGTGAATTAATTCATTTGATTTAATAAAAAGAACTATTGCAATTGAATTAATTCGTAACAAAATAAATCGAACGAAAGCAAATATGAATTAATTCCATTCAATATTTGGTACTTAGTGAATTAATTCATCGAATTTTTAATTCAGAATTGAAAAATTGAATTAAGGAATTAATTCTTCAAAGCCCTGGTAGTAGTAGCGTTGATACGCTATCAACGTTTCTAAGCTGGGGCGTTAATTTAATTTAGCTGGCCGGAATTTGATCCGCTTTCCGAAATATTTCTGAAAAGCTGGGCCTGCCTGACTTTTTTTTTTTCTTATTTTTAGCTGCACAATTGCTATGGAAAGCCTTCTATAAGTATTTCTAATAAAATTACAACGTTCACTTGCTGCAAAAAGGATGTATTTTGCATATTTAACTGCTTTAATAAGATTTTTTTTTTAACTACATTAAATTCTATTTTAAGACAAATTTGAAATGTAGTTTATAATATTTAGCGTATACTTAACATTAATTATAACAATTAATATTACGTATACGCTAATAACCTAAGTGTCTACTATAAATTTTATTTATAGTAACTTTCCTAAATTATAATTTACTTGCACTGTTATGCATATTTGACCATAATTCTCTATTTTATAACCTTTTTTTATCTCCACTTGTTTCTTTTTTGCCTCATTTGCATTTTAGTGTTTCTTTTTTTCACTTATTATGCAAGTCCATGTAGTTTATAGTCATAATAAAACTTAAAATTATGTACAAATACATATTTTATTTATATTTTACTCGTATATTTTTCAACTACATATATCTGTCTGTTGTTTATGTAACCGAGAAAAAAAATATAAAAATTACTTACCTACATTTATATACATTTTAACAAACAGTAATTGGACCAAATTATAAGAAAGCTTAGCACATAGGAAAATAATTTTTTAGAATCATGCTGGAACAGCACTGAATTAAATAGAAATAGATTTGAAATCAAACTAACAAGAAAACTATCCAGTGATGTAACCCACAGATCTTAACGAATCTGGAATTTATTGTGAAGGAAAATAAGTGGCAACACTGGGTACGAAACATAGTGAAGTTCTCGGGTACTTTACATCCTTGTAGAAATATATCTAAATTTGCGTGCGATTTTGAACACCACTTTTTAATCTCTAAACGTGAGATTACGAATATGAAAAATCATGTCTATTAATTTTATCCGAATCCGAATTCCGTTAACAGTTAATTTTAGTATATTTCTAATTTTTAATTTAAGTATAATTTAATTTAAATTATTTTTCAAATGTGAAAAAATTCCAAAACATTGAAACACGAATTTAAATATGAAAAATTTTATTTTAACTAGAATAATATTTACTTCAATAAGGTTCATAGTTGATTTAAAAATATTTCTAAATATGATATAATAATTAATTTAACTATAATTATTTGCTCTGTGAATAAACTAAAACAAATTTTTACAAGCCTTTGTTGGATAAAGACATAATTTCTAAGTTTACTATTTTGTTAATCTTTCTAATGTTTTTAACCCGCTACTGTTTTGCCTCTTATATACGTCCATAACTCATAGCTGAGTTAAGTTGTACGCGTGTTATTATAGAGTAACGTTGCTTTCATATACTATACATATATATTCATATAAAAATTCTATGATGTTTTAAATAATTCAATTTCCACATAGTTTATGGTACTTAAAAGTCACACTAAAACCAGTAGAGAGAGGGAGAGAAAACTTTAAAAACAGTAACTTGGGGAGAAAAATCCAAGGCCCATAAACTACATATGCAATAATTTTTTAAAGAGGATTGCGTTTTTTTCCTACTTCTTACAAAAACATCAGCAATAACAGCAGCAAAGCTATTAACTCAATTAAAATGGTAGAGAGTAGTGGAAAAATATTATTACTTCATACATACATATATCAGCATGATGTGTTTAAAATGCAGACTGCACAGGAAACAGAAATAAATTACAAAAGGCAAAAAATTCAGGAAAAGATAAAATTTTAAATTAATGAAAACAAACACGCCTTTTCTTACAGTAGAAAAATGTCTATTCTTAAAGGGAAAAATAGTGTTTAATTAATAAAAGTAAAACTAAAACTTACCTTAGGGAGCAGGAAAATGCCAAAAACTTGGTTTGTTTTGTGAATTTTAAAAACCTGAAATTAAAACAAAAAGAAATAAATTTTGTAGCATACATTAAGGAGAAAATATTTTATGAAAACTACACTGAGAGAATTATCTGCATGATATTAATGAATTTTTGCATAACACCAATGATGTTTCACTGGAACTCGTCTATTGAATTAATGGAATTTTTCATAAAATGTTCTGAGAAAATTCATTTCATTTATTAAAAATTTCATACACCCAATGAAAAAGTTTCATTAAAACTAGATTCATAAAATATGATGATTTTTCATCAAATTTAAGAAGTTTTTCATTTACTCTGTGAAGAAAACTTCATTACTTTCCCTCTGTGTACGCTTATTGAAATAAACCTGTAAAAATAGCAGAAAAATAAAATAAAATACTAAAAATAGGTTCAAAATTACCATGCAGGAAACCTGCTGAAACTAACAGACTTTTTTTTTTGCTAAATACTAGTAAACTAAGAGAGTTAACTTTTAGTTAACTGAAACTGACAAATTAAACTGTAGAACCTGCAGAAGATTTTGAGATTTTTGTAAAATAAAAATAGCAAAAACAAACTGTTACATCTGCAAAATTTTTGTAATTTTTAAGTTAAATTTAGTTGAATGCAAATAGCAGTACATACTGCTAAAATCAACAGAAATATTTGCTAAAAAAAAGTAAACTAATGACTTCAGAAGGCCGGATTTTTATTTGGATTAAAAAAATTAAAAAAAAAACTTTAAAAATTTGTATTTTTTTTTGTGATTTTTACTCTTTAGTATCCATTTAGCAAAATTATTTGCTGATTTTAGCAGTTTAAGTTATTTTTAATTAACTAAAATTTAACTGAAATATAACTAAAATTCTGTATATTTAACAGTTTTATATTTGCTGTTCCTATCTTAATATATAGCAAAAATAATCTGCATTTCTTTTTCTTGATAAATTTATGAATCAATCAATAATTTTTTAAAAAGAATTTATTTAACTTCGTAAATACCTTAATTAATTTATATACTTTTTCTATTTTCTTCCAGGTATGTATTGCAAATTTTCGTCAACATTTTGATTTGGGTAAGATCTTCTGAAAAAACCAATTTGTTAAAAAATAAACACAAATGAGAATCAAATGGGGTTCATTCAATTTCCAAGACCAGACTGACAAGGGAAGCTTCCGATATGTTTTAGAGAAGAAAAATCTAAGGGAAACGTGTTTGTTTTAACTGCCCAATCTCATATTTAAGAGTTAAAAAATGGGGTCGAAAATGGACCAATTTTTCATTTAGTAGGTTTGAGGTTAAGAAGAAGAATAAACCTTTTTCTCTAAAAATTATAAACACATTAATTTGCAAATCAGACTAGATCTAGTTTCTGCCTTTTTCTATGGACAGGCTTCATCAGTGATTTTCCATTAAATTGTATTATTGTTTATATTTTATTGTCTATATGATAATTTTTCAACAACCATTACAAACGTAACTATACTAAAGTGCGACAGCTTAGCCATCTCACCCAAGCAAGGCCTTGAATGCAACATTCACAGAATTCACAGTTTTTCTTTCCTATTCAGCTTTCTGTTATTGTTTTTTATTTTTAGAAGTGATCAAACAGACACATACAAACATTCTACTTTTAGATTTTTTGTTTATCTTCTAATCTCCTCCGTGTCTCCTTTTTCGCAAATGTTGCCACACTAACATATGGTTTTTACGCTCAAGAGCAAGTAATTTGTGTGTATTAAAGACGGACTACCACAGGGCATTTTTATTATGTATTTTAGTACAGTGTTGTTTTAACGTCATATAGACCAGCTGCAATTAATAGGCATTTTTATCAATTTTATATTAGTAGGTTTGAGGTTAAGAAGAAGAATAAATCTTTTTCTCTAAAAATTATAAACATATTAATTTGCAAATCAGACTATCGTTTTTCGGGTTATTTCATATCTGTTTCAAAAAAACTTTAGGAAAATTTGGTCTCAAACGAAAATTATTTTAGAGGCCTATTTACCTGTGTAGTTTTCTATGGGGATGTATACAGGGTTAAGGGTCAAATTTATATATATTAATCCTTATAATATTTAAGTTAGGGAGGTGTTTCGACTTTTTTCAATATTCGGTCTACTTCTAGTTTGAGACGAATTTTCCTGAAGGTCTATATTTTTAAAGATTTTGGAATCTCTTTCTACATAACACATTCATTAGCAGAGAAGACAAATTTGCCTTCTCTGCTTTGTTTAATTAAGAATTTTGACTGTAAATGGCTTTAAGATTTTTTGAAAAATTATTTATGCCAAAATTACTTAGTTATAAATTATCTGTCGCACCTAATATTTTTGTTATGTAAAAAAATTAAAAAATCGGAAAATTTGGTCACAGGTCCTCAAGGCTTAAGATTTTCAATTTTCCCTAAATTTACACCACATAAGTTTTATACAAAGTGCTACAATAATTCAAACAATAATTCATAAAAATCGAAAGTTAAACAAAAAAATGCCGCTCCCAGGGTCATATATTGACCTAAGAATGGACGTATATGATCAAGTATGCCCATATGTGATCATATACAGGCCCATCTGTAATTACTTATGTATATTAATTGTACACTGTAAAAATCGGAATATATCAGTTGAAATACTGTGCTTGCAAGTATTCTGTATTTTAAAATCTACTCGTACGTTGGGCGCCATTATTTAAGAGTAAGAATTTTATAAATATATATTAAAATAAACATTTTGAAAAAATATTACAAATATTTATCTCAAAAACTTTCTTATGCGATCTTCTCGTTTCCATTTATTTGTAAATTACTTTGAAAACTAAAAAAAAAAAAAAAATTTTTAGTTCTAAAATATTTTAAATTCAAGTTTTACAAGATACATATATAAGACATTACTTTAATTTTAATGACTTATTTCAATATATAATGATAAAAGTTATACATTATTGATATATTTATATAAAACTTTAGATAAAATCTACTTTCAAATAATCTTTACCACATTGGTTTTAACATTTTCTTAAGCTCAACACACTTCTAGTAATACAATGGCGGTATGCAACTTAAACATGCATAGTAGTCAGAGTTTCGAAAGTATAAATTTTATAATTCACTTTTGAAATTTGTAATTAATTTTATAAATATATCATTCTCTTAGACCATTCACTAATATAATACAAACTTCATTGTGTTAATTCTCTCATGATAAAACATCAAAATTGTAGGTAGTGGAATGACCGACTATTCACTTGAATCATTAATTATTTCTTTAACTAAGTAAATTCATTTACAAATAGTTAAAAAAAAAATTTCCATTCATTTTGTAATTGATTAAAAGAAATTATGGTACCTTAAAATAATGTTTTCCATATTTGCTCTTATAATTCATTTAATTTAAGGTTTGTGTTCTGTATAAATGTTTTTATGATAGACACAAACATTTAAAGAAAATAACAAATTTCATCTGGCAACACTGATTGTAAAAACATTTATAAAATCTTTTACAAATTGAATGAAAGCTAAATTTCATGCAACTATTTTGTAACAGATTCAATTTGAGGACTGAATAGAGGATACAAATTAATTATATTTAATCAAGGTTTTTGGTAGTGAATATATACAATGAAGTAATTGTTAGGGCGTGATGATCTTATTTAAGATCTGAATTTTTCGTAATTAAGCATAAATTGAAATATTTATTTCGAAGCTCTGCCAGTGCTTCTAGATCCTTTTATTATATGTTTTAATGTGTATAGAACCCCACCAAAACCCCACACAAATTATGATTATAATAATGCCAACAACTTATGAAAAACAAAAGTTTCCAAATACAAAACAAACAATATTTAACATCTACTGGAAGAGTAAAACCCAGTAGTTTATATGAAACAT
Source organism: Leucophora obtusa (assembly GCA_949987735.1). Classification (NCBI taxonomy): domain Eukaryota; kingdom Metazoa; phylum Arthropoda; class Insecta; order Diptera; family Anthomyiidae; genus Leucophora; species Leucophora obtusa. Next base: position 4,442,449 of record OX465297.1, read on the forward strand.
ATTTCATTTGTTCTTACAGACAATAAAACACATGATTATGATTAAAACAGAGACTGCTTGCTATAACAATAGCTGAACAAGAGGTCTTCTTAAACACGCCATAAATGAATGAGTTTGAAAATGTTAAATTCATTAAGTTTTTTTTTTGTATTTTAATAGAGAAAACAATACAAGATGAATTAACATTTGTTGCAGTAAGATAATTAAAGAGAATATACCGAACAATTAGGTTTATGAATTGAAATTAAAAGTGTTAATATACAAATTTTAAATTACTACTCCAGTTTTTAGTAGAAAAGGTACTCAAAATTAGTTTAAAATTATTTTTTTTTACCTGTGAACATCTCTATAATTTTTTTTCCACTATATTTTGTTGAAACCTCATTATGGTTTAATGCCCTTTTTAAGTTTTTTTGTTGTTGTTGCTGTTGCTGTTCTATTGAAGCTTTATTTTTCGTGTTTCTCGTTTTTGTTTTAGATAATTTGACACTTTGTTGGTTTTGATGGTTTTTCTGCAACATTATACTTAATGATATATAAACAAATATAAAAAACGAAACACAACCAGGAATAAAACTAAACTTTTTAATTTAAAATATTAAACAGATACCCGTACCAGCAAACCACATTAGAATTCAGTAGAAAAGGTGTTAGTTAAATACACCTAAGGTGAATAATAGAATAATTTGTACAAGTTTTTAGAAAATTTCTTTGAAAAGCGAGTATAAAGATTAAGTGTAAAAATCACTTTAAAGTTTTAAAAAGATAAAAATACATTTTTTTTTTGGTAAAATTTTGGTTAATTCCCAATAAAACTGATTTTAAAAAATTGCGCAGTTTTTTTCCTTAAGTCCTGTGTTTAGGTTTTCGGCCTTACGTTGGGCGCCAAACTTTTAGACTTAACGGTTTCATTTTTCTAGGAATTTAGGCAAAATTTCTTATAAGTTTTTATTCTTAGTTATCTAAAATTCTTTATAATTCACTAAAACTATACAAAATTGCTGCAATTTTCAGAACAAATATAACAAAAGTTGTAAATTTTTTTAGGTTATATAGAATTTGTGAAAATATAATTTCTTTAATTGTAACTACTAAAGAATTTATTTAAAGATCATTTACAGAGAGAATAAGAAGAAGAATACATTTTTATTAAAAAATTTAACAGATAAGGAAATCACCAGACTGCCGCAGTTTCGTCTAACCCAAAGACTCGTCAGTGGTTAGTTTATGTATCAAATTGTCAAAGTATTTTTATTTAAAATTTCTGCTGTATAAACCGGCCAGACCGTTAACATTTATGTCCTCAAAATTACCCTAAAAAAGACTCATGGATTTATTATCTAAAGGGTTTTTGAACAGGGACGCTACAAAAGTAGAAAGACAGGGACAGCAAACGACGCCAATTCTCTTCAGTAAGGTTTGCCATTTCATGATGGAAAGATATACGAGCCAACAACGAGTCGAAATTATTAAAATTTACTACCGAAATTCGGAGTTAGTGGCCTCAACGTTAAGAGCGCTACGTCCAATTTATGGTCGTCATAATCGTCCTAGCAGATCAACAATTGAGCGTCTAGTGGAAAATTTTGAATCCACAGGCACAGTACAAAATGTTCCCGTGCCAGTGAGACAAAGAAGTGCCCGTAGTGTCGAGAATGTTGCTGCCGCTGAGGCTTCAGTTAAAGAAAGCGCAAATGTGTCTCTCACACGTCGTTCTCAAGCGTTGGGAATCTCTGTGACGTCATTGTGGCGATCTTGGCCTACATCCTTACAAGATCAAATTGACGCAAGAACTGAAGCCGCTTGACCACCAGAAGCGTCGTATGTTCGTGAATTGGGCTGAGCAACAACTTGAAAATGATTCGGATTTTCATCGAAAAATCATCTTCAGCGATGAGGCTCATTTCTGGCTGAATGGCTTCGTCAATAAACAAAATATGCGTTACTGGTCAGACAGCAATCCACACGTACTCCATGAGTCATCATTGCATCCCGAAAAAATTACGGTTTGGTGCGGTTTATGGGCCGGCGGCGTCATTGGGCCGTACTTCTTCCGTGATGATCAAGACCGGCACGTTACTGTGAATAGGAATCGCTACCGTTCAATGATAACCGAATATTTTTGGCCCCAATTGGATGATATGGACTTGGAGGACATGTGGTTCCAACAGGACGGCGCCACAAGCCACTCAGCGAATGTCACAATCAATTTATTGCAAACCAAGTTTGGAGAACGTGTTATCTCACGAAATGATCCAGTCGATTGGCCGCCTCGGTCGTGCGATTTGACGCCGTTGGACTATTTCCTGTGGGGCTACGTCAAATCTATGGTCTATGCCAACAAGCCAGCGACGATTGATGAACTTCGTACGAATATCGGCCGATTTATGCTTGAAAACCGTCGAAAATTGAGTTCAGTGTCTGGACTTCTGCAAGCGTGCCCGTGGTGGCCATGCAAAAGAGATCGATTTCCATACATAATGGCATCGAACGTACTTTCACTGGAATAAAGAATTTCATTGATATCCAAACCGTTTTTGTTTTATTTAAAAAAACTTTTGTAGCGCTCTTTTTGAAGAACCCTTTATATATTTTCATATTACCAGCAAATGTTTCCAGCAGGGTGACTTTTTTCAGCAAGAGGGTGAAAGGCCTAAAAAATTAGGACAAGAATACAAAATTATTTTATCTTTGGATCCCATTTTTTCCCACTAAATCCTAGAAATGGCCTATAAATCGCGACATAGAATTTTTTCAATTAAATTATTTTCTTTAGTATAGGAAAATTGTTTACAATCGGTTGTCAACCACACCAATTCAACAACTGGTTCCACTAGAATCGATTCCATGGGACCAGTTACAAAACTCGTTCCACGAAATTTAAGCATAAGGTATAACTTATGCGGAACTAGAGAACCGATACTACTTTGGAGCCATAGATGGAGTTGCTTTTGGAACTATTTCAAACAAAAATCATCGATGTTAAAATTAACAGTAGTGCAGTTATTCTATAACCCATTCTTTGGAATTTTGCTGATTATATCTTAACTTCTTAAAAATCGAAGAATTTAGCTTGAATTTCTTTCTTGTAAGTTATTGTCTAGAACAATATGGACCCCTACAGTGGGCGCCATTTTTTAGTTATCTGTGATTGTACATGATTAGAACCATAAAAACAACTTGTAAAATTTTTAATCATTATAACATTTGTTTTCTTCCTGAGCATAATTTCTATACATTTATCTTTTCCATGATAAATTTTAATTTCAATTCCAACATTACTTTTGACAAATATAACCCGTTTATACTTCAATCTTAAGTTCAACAATACAGAATTAATTACGAAAATCCATACCATTATCATCATCAACAACATCAATAACGACAACATAAAGTTTCTTAAGTTTAACTAAGTTTACCACAGTAATCAACAATAACACACATACTGGCAAATAATCTTTATTGTTAAAATCTCACGTAATTTATCACAATCAAAATACTACCAAAGTTTTCTACATGTTCATGTGTTTTGGAAATGAATATGGATATGAAACCCGTATGTTTCAATTACCAAATCTATAACACATACATAGAACTATAACAATTATGTATAACAATATGTCAACAACAACTGAAACAAAAAGGTTAAGAAAATATAATTAAGATTGTGTTGAGAACTGTTCAAAGGAATTTAAAGGAATAAATTCATTTTACACATAAATTTATGTACTAATCAAAATGAAATTAAAAATTTTGACGCAACAATATTTTAAACCTCGCTATAGTAGGATCCATTCCGCAATACCACAAAAAATATTATAATTGGTTTAGCAATTCAAATTTTGCGAATATTTCTTATTAATAGCTCTCTCAGGGCGTATACTTAATATTAATTATGAAAACTTATTAAAGCTTAAAATTTTATATGAATTTTACTGAAGTTTTATTTTTCATAATCTAATCTAACTTTAAGCCTTATTTGCTTTAACTTCATAAATTTTTACCATACAATTGTGTACAATTCGGTATAATTTGTTGTATAATTTGTTTGCTAATGCATATTAAATATTACTCATACGCACTCATAGTACGTAGGCTTATACTTAATCCAAAGCTAATAAACATATTTAATGAATTGGATTTCATGTTGAAATTAAACTCTTGGGTAAACCCAATAAATTTAATTCAAAATTCTATATAAATTTGCAGCAAATAATCCATAGACACGTGCAACAATAAAACTACTACGCAATATGGCACAGACTTAAATCCTTTTCATATATTTCTGGTTAAGACACAAATTTTAAATGTTCATGAAAATACTTACATTTGTCTGTTAGGAAAAAATTCATTAAAATAATGTTTAAGAACAACAACAACAAAAATCACTGCAAACAAAACGCACATATTCAGTTGAAAGTTTTTCCTTTTCCCTTTAGTAGATGTTTTTTTAATCTTTTTATAAATAAAAAGAATGTGTGTATGAAATAAATTTATAAAAAAATTATTTTTGCTTGTGTTGCCAGGGCCATATTTTATATCGTCAGCTATAATGAACAAGGGCGTAACTAACACAATTTTTCGAAACCGGTATTATAAAGGATTATGATTCATTTGGCTCAAAGATAGACCTAACAAAAACTTTTGGAGTTCTACGGTAAAAAATATAAGGGTTTTTAAGAATCAGATATCATATTTAAGTTAACATCTTATTTTTTGGGAACATTTTTAAATTATGTATGAATCCTATTAAAGTAAGTATAATTGTAGTTAAAACAAAATTTTTCATATCTAAATTAATGTCAACATTTGATATTTTGTTTTCGTGTTTTAAATATATATATAGAAACATATATAAATTAGCAAAAATAAACTTGGTTTTATTTTTGAAAGCAGTTTCTACTTGATTTAAATTTTTTCTGTCTGTATGATCAAAAATATCAAAACATTAACGAATTTGTTAAAATGACTACTGACATTTTTTGGTTTCATTGTAAAATATTAAATTTTTTTACAACCTTTTGCATTTCAGCTGAAAATATGTTTCGTTAAGTTTTTATGCAACAATAACTGACTTTCCCTTTAGCAAAACAATTTTTTTTTTGTTTTCTTGACTTTTTGCAGCGATCAAAAGGTAAAAGGGAATAACTGCGTTATCTAAATTTTATTGGAAAGCTTTTATTGTGTTGCTGAAACTAGTTGTTTAATGAAACATTTTCGGATTTCAGAATGTATACATGGAATTTTAAATAAATCAACCCATCACAGATGAAAATAGGATCATATATGAACATACATATATGATCATATATGGATTCGTATATGATCATATATGCGTATAGCTGATCGCCTATGTCCATATATAGCACAATATATAACCATATATGGTCTTATATATGACCATATAAATATGATGGTGTATAGCCGTGATGGTATATGACAATATATCCTCAAATTTTGGATCCGTGTATGTGATCAGCTATAGCCATATACATATAGCCATATATATATGATCATATGTGGGTACGTATATGATCATATATGCCTATAGCTTATCATGTATGTGCATATATAGTACAATATATGACCATATATGAACTCATATATGACCATATATGAACTCATATATGACCATATATGGTCTCATATATGACCATATATGTTCGGATCCGAAATTTGATCTTATATGGTCATATATGAGCATATTTAAATTATATATGAACATGTATGATCATATGCCCTCAGATTTCGGATCTGAACATATACGGTCATTACGAGACCTTATATGTTCATATATTGTACTATATATGGACAAATATAATAAGCTATACGCATATATGATATATATACGAAGAAACATATGATCACATATGCTCATATACGATAGTATTTTCACTTGCGCTGGGTAATTAAATTTTACGTGAAATGTTATAAAATATTGTATTAATTTAATAAAATACTTTCTTGACAGAAATCCAACGAAATTTTTTAAAATTTTTTTTAAGCAAAATTTCATTACGCTCATGAAGAAGGTACTTCAAGCTAAGCACGACGATTTTTATGACACATAAAATTTATAAATGACAAATAAAAATTATAAAATTGACCTGTCTCGGCTTTTGAGCCACTTTGGCAATTGATGTGACAAAAATGTGATTAAAAAGTCCCTGAGTCAAATAAGTTTAATCTCATCAAATCTATTTAAATCAAATTGGATATGATTGAGTCTAATTAGATTTCGTGAAAGATTTTATCTTAAATTATGAGACATGGCATATTTAAATTAGTTTGTGACCAGATTTGATCAGTTTTAGTACCAGATCTGTTCATATTTTAAGTAACCCGGGAAATTGGATCATTTTTGTAATGAGAAATGATCATATAGAATCATATTTGTTGCCACATCTGTTCATATTTCTTTGCCCAGATCAGTGCTGTTTTCAAAGGCACCAAACTAAAACCCGTATTAATAAAAGCTGGGCAGATCTATTTCGATCTTATTGGATGTGATTGAATTTAATCAGATCTGGTGCCAGATCAGATCATATGTGATAAGTTATTGCGTATGTGATATACTTTATGGCCAGATCTGATCAAATCCAGTGCCAAATTTTTTCTTATCTAAAAAAATTTGGGAAACTGGCAATATTTTTGACTTGATATGAACAAGATAGGATCATATATGGTACCAGATCTATATATATTGATAAATATATGCTAAATTTCGTAATGTCTTTTTCCAGAATTGGATCATAGTCACAGATGATTTTTTAGATTAAATCTTTTATTTTTAAGAGAAGCAGAGCTTAGGAAATTTTTCCTATTAACACAGTACAACAGAAAAAAAAAACGTTCTGAGAACTGATTCTGGCAGAGGGGACCAAAAAAATAATACCTGTATCGGTGTTTAAAAGTGTACCACTCAGCCTATGTTTATTTGGGGTTTGGGGTTAATGTCTTTCGTAGTGTTTTGTTCGCTGAACACGTCCTATATCTAAAATGGAAGATTCACATAGTTTCCTCCTAAAATCTAGAATTGTTGTGTTACAAATGTTATTGGATCTTTAAAATTGTAACTTAAATTACAACCTTTTATAACTTCGCCCATTTTTATTTATCACTAGAATCGTCCACCACTTATTCCGCACAAGAATCGTCCAGAATTGTCGCATTATAAATATTATATTAACTTTAAAATGTTAATTTATAACCTTTTGTAACTTCATCCATTGCCTAACATATCTATAGAGGTAGGTACATTTATTCCTCTATGTATATGCGTGTGTAAATGTAAAGAATTATATATGTATATAAAGGTACTTTTCACACACATCTTTATTACTACATACATACAAACTACTACTGTTATGTATATATTTTTATATGTTGTCTGAGTAGCTTCATTCCATTGCAAATGATTGCTTACTAAAAGGGCCATATATTAGTGTGTCCCTATAATTCAAAATCCTACATAATAACACTAAAGCTTTGGCTATTAACAAGCTGATTATGAGAAAAAAAACAAATTTTTTCGAGGTTGTTTATAGTTCGCAACCCTCGTTTGAAGTTAGACTTCACAGTGTGCTTATGGAAATTTTTTTTTATCGAATTTTTGGACCTTATAGGACTCAAAATGTTGAGCATATTATAGAAAAATAATTAAACAATTTCCGTAAAGTAAAAAAAAAATCAAAAAGTGTACTTCGGAGGTCAATTTCAAACGCGGGTAGCGAACTATAAGTATCCTTGAAAATGTTTTTTGTATTTTTACTATACGTAGCGAAATTAGGTAGAACAATATTCTAATTAAATATATGGAAATTGGAAAAATTTTCTAAATTCGGGACAGCCTTGCGTATATATATCCTGTGTAAATATAGAGAACAAATATTTTTGCTCATTATTTTTTTCCAACTGAAAAGATGTAGATTTATAAGAAGAGGCAAAATAGCCTGAAGCTAGGAAAAAATGAGAAATACTTGTAAAAAAGGGGTACTTTAACTTTGTTAGAGTACCTAAAGATATTTTAATTTAAAATATATTCTTAGCTCTAAGCAATTTTAAAATCTTTAAAATTTTATATAATTAAAGAGCTTATTTAAATTTTATTTTAAAATTGTTTTTTGGCGCCCCAGCAGGGACATTGTTTTTAATTTGGTTATTATTAACTCTTAATAGAAAAAAGGGTTTCCATTTGGAACCCCACTGTTACCACATCTCTGAAGCAAATTTCAAAAAATACACCATTAGTGACTAAGCCAATACTCCAGGAAAAACATATTTTAAATTTCAGGTTCCTAGCCAAGGCGGGTTAAGCGGGTCGTTAAGGGCGAGATTTTTTGCCTTTTTAACCTCCAATTTAACCATATTCCTGGCGAAAGAATCTTTTAAAATCGCTAAAAACACAGAAAAATTTGGTCATGTTTAAAGTGCTGCAATTTTAAGTCTGGTGACTATTTCTAGATAAAGATAATGCAAGACTTAAGGAAATTTTATAGGATTTCCAAAAATATACGGCTTGTGCAGAACCGATCAGTACTGCCTAAATTTTACTATGTAATTTGATAAAAGGTTGATATCGCTAATTTTTCGTTAAAAGCCACGCCCACTTAAAACAAGTGACAAAATGAAAAAACAAACATTACACTAAAATTCTGTATAATTTTCTGAACCATCTCCTTGCCTTTCGTGGCAAATTTAGCCACTATTTTGATCTTTAAAAATAAAGGCAACAACAATAAAATAAAAAAAAAAAATTTAATTGACTTAATTTCGTGAGCACAAGTGTATAGTATAAATAGTATAGATTTCATAAAATATATTGATTGTTAGTAAAAGTAGATGCTTGTTAAGACCCAGATTTAATTTTAATATTAAAGTAAAAATTCAAAAAAAATCCTCAAAACTGTAGAACATTTTTTGAAACTTATATCAAATCGTATCAATACGTAATCGTATTGTATCATCTTTCTTTGATTTGAAAATAATTTAAACAGAAAGTGATATTAATTTATGATCTAGAGTCAAACTAAAAAGAACATTCATTTACTTATATCAAATCCGTAAAATTTGGGCGCCATTTTTTTTTCTAATTTTTTATTTCTAAAAAGGAAAGTATACCAAGCTAAACTTTCCGATTTGTAAAAAAATAGGAGATTTGTAATATAAATTCAGCACAAACTATATCAAAAGTAATTTTGAACAACTTCATATTCGCATCTGAACAACTTCAAATCACGTCTTTCGTTGACATATTTTTTAGCTTTTTTAGAAGTAACAACATCCAAACAATCACTTAAGCATTGCTTTTAAAGCATAATTACTCTAAAATTGATGTTAAAAAAAAGTGATTTCAATACAGTTAGTTTCCAGACAGATGATCGAGGGTTCAATTCCTGGCGGAAACAATATTTTTTTATTATTTTATATATTTTTTTATATTTTAAATTAATTTGTTTGAGTTCAATATTTATTAAATTTTTAAATTTTTAAAAATATGTAAAATAAAAGTGATGAAAAATTGCTTTGCCTGAGCAAATAATACTAAAAATAATACTTGTTTAATAAGTACTTTTATTGAAGAGAATAAATCACAATATCCCGTAATGACAAAATGGTGTTTTTATGCCAGTCAACTTTCATATCAAAGAATAGCTCAGCGGTAGAGAGCTAAACTAGCAAACTTGAGGTCGCAAAAATTTTGTAAAATAAGATTTTTTTTAAAACTTTTAATTGATGAAAAAGATGTTCATTTGCACTCATTCAAAAATTACTGAAAAAATATAAAAGTAGTAGTACTCCTCTCCAGAGCTGTAAGTGAATTATTCTTTTTCTTTTCTTTTTGAATTAATTCGCGAATCATTCATGTACTGAATTGGCGAAATTTTGGATTATTTCTTTTCACTAAAAATAGGAACTGAATGAAATTTGAATCCATTCATCCATCGCAATTCATTTTCAATTCACATGAATTTGGCAAAACGAATTGCAATTCATTTTCATTGAATTGATTTTGAATTAATTCAAATGAATTAGAAAAACAAAAAATTAATTGCAATGAAATTATTAATTGCTTCCTGAATTTTAAATGTGTTTTTGTCGTTCCATGTAATACTTGAAAAAACAAACTCCAAACACCATGTTTACTTTGATTGATTGATTTCATTAATATGAATTGCAATTCACTTTTATTTCATTTGAATTAATTCAAAATCAATTCAATTCAATTTGAATTGGAAATGAATTGCAATTCATTTTGCAAATTCATTTGAATTGATTTAAATTTCATTCAATTCTTTTTCTTGGTGAAAAGAATTAATTCAAAATTTAGCTAATTCGTAATGAATTGAAATCAAAAAATAATAATTAATTTACAGCTCTGCTCCTCTCCTATGACAACTCAGTGTTAAAATCATTAGTGTTTCTGTTAAAAAAGAAGTACATGTAGATCATTAATTGTAGTGCTTTTTCTACTACTTTTGCGTCCCATTTTTTGTTGGGAAGTACCGAATTAAGAAAAAAGAAGATGCAAAAACAAGGTATTTGTAAAAATCATTCAAAAAGAAAGAACAAGGTACTGTTTTTGAAACGCATTTTGATACATTAAATTCCCAAGGCGGTTCAAAAGCCGAGACAGATCGATTTTAGATTTCCATGCCGACTACATGAAACCCTACACCATAGTACGATTTGAGTCATATTACAGGAAGCGAATCAAATACCGGCAATTTAATATTAATTAATAAATTTAGTGAAATATATACTGATAGTTGTAATAAAAAGTTGGACGCCATATGCTATCTCACATAGTGTAGGGTAGAATTATACAAAAACGCGTTTAACAAGTTCATGGTATTATTTTTAAATTTATATAACCTTTTGTGTCAATTGACGTCATAAGAACAACAATATATTGTACATATTTAATTTTCTGTTACAAGCGTATGATTGATATTAATTAATTTACAAAACACTCATACGTTTAGGTGTTCTATAGAGCATATGAATCCTTTTTTAGCAAAAGTGATTGAAAATATGTTTTAAATTAAATTTGTTTTTTAAACTACAAATATTTATTTAGAAAAATAAATAAAATAATACAGAAAAATATCTAAATATGTATAAAATATAAATATATATTTTCCACATTATTTTTTCATATTGCTAACTGTCAAACTGTCATGTGTCAGGGATTGTTTTTTACATTATTGTTTTTTATTTTTGTTGAAAATTATTTTGTACAGACTTTATATATAGTGTACATACAATGGTGTGAAATGGAATCATTTTGAATACTCATTCATTCATATTTACCAACCGAGTGTTTGCTTATGATAAATAAGCCAGTGACAACGAAAAAGAGTTTATTTCCGGAAAACAATATGAATGTAGTCTATGAACATTAAACATATGGATGAATGAATAAAAATTTAAATACGGCATAACTACATTTTGTGATTTTTAGTTGTTAAGGAAAGCTAGTTTTTGTTTGTTTCGTCTGGGTATAAGGATTATGGTGTCCGAAATATATTTTGTCAAAGCCCCCTATATACAGTATGAGAATTATGACCGTGGGGTAAAGTCTGGCAAAAAAATAACACTATAATGCCTGCTTACTTATCTAAAAATAACCATAACTTAGGGCTAGTTTAATTGTTCTTAGTTGTGAATATAAAAATGCCAATTATTATGGAGTAAACAATGGTTAGTATTAAGCTTAAGTTGGTTTGTTTTACCCATCCTAATGTTATTATTGTATTAGTTTATTGAATATGCTATTTCTCCCTTTTTGTCATCTAAGGTGCGTGTAAAAATAACTTGCCATAGCATTTATATGTATATCGATTAATATAGAAAGTTCTAACTCAGTTTTTAAATAGTTCATAGAAGCGTGAAGAAACTGAATAAAGTCTTAAAAAATTGAGTACAAATTAGCTTTTAAAGTGACTTCTTTATTATTGTTGCCAATTTTCATTTAAAATTTCATTTAAATAAGTTATATTTATATCTATTCGGATGCCATTAATTTTTTTTCTTCTCCTGCAAAGTAATATAAATATCAAGTTAGGGCCTTTTTATATTAAACAATCGATATGTATATTACAATAGCATAAGAGGCCTTCCATATTAACTGCCCCTCTAAAGAAAAAATTTTAACGGATTAATGTCAAATAGATAAAAAAATATATTTTTGTTCTTCATTAAAGTGAAACCTAAACGTATACTTAATATAATGTTAAGTATACGTATAGAGGTACAAACTGATTATAGAACAAATATTTAAATTTATATTGAATATTTGCGATGCACAATATTCAATGAATATTTCTTACAAAATTAAGCCAACTAACACAATGAAATTTTCTGAATCCGTTAAAAGACATCGGACCTTTTCAATAAAGAAATAAAAAAAATTGGCCATTTTTTTGATAAATTGAGTTATCTTTTTTCAAACGCGTCGTATAGACTAAATACAATTAATATTGTCATGAATATGTATTTTTTTTAAATCTAATTTAGTAGGTTTGAGGTTAAGAAGAAGAATAAACGTTTTCCTCAAAAGTTATAAACACATTAAATTTGCAATTTGCAGATCTAGTCTGATTTGCAAATTTAATGTGTTTATAACTTTTGAGGAAAAGGTTTATTCTTCTTCTTAACCTCAAACCTACTAAATTAGAGTTATCCTTTTATTTCTTCAAAGTCTTCAAATAAAACTCTATTAATACAGTCAAATATACCAAATTTTTCAAATTCAATTAAATTATAATATATTAAAAAAATTCTTAATTTGACAATTTTCACTTTTTTCAAAAATTTAAAAAGTTTTTCCATGCTTTATTTTTATCAAAAAGGCCACTAAACACTGTAAATTTGATATTGATACTGTATACTTTTTGTTTTTTTAAATGGTTGGTTGTTATGGAAAGCATCATATATACATATATGTATACAAATTTCTACTATTTACTAATATGCTAAACAAATATGTAAAAATAATGCCAAATAATAAAATAAATGTCAATTATTTGCTTTTGTTTATTGAAAAAAAAATAAATATACATATAAATCAAGTGCAATAGTTAATAGTGAATACAAAAAATACGTGATTTTTTATAAATAAATATTTATTTATTTATTTTCAAACAAATAAATTTTAAGCTTAAGCTTTCTAAATCAATTAAATTTTTAAACAATAAAAGCCACTACGTAAATCCTTTTGAAACTATAGATATAGAAAATATTTAAACTGATGTGTATTACATAAATTCAAAAGATTTATAGCTAAAATGAAAATAAATTTTTCACAAGTGACTAACATTTTCTATAGAATTTTGGAAATTTTTGTTGAACAAATTTTAAACAAGTTAGAGATAAAACATTTATTGATTTTCATAAATATATGAATAAAAAATTTTTTGGCAATTTTAAGAGGATTTCCCTATTGCTAAAGTTTTATATTATTTTCCTGAAAAAATTAGTCCGCTTTATATCGCTAAATCAAGTTTAGCAACAATTTTACTTTTCAAATAAAACTTTTTAAGAAAATGTACTTAAATCTACTATTTTATTAGTTATATATTCGAATATGATGAGTTTATTTAAATATGTAAATTAATCATTGAATAAATGTGTGGGTGTATGGAATACTTTAAATTTACATGCCTATTCCTACGATAAGTCTGTGACTCTTAGATGTGACCGTATTTCCCATGTATTTGTTGTTTCAAAGTCACAATAAATTAAATTTATTCAAATTTTTGTTTAAAAATTAAGACCTGGTATCGACACAATCATAACATTGACAAAAAAAATTTGATTTTTTTGAATTTTATTGTTGTTTTCTATGAAAAGTTATGGCTGCCAGTCTTAAAAATAGGCTTATGACGGTCATAATGAGTCACAAGTAGGAATAGGCACTTTCATTTCTACTATTAATGTGTGCCTTATTTCAAAATCTCTCATATTGTATAATTAAAATTTTAATAAATATTAATCATACGCCGCCTTAGGTTTCTTTTAGAAAAATATAAAATTCTCTTACAAAACCTGCTGTTTTATAATAAAAAGTTAAAAACTTTGATTGTTTTTCTTAGACAACCCAAAAAAAACACTAAAGTTTGTTAGCTTTATGTTCTTTTGAGACATAATATACTTAAGGGCATTTAGTGTATAAGTATAATGACTTTCTATAACATATGATTACTTAGCTAATGTTCAAAAAAAATACAAAATCTTTCAAAATATATTAAAAGAAGCAAACCTTTAGAAAAAAAAGTTGTTAAGAACTTAAAATAAATCACATAAACATGACTTAACGTAAATAACAAGATATTATAAACAATTTGAGCTGAGATTTTCCAACTAACTATATCAATGAAAAAAGTAACAACTTTTTCCAAAAGACAAACTTACTCTGTGATAATAAACTTTTTAATAATATATATTTGGAAAACAGATACAAATAAAATAAATTAAATAACAATATTAATGGATTTTTTTTAATAAGATGACGAAATTTTATCAATAAAATAAGTTTATAGTAAACAGTGTAACTTTATAAGTGAAAATTAAAAAAACAAAACGCCGATAAAAACAATTTCTGAGCAGCCTTTACAGTCAAATATTTCCAGGCAATATCGCCGAGAAAATTAATCCACTACAGGTTAAGACATTTTTTATCGCCAAATTATCACCGGGAAGATAAATACGCGACACTTTAAAACATTTATTACGACGATAAAAATAAGCTATTGTCTCGGAATCTTCTTGGCGACATATATTCTGGTGTAGAAATCATCGAACCCCCAAGACAAAAGTCTACTACACAGCGTTACAAATTATGAAGTTTAAGAATAAAACCTATTGCGTTAACACTACCTAGAAGCAACCACATTGTTTGCAAGTGCGAATAAATTTAATCTACTTCATTTTCGAATTGAAACCCAAAAAATTTAAACCGTTATTGTGCAAAGTTAAATATAACTTACACTTATAGAAAAAGTATGATCTTCTAATATTGGTTGTTAATAAATTGATGTTACTACATTGCCAGATGTGTCAAAACAATAGAGTAGTATTTTTAAAGATGACAAAGCAGATTGTGGTAATTTTTTTTTCATTAAGTTTTAATGTAAATTCCACTCATAGAAATAAACATGTAAAAATAGCAGAAAATGTTACTAAAAATTAGTTAAAAATTACCTTGCAGAAAAAACTGCTGAAATTAGCAGATTTCTTTGCTAAATACTGGTAAACTAAAAACAGCAAATATAAAATTGTCAAATTTATAGAATTTTAGTTATATTTAAGTTAACTTTTAGTTAATTGAAAATGACGAATTATACCGTAAAAGCTGCAGAAAATTTTGCTAAATATAAGTAGACTAAAAATAGCAAAAAAAAGTCATTTCGAAATAATTTTTTTTTTAACAAATATCTCTAGGAATTCTAAAAATGTTATCCCCTGACGATTTCCTTAGTCAAGAACACAATTCGGATGGGGACAAGACTACAACAAATTATTCATCATAATTTGTTAAATAACAATTTTTTAATAGTTTTATTTGAAAGTGGAAATAAGTTGCTATTTACTCTTAGTTTAATGTGCATTTTCTTTTGGAAATTCATGGTTTCAAACCATGTGTGATATATATTATAAAATATTTCTCATACGTAAAAGTATTTTATAATTATTTAATGTCACGTATAGTTTATTTTCCCATAAAATTTTTAATTCTTTTTTCAACAATTTATAGGTTTTATTTAATGAGTGACAACATAAAACTTTTGTAAATATTATCCAGTAAGAAGTATTGCTCTTTACTTTATGTACCATCAGCTCAACTTAAACTCATCAAAATAAGAATTAAAATTTATATTCATACCTAAGGTTTATACTCTTGCCTGTAAATACAAGTGAAACGTTATAATAACCATAATTTTCAAGGCATAAAAAGGTCTTTTAATGAGCATGTATATGTATAATAAATTTTGTACAGGTAACACTCGATTAATGAGATAACATGGTAACAAAAGAAACCTGGAGATAAAAAAAATATCAAAAATACTCTAATAAACCAATGTTACTTAGCACTTAACATATTACTGAATTAAAATAAATATAACATGGCTATATTAAAAATATCTTTAACAAAACAGTATGTTAGTCACCACCAGATGGCGTTCAACTATGTTATGAAAAAGAACATCTCGATAGCATAAGTTATCATCATATTATGATACTTTAAAAGCATCATGTTACGATTGAAACACATCATGATCATAACTTGATCATAATGATTATAATATCTCTACGGGAAATTTTAACAAACTGTCACCGAACTGGCCCCTTTATATGAAATAGAGTGGTCACTTTTACATGGCGTGGTCATATTAGGGGGAAATTCACCCCTTGTGACATGTCACAAGACAAATCCCAGGGCAGGTCCCTGAACTTACTTTTTTTTGAGAGTTCAGTAACCTGTCCTAGGATTTGTCTTGTGACATGTCACAAGGGGTCAATTTCCCCCTCATATGATAACGCCATGTAAAAGTGACCGCTCTATTTCATATAAAGGGGCCAGTTCGGTGACAGTTTGTTAAAATTTCCCGTATGGATGATCCTAAATTATTATAAAATCGTAATCTGTGATCATAATATATTTAGTAAGATTCATATTTATGATTGCTAGAATAATATTACGATAATTTCGTTTTCTCAATCATATTCAACTACATTTCGCGTGTGCGTAAGACTGTAAAGCAAACACTATTTCTCCTTTCGCCACGTATCATCTCTTTTCTATCCCCATTCCGAAGAAAGCAATACATTAGTTAATAGGCAATATTGCCTGAATGTAAATACGTATTCTTTCCTTCTGGCTCTTGTCGAATTTTCTCAAGTTTATTTTCTATAACTCACCTGCAAAATTTATCATATTACTTTTCATTTGAAAAAGTATTTAAAGAAAATCTGATAATATGATCTCAAATCGAACGAAAATTATTTATTCACCAATTAAAAGATATTTTATACATGAACTTCACTAACTAAAAAATGATATTAAGAATTTAGCATTTTAAGTTTTGAAAACTAGTTTTGGTTTTAATAATATTTTACGACTATTGTAAACGCGAAAAAAAAGTATCGCATCGATCGAATGTTTACTGTACATATAAAAATTTTACGAGCATCTATATAGAATTGAATGTATGTATTATAATATATAATCAAGCAAATAAGGGCATATGATTCAATTTATAACTTAACATCTTGGGAAAGTTACAAAAAAAAATTCTAGAAAAAAACTAATCTTTCTACCTTCATATTTGGGCATGATAGTAACTTTAACAGACAGATATCACTTGTCAAAATTTTGTTGGCTAAAAACCTTTATTTAGTGGAAATAATAGTTATGTTAAATATTGTACTTTATGCCCTTATTCTCGATAACTATTCACATATTACATCTTTTAGAAATTTTCGCAACCATGGAGTTGTAAAAAAATCTTTGGAGATATTGCATATGTTGTATTATTACAGCATCTTTTCACTAAACATATATGATTATGTATATGAGGCTTTCCATACCAACTGTCCAGATAAACTCAAACATTTAACAAAAATTTTTAAAATGACCTTAATAGCCCGTTAGAAGAAATTTCTGAAAACAAAAATTCAAATATTTTGATTTATAGCACTACGCAACACTATATCCGGGCGTGCATGATTCGTATGCTAGATGAATGTATCAGGGTATAAAGTTAAACCCCCAACGAAGCCGATATTAAATTGTTGGCGCCATCGACTAAACAAAAAAATAATTGGCGGCGACTAAAAGTCAACTAAGCAGTTAATCAAAACTGGGTCGACAAAAACCGCGATAATTTCTTTTACTTATATTTTGTATGGGAAGCAAAATGATGCCATGTCGTCCATCATTATCGTAATAGAATATATTCTATTTTCACGGTTACATAGTAACACACACTCAAAATATTTGTCAAATTTTTGCCATATTTTTACCTAAATAAAAGTTAGGGTTGCCTGTAAGAACAGAGTTGCAGAAATTTGTATCAGAGTTGAAAAAATCGTACTTTGTTCACAAAAAAAAATTTTTTTTTTTAAGAAAAGAAAGATACGAAAATAAAAATACGGAATTTTCTGCAAAAAAAAAAACAAATTAAATACAGTAACATGAAAAACAACAAGAATCAATGCAAAACCAATTGAATTGGTGAAAAATTATGGCACAACAAATACAACAAATTTTTTTTCTGCTTTCTTTTTTTTCAAACGTCAAGAAATGCTGACGATCTATTGTCGCTTAATTTAAATTTATCGCGACGACTTTTGTTGTCGTTAGTCGACAGTCGATACAGTTGTAATTAATCTGTAACGAAACTTTTTTATGTTGCCACAGTGCTAAACAATTATAATGAAAACACAATGCTGCCATATCGGTGGAGACTAAAAGACCACTATAGCCGACGGATTCTTACAAAAATAATTCAAATAATTTTTTAAATTAATATAAGTTAATTTTTTAACAAAACTAAAAACAAAAATCTCATTAAATTAATTAAATGTGCTAAAATCCCAAAAAGTATTTAACAAATTGTAAAAAATAATCTGTTGAAGGCATGTCGTTATCCGAACGTTATTCATGCCTAAGGAAATCGTTAGACAGCGACGTTTTTAGAATCTTTAGATGCCTGTAAGAAGAGAGTTGCAGAAATTCGTATCAGAGTTAAAAAAATCGTACTTTGTTCACAAAAAAAATTTTTTTTTTTTAAGAAAAGAAAGACAATTGAAAATAAAAATACGGAATTTTCTGCAAGAAAACAAAATTAAATACAGTAATATGAAAAACAACAAGAATTAATGCAAAGCCAATTGAATTGGTGAAAAATTATGCCACAACAAATTTTTGTTCTGCTTTTCTTTTTTCTAAACGTCAAAAAATGCTAACGATCTATTGTCGCTTAATTTAAATTCATCGCGACGACTTTTGTTGTCGTTAGTCGACACAGTTGTAATTAATCTGTAACGAAACTTTTTATGTTGCCACAGTGCTAAATAATTGTAATGAAAACACAATGCTGCCATATCGGTGGAGACTAAAAGACCACTATAGCCGACGGATTCTTACAAAAATAATTCAAGTAATTTTTTAAATTAATATAAGTTATATTTTTAACAAAACTAAAAACAAAAATCTCATTAAATTAATTAAATGTGCTAAAATCCCAAAAAGTATTTAACAAATTGTGAAAAATAATCTGTTAAAGGCATGTACCTATCCCGCTTTTAGAATCTTTAGAAATATTTGTTACTTTAAATTACAAACTCTATGAAAATTTTCTGTTCTCGTCCAGAAGTGTTATTCGACATTTAAAAAATCACAGAAAAAAAAACAAAATGTTACCACAATTTGCTTTGTCATGTTCCAAAATACTAATCTCTATACTTTGACAGATATTTATCAGATTAGCTGATATAATAGAATTATGTAGGTAAAATTAACTACAATTGCAGTTAAAAAAAATGTGTACTGCAAATGAATTTAAAATTAACTGATATTTTAATTATTTTAAGTACAATTGCAATTAAAAACAACTGCAATTGTAGTAAATTCAAATGCTTGTGCAGTGTCTAGTTTTTTAACTGCAATTGAAGTTAGTTTTACCGACATAATTCGCTGATATCAATTACAAATTATATGAAATTATAATTGTAATTGAAATATAATTGAAATGTAATTAAAATTCACCCAGCTCTGTTCAGTTGGTATAAATAGCCTCATATATTCGGTTATAAAGAAGAAAAAATGTCCGTATTATGAACTCTTATTATATTCTCTGCTTTATTTCTTCTATTGTAGCTTCAACACACAAATATCTATATTTTATATGAAAGGTACTCGTATAACAATGTGCAAGTGTGGTGGTACAGAATAGTATACAATTTTATATAATGTTGCTGAAATTATAAATTATTCATGCAATTTAAGAACAAAAAACATGCTCGAGCATGTAGTTAGTTAAGACAATATTAAAGCCAATGAATATCACTGCGTATATTTGGGTAACATTTAATATTAAAGTTAAGGGATTAAAAGGAAAAACAAAAGGTGCAAGTTAAATATAAAATTTAAGTATGAAGATAAAGGTTACAATTTGGGGTTTTAGTTTGATGTTTTTCTCAGCAATGAATGGAGAAGTTTAATATGATTTAAAACCCAATTTACACTACAACCAAAAATTAGTACTAGTTGTGAAAAACTTTTAGTTTTCGATTCATAATTTCTTTCACTAATAGAAGAAAATCCGTAAAAAATTTAGTTAAAACTACTAAAAATTAGTTAAAAATTATGCTACAGAAAAAAACTGCTAAATTAGCAGATAATTTTTGCTATATATCAGTAATATAGGAACAGCAAAAATAAAACTGTTACATATACAGAATTTAAGTTATATTTGAGCTAAATTTTTGTAAATGGAGAATAGCAAATTAATCTGCTAAAATCAGCAAAAAATTTTGCTAAGTAATTAGTAGCCTAAAAAATCAACAAAAAATTTAAGATTTTCGAAGTTTTTTTTCAGATTTTTTTTAAATGCAAATAAAAATCGAGGATTTTGAAAACAACAGTGTCAAAAAGCAGACAAAACAATAGGATTAAGAGAGGAAACATTCTAATTGAAAAATAAATTGCTCAATTATTAGTTAATTCTGGCTGTAATTGCAAAAAAAAAAAAAAATTCAGTTAGCCACACTCAGCGCTATGCCGACCGTGGTGTATCTTGTTAAGAGGTGATGCTACGAGTCATAGCCTGTGCAGAGGGCTGCCGGTTCAATCCCCGGTCATGGCAATACACAAAAAGTTTTTCATATAAAGACAAATTAACAATTAAAAATTACTTTGATTAGTTGATACAGTCTGGTGATTCCCTTGTGTCTGTTAAATTTTTCAATAAAAATGTGTTCTTCTACTTCCTATAAATCAGCTCTAGAAAAAATTCTTTAGTAATTAATTCTAATATTAATTACGATTGTCTTATGCGATGGTTACAAACACTTAATTAAAAAATAATATGAGAGTTATTTTGTTCGGTTTAAGATCAATTATCATAAATTTCAAATGGAATTAGTTTTACAAAAAAAACCGCCATAAATACAATCTGATGATAGTACTTGGTAGTACTTGAAAATGCATTAATTGTCAACCATTGCTGCTAGGAAAGTTTTTTTTTCAAAAGATTTGTCTATATTAGTTGTAAACTTAATTGTAAATTATATTTGGAATTAGTGATAATTGATCTTAAATCGAACAAAATAACACTCATCATAACAATCTTCAGATCAAAAAAAATCTACCACCAACAAAAAAAATTATTTTTAAAAAAATCCAAAATTTGTCAATATTTAACCACGCCTACTTTGGCCAGTTGTTATAAAAACGCCCACACTTCGAATTTTATTGCTTGCGAAGAATAGTGCATTAACCAAAAACAACAAAATTGCTTTGTTATTGTTTTGTATGTACTTAAAAAATATCGTGCCAGAGGGTCAAGAAATTTTATACACCTGTACGTATGAGTAATATTTAATAAAAATAAATATCACTCATACTGTCCGTTGGCTTGATAATAAAAATTTTATTTGATAAAAATTTAATTTTAGTTATTTTAAATGTTAATTTTCTTGTATATTTTCTAAATCCTTGTTTTGTTTGGCATCACAAATCCTATTAGTATTACTAATACGCCCTGTAACATACTCTTAAGGTATTAAAATTCTATGTTAAATCTTTAACATTAATTCTGCTATAGAAATGTGATACAATTACAATTTGTAACCACAACTGGAATGAAAAATTCTTAACACGACACAGAAATCCAACATGTTCGTACTAACTATTAAAGGATTAGATTGTTTATTTAACACACAATCCCTACAAAATATGTATGTAGTTATGAGCTAAACAAATACATTTAAAAAAAACGTTATAACTGTGTAATTTTTGCTTAATAGCTTATGTCGAAGTTCATAGTTTTGAGATATTAGGAAATTGCTATAAAATCACTTCAATTAAAATTTATTATTTATAAATAAAATTTGTAAAAATCTGAAATTTTTTATCTTATTTTGAAAATAAATAAAAAACTAGAACTAAATGGAATTTTTCAAAGTGAATTGGACTAAGTAGTATTTATTAAAAAAAATTATTTCTTACTCATATCGATAATTCCAAATTTGCATAACATTCGAACTGGATTTGCATTTTTTAATGTGATTTAAACATAGATGAGTTCATCTTAATGAGGCCACTCTTAAGTCGACATAAGCTGTTATGCCAAACCAACACTATTGTAAAATACACTCACTTTAAAAGACATATGTAATACTTTGAATTTACTTTATTATGATTGTAAACTTACTATTTACACCAAAGATTATATAATTCTAACCATGTACTTAACTACACAAATAGAAGATAAAATACACTTTATTATCAATTATTTAAAACACTAAATTATTACAGATTTACTCACACAATACCTATTAATTATACTCATATTATTTTTCTTCTCATTATCATTTGAAAGTAATAATTAACTACAAATTCATTTTTGTTGTAATAAACCCTTATATGTCTTTATTCTTGGTTGAGGTTAAAGTTTTTTGAAACGATTTCTAATTAACAAATTATTAATGAATTTACACTTACAGCAGTAGAAGGAGAATGATGATTTTTAATTAGAAATATAGCTGTAATCAACAAACATTATAATATTAATGAAAGTTTATTCATAGTAAATAATGATGAAATTTCATATGAACTTATTGGGACAGAAACTACAGTTAGTAAGAAGGCTTCTTAAGTGGAAATTAAATAAAAAACTAATCAAAAGGATTTAAATGTTAGCAAAAGAATTTATCAGAAATACATATACCATACAACATAAAAATCAAGAGTAATATTTAGCTATGACTCCCATATTGGGCGCCATTTAAAGAATATAAATTTCAAAGTGTTTCGATTCGATTTTATCAAAACAAATTTTATTTAGAAATGAGAACTGAATGAAATCAAATTATGTGTTTAAGTTTGTGATTCTTTTGAAAATTATTCAGAAAATTGTATACAACATAAAAATGACAAGACTTCCGCATTAGTAGACAATTGTAAATAACAAAAAAAAAATAAGTTATGGCTTTTATTTTATAAAAAAATTTTTATAAAAAAGCGAAATAGAACGCAAAAAAAAAATACGCAAAGGAGTGAACAAAAATATATGTGCTTGTATTTTACATAATCACTTTTTATAAACATTTTGTTTATACATTCACATTCATTAAATTTAAATATTTCATTTTGTCTGTAATTTAAATCATATTTTATCTTATTGTGTTATATTATTATCTATACGCATCTTTTGGCGTCCTTTTGTTTTATGTATGAAAGACAGATACAAAAATCTTTTTCATATGTCTTGGAAGAGTTGTTTCTTTATCCGCTATACATCTAGACAATTTGCGACATCTACATCTTCTCTGTGTGGTTGTTGTCCGCACTATAAATAATGTGGTTATCAGCATAATTTTGTTTAGGAAAATAAATTAGTAAAACATTAGTTCAAAATAAGTTTAGTGCTAAAAAAATATAACTAAAACTTTTGCTGAAAACACAATAAAGCAAAACAGCTGAAAACTAGTATACTTGATATACAAGACTTTTTAGCAATATTTCAACACATTTTGTTTTTTAAGTGTAGTTAAAATAAACTTTTTCTTATTTAAATTATTCATTTAATATTTTAGATTTTGTATTCGTATTTTAAAACTTCGTATTTTAAATTTAGTTAAAACATATTTTAATTAAAAAAAAACATAATTGAAATTTGAATTTAAAGTGTTTCTATTTAATTTAAAGTTGTTTCTGCTTGGTTTTACATTTTTTATCTGTGTGTAATAATAAAAATAAATCACAACATTTAAATAACAAAATATTCAAAAAAAAAAACAAATACTGACAGCTTTTAAATTAAGCAAAAACAAGCAAACTTTTTCAATTTATTTTAGAAAATATGGAAAAATAAATTGCAAAAATGTTCTTTGTTAAAAACAAAACATTTTGTTATTTTTGTTGCATTTCTATCTCTTTGTAAATATTTCCAATAATTTGCCATACTAATACTTTTTTATGTGTTTCTTTATTGTTTTGCGTGTCATTTACAGGTTTCCTCTCATGGGACGTAGCTGATTGTCATGTCGATTTGGAAGAGGAACTTAATACAATAACACAACATGCCCCTGAAGGAGAGGAAGCACGTCATGGTAAGTCAAGTAGAAAAAATACAAAAAAAAATATATATATATATATATTGACAATTAAAAATCCTAATATTTGTATGGAAAAAAATCAAATAAAAATAATAGTTATTAGAAAAGAAATTTGTTTAAAAATTATAAACATTTACTTTAAATGTGTTTTTTAAAGATTTTAACAAGAAAAAAATATTAACCCCTCAATTCATAAACGCTTTGTAAAGTTATAGGAGGTTTTCAAAACGAAATTTTCATACAAAATTTGTTCAATAAATCTGCTACAATTTTACAAAGCGTTTATGAATTTAGGGGTAAATATTTAATTGATTTAAGAAAAGTTTTAGGCGTATGATTAATATTATATCTCAACACAATAATTAATATCACTGATACGCCCCAAGCGTTACATGATATAGCAAACTGCTTTATTTCCTTTATTAAAATATTTCTAAAAAATTTTCCTTAAAAAAACACTTATTCAACAAATTTAAAAATTATTCATTTATATATTTTATGCTTAACAAAATGCATAAATTCAAGTACATTTCAGAAAAACTTCCTGTATGTAATTTAAAGTACAAAAACAAATCTTTTCACTTCAAAAAAAAAGCAAACCTTTACTAAATGAAAAACATAATCACATAATAATTCATGTAAGCAAATTCACATTTTTTTACACTCCCCTACCAAAACACCTTAAACCTCACTGCCAAACAGAAAAAGGACATTAGTATAAAAAAAGGCCATTAAAGGGTACTTTGAGTTAACAAAAAGAGGCTTATTAGTGAAAATGTTATAAATGCAAAACTATTTTTCATTTTTTTATACTGTACATTATGCATAGCAGCACATCGACATATTTAAAACCACATGAGCTGATACTAAGCTCAAAAAAGTGAACATTAAGGGGCTAAAGTATAGAGGGTAGCAATAGTGGTAGTAGCGACTAGAAAAGTTGCCGGAAAATGTCAAATTAAAATCCAGGTGCAAATGGCATGTTCATGTTCCATAGAAAACCTGCCATGTGACTTTTTTGTGGCTTTTTTAATAAAACTATTATAAAAGTCATGTTCCATGTATTGCATGTTATTATAGTTTAAAATTTACCATTTACATCATTTCATACATTTACCAGTACAAAAAACTGTTCAAAATATATGAAAATTAATATCGTTCTTAATACACTGTAGTGGCATTAGTTGTTAAATTATAATATGCTTGCTTGATTTCTGCCATTAATTTTATGCAACAATTACTAGGAGTATTAAAATTTTCACAACTATGGAGAAAAAACAATTACCAAGGTTTAAATATGAAGTTAATTTATTAAAATTTATTTTAAAAATATAATGTGAGAGATTAAATTATGATAACGTTTAAATTAGGGCATTAAGTGCTTACTGATGTGTAAAAAATATATTAGTCTAAAAGTAAAACAACTTCAAAATTAGGAGTAGTTTTTAAAGACTCATACTTGTTCAAGACTTACGCTCAAAAAAAGTTCGACAATTACTACATGACAGTTGTAGGTGTAGTAATCAGTAAAGGCCTGCATGTATGCATATGAAATATTCACTACACTTTTTGCAATTCAGAAATCTTTAATTGAAATTCAGAGATAGCAATTGATATCTAGTATTAAGATTGTTATGTTTTCTGAATTTAAATTGATATTTTCTGAATTTCAATTGATGATTTCTGTATTGCAAAAAGTTCAGTTAATTTTTTACAAACTATTTTAAATGCATTCATTTAAGCCTTTAGTAATCAGTAGTTGTTATTTTTAACCATAATTACAGTCGTTTTTCTATGGAGAAATACAAAACAACTAATATGATAATTATTTAAAAAAAAACAACAAACGAAAACTACTGAATTTCGTAACAGTTATTAAACGCAGTTATTTTTAACTACGAAAATAGTATTTTAATAGTTATTTAAAAAATAAAGAATGAAGTAATTGTGCATTCCCCGGAAAATTCTACAAAATTCCACTGCATCCGATTCCATGGAAATGGTTCCAGAACCAGTTCCACGGGTCAGTTCTAGAACTAATTCCAGAACATATTCTAGGCAACCAGTTCCATTTTGCAGCTATAAAAGCGGTTGCTTTTGAGGCAATTTCAAACAAAAATAATCGGTGTCAAAATTGACAGTAGAAGGGGTTGTAAAGGAAAAGTAGCTATTCTACAACTGATTCTTTGGAACAGAAAATTTTACTAGGTATTTTTGCAATCGAAAGATAAAAGTAGTTTTTTTTTATTAAATTATTTTTTTATTATAATAAAAAAAAATATTAACTGTAAACGAATTAGGGTCGAATTTATAGTTTGTACTTAAATGGACTTAGCACTATACTATGTATTGCAATTGAAGCTGATTTTAATGGATGAAAATCATTTCAGCGCTGTATATTCTTATGCTGTGTGATTATAAACAACTAAAAATTCGTAAATATGTAGAAACTCTGCCACTAAAACGTTAATATAAACTAAAAAAACCGCCCCCTTATTTATTTCGGTTGCCATTTATGGTTATTTTTCAACATTTAACAGTTACTTAAAGCAGTTATTTTTAATATTACGATATAATAAACAACTAATAAAACAGTATTTTGCAGTAATTAGCTACTTTTGTTAAAAAAAAATTTTAATTCTTATTTAGTTTATATTGATTATTACTGATTATATTCTTAGCCTTCAAATAAAAATCAGAAAATATCATTGCATCTCCATTAGAGAAAAACGTAATAACTGGAGAACCGTTTGAAATTTGTACTTCAAATTTCAATCGAGCTGAAGTAATTAAACATTTTTTTGTATTAAATAATACTTCTATAATACCAAAATAATTAACTGTAAAGCAGTAGTGTTTTACCAATTTTGTTAGTTGTTTCAAAAATTTTTGTAGTAAAAATTTGTCAGTTATTTTTAAGACATTATTAATTTTTTTAATGCATTTGTTAGTTAATTTTCAATAGTTAAAAATAACTACAACACATTTTTAGTTATTTTAAAGATAAATAACTCCGTCGCCTTTTTAACTGCATATACCTCTGTTTTAACTGCCATTTACAGTAGATTCTATCTACAAACTTTTTTGAGGCTACATACATATTGTATTGTATTGCTTGTTTATTTCTAATTTGTCATTTTTATTACATTTGTATTTGTTTTTACAATTCAGCTATTAATTATTTGTTGGTTATTTTGACCGTTATTTGCAGTTATTTTTACTAAATTTTAGTTATTGTTCAATAGTTAAAATGCCCTACAATATTTGTAATTTTTACGAAAAATATAGTTTTTGCCTTTTTAATTACATTTGTATACTCAAAAAAAGTCGGCAAAAAAGTTTGCTGAAAAGTTAGTCAGGGTGCTTGCACAAAAATTGCTAATGTCAAAAAAATTTGTAAATTCAGCAGAAACTGCGCTAACACCTAGTCGATTGTAAATAAAATGCTAAAATCAATAAAACTTTTTGCTGAATATTAAACCAAAAAAATTCTAATTGCTGAAAATTTAGGTCTATAAATTACGTTTTTTTCCTATTCTTTTAAAATGATTCAGGAAACTTAAATTCGAAGACCAATAGGGAATATGTCCATTTTTATCTGGGGGATACTGGACAGAATTTTGGTCATAGAACATGTCAACTGATACAATTCTAAAAAAACGTTTTTAAGAAATTCAAATCCCTAGCTCTTTATTATTGGAATTGATCGGAGCTCCGGCTAGACGCTGTAAATTAGGTCAGATATTTTAGTTTCTAAATTGTTACGCTGCGTAAATCCCACAATGGGGATTCTGTCCCTTTTGAAAAACGATCTTAAGGCCCAAAGGGAATATGCCTATTTTTAACTGTGGGATAATGGATTTTGGTCATAAAACCAATTTTGGTTTTGATAATGTCCGTGGGAACTGACATTATCAAAACCAATAAAAATAGGAAATTAATGTCAAAACAACAAAAACTTTCGTAAAATAAACCATTTTTCGTATATTTTACGATTTTTTTTTGTTATTTTGACATTTTTTCGTAATTTTATGCATGGATTATTATCAGTGTATACCTTTTTCAACAGAAGAAAGTTTTAAAAGCCAGAGGCCTTTTTCGACAAAAAAAAATCAACTACTATATGTAGTAAGTAAATTTACAAATTTTGTGCGTAAAATTTGTCAAAAAAATAAAAAATATACGCACAACATGTTTAATTTTAAACAGATAATACTTATAATTACATTATCTGTGTGTTATTGTATGTGAAAGTGTGTACAAAATAATTTTACACATTTTGTGTTTATATTTACTCACTATGCTTTATATTAAACAAAAATTTACTCATTTTATAGTAGTGCATTTACAAGCAAGAGTGTAGAATTATACTCTACAATATGGGATATAGAATATAATTATGTTCTGATGTCCGATTTTTAATTGCACCTAATTATATATTTCACTATATTTATTGCACCATTACTTAAATAAAAATAAATTATATTACCCCATTACGATTACTTAAATTCCCGAGATCGATTTTTAAATTTCTATATATAAAACGTATTCAAGTTTTATCAAAATCTGTTCAATAGAACCACCCTACTTGAGATAGACGTATGATTAATATTTTATTAGCACCTACATAAATATTCCACATACGCCTTGGGGGTTTAAGCTAACATCTTTATCATTAATTTCCATTACATTTCATATTTAATTGCTTGATTAAAAATGTAATAATTTTTAACACCACATTACACAAACACGTCAACGACATAAAATAACATTTATTTCTATGTTTTCATAAATAGTACGAGTACCTACATACGCAGTAATACCTGACATAGATTTCATTTATATTTTATATTTACTGTCAATATATTTGAATAACTTTACAAGAATAGAGGATTCTTTTCATTATAATTTTAAACATTTATACATTCTCTCCACTCATTTATGTGTGTATTTCATTTGAATCAACAACATGTCAAACAACTGAATACCGAGTTTTGATAGTATTAAAAGGAAATCCTTGTTCTCACACAAGTTCGCACGTTAAAATTAAATGGTGACGATGATGATATTACAAAAAGAATATATAGAATTAATATATCTATGAGTATGAGTTTATATAAAATAAATCATATAAAATGTTCATAGAAGCGTAACAAGAGCTGATAATATTGACAGATGTCTGAAAACATGTTGAACTTTTAAAAAAGATTTTTTTTTTTGTTATTGTATACAACAGAATATGAAGTTGTTACTGTAAATTGTTTGAAATCCTTAGGGTCTTTAGACAACCATTGTAGTGACATCATATCTTTATGTTATGCGGTAGAAAGGATAGAATTTATTTTTTCTTTGCATTTTCCAACAATGAAAATAATTAGAAACAATTAAAGGAATATAAAATATTTAACACAGGAGCTAAATAGATAATTCTCTACAAAAGTATAAAAAATGCTAGGGAAATAATACTAGAAATTTAAATAAACAAAAAAAGAAATGACCAAGCCTTAAGTAAAATTTTCAACATTTTCTTTTGCTACACAAAAAAAAGGTGGACATTTTTTAACACCCCTATGGCCATTTTCTGTAAAAGCTTAAAATAATAATAGAAAAAATATATCCAGACATCTCTATTCTTTTTTAAAAACAATAGTTAAAAATAATGAGCATAAATGTTACAAAAGAATTTCTTATTATAGCACAATAAATTCAAATAGATAAAAAGATATTCCTGTGTAAAAGATATAAAAAGATATTTATTTATAATATATAAGAACTATAAAAAAAAAAAGAAATTTCAAATAATTCCTTTGTTAATTTAATACTGCAATTCAACAACAACATAAACTGACAAGAAATTGCAGTGTAAAAATGAATTCAAACAAAACTGCATTTGTTATTTAACAGCAACGAAGAAATATTTATAAAAAAAACCTTGACTTTAAACAACAATGGTTAGCAATCAACTTTTTTTTTAAATATTATGAAAATTTATTCTCTAGTAAAACTCAAAAGGAAAGAAAATTTAACATTTTCTACTTGTTCAGGGAGTTTTCTGGTAACCAGAAAAAAACAACAAAAGGCCAATCAACATTAATAGCAATTCATGACTTGAACCACCCACTTTAACACATCCACAATACCGCACATCGTTTCGAGTGATATCCAACTCAAACTAAATTTAATTTTATATGCACCAAAAATGTAAAATACAAAATATTTAAACATCTTTAACTCGTTTAACGTGTAAACTATTTTTGTTCAATATTTAAAGCCAATTATGCCGTGATTAATGGTAATCATTGTTATGAATTCGAAATTCAAATCTGCAGATTTTTTTTTAAATTAATGTTTTTCGTTCGATTTTAGATCATATATGTATATGTATTAATTAGTGTCCCTTAAAAATAGATTTGTCATTACACCCCCCAGTTTTATTGGATATGGTCCCAAATGGAAGAAATCGATTTTTTTTTTGGAAAACGTTAACCCGTGCCGAAAGTTGAACGAAAATTGCCCCTTTTGGAAAAAAGTGTATTACTATTAAAAATTCCCAAAATTTGAAAAATTTCAATGTTTTCATAAAATTTTACACGGTTTTCGGAAAAACAGCACACAAATTTGGTTAGATTATAATTATCTTTTCATTTCTTTAAAAAAAATTTAACCCTTAGTGGCCTGGGGTCAGAAAAGACCCATGGAACTTAATATAAATTATGACTACGAGATTGTAAAGCCATTAAATTTATAAAAAAAAATCTCAACTGGATAAAAATAATTACTTTGTGTAACGTGATCCATATGGGGTTAATTTTTATACTTTTGGCTAAAAACGCCCCACTAGGAAATTTACAGAATAACACCATTGGGCCATTTTCGTCCAACGGGTTAACGTTTTCCAAAAAAAAAATAAAAATCGATTTTTTCCTTTTGGGACCATTTCCAATAAAAGTGGGGGTGTAATGAACGAAAATCGACAAATCGCTATTTTAAAGGACAGTATAATACATGTGTATTAATATATCTGTTTGTTGACATGCTACTTTTTACTATTTTTACTAGTTTTTTTTCTATTAAATTCGTTTTTGGCGTGAAATTTGCTAACCTTGTAATTCAATGGTTTCTATTTACTACTTTTGCTAACATTTTCTTTCATTTTCCTTGAAAAGAAAATCAGTTTTGGTAGTTCTTCTGCACTTTCTAAGTTTACTTTTTTTTACTCGAAATATAAACAAACAGACCTAATATCTCTTTATATTTA
Source organism: Leucophora obtusa (assembly GCA_949987735.1). Taxonomy (NCBI): domain Eukaryota; kingdom Metazoa; phylum Arthropoda; class Insecta; order Diptera; family Anthomyiidae; genus Leucophora; species Leucophora obtusa. Next base: position 4,474,055 of record OX465297.1, read on the forward strand.
AATTATTTTTCAAATTAAAGAAAGATTATAAAATTTTTACAAGTAAATTACAAAGAATACAATTTTTTTTAAGAATTCGATAAGGCCAGCAAGACAGAATACGTATTTTCGGTTTTTGCTACAAAGCCATCATCAGTGTCGTTTACCTTGATGGGTTAATTATTACAAATAGAACATGTTAATAACTCAACTAGACTAACATCAACGAAATCTAACAATGATATTTTTATCCTTTGTTATTACTGTTTTTGCTTTGAACTTTAATTCTTGAAGTACCGCAGCTGGTTATAATTCTTTCCTACTAATTGGCGCCCAACGTTGGGACATATAACAATCTTTTGTAAAAGTAAATTCTATACATAAATAATTTATACCGTTAAACGAGGTTTATATTTACTGCTACTATACTACTTTGCTGACAAGGACTATGAAAAAGACAATAATATATAGTTTGGTATACTGTGTGTAGTATATCGTTAACAATTGTGTATGTAGAGTACTTCGGTATGTACACCTATACATACGCAATGTGTTACTCGTACTCATATTGTATGGACTATTTGATATATAAATTTATGTAGGCTTTTATTTACAACATTCTGTATGCAAATGCAAATGAGTATGTTTCATTTACATACACAAATAACTTAACATGATGAAAACAAATACAAAAACAAAAGCACTTGCATTGAGTATTAACCCGTTAAGGGGCAGTATAGAGAATTTAAAGAAAACAATAAGTAAAGATAAAGTTAAAGTTAATTTATGTTAAGATCTAGGGTCAGTTTTATAATCACAACTATGATTAATTTGTTTCTTAAATATTTCTTAAGTAGCAAATTTTGTTTGAAATGTTTTACTGAAGAAATATTTAACAGAAATAGTTTTGACTACAAAACAGGCCCCTAGTGTTGTAAACTTTTTAAATTTTTTTAACAAATGTTTTGAAGTTTTTAATTTTTTTTATATTTTCCAATATTTATTACAACTTATGATCAATTACTTACTGTCAATAATTGAAATAAGTAATTGATCTTACAAATTGTGGGTGTTAAATTATCTTTAATCAATAAGATAATTAGTTTTATATTAGCATCATTCAATTAAGCGAAGAATAAAAAATAAAAAAAAATGTATTGTATAACACATGTTTACCTCAAAAGAAACGAGCAGGTAGTCCCATTGGAACAAGGCAATTTATTCTTTTGGACATAACATTCTCATTTTCGGGCAGTCGTATTAATTCAGTATTCGCATGTATTTAGAGAGAGAGGTGATTGGTATTTTTAAGCAAGTTTTTAATTAACACCTAACGGGTTAATGTTAAACTTTATCATTGTTTAGTCACAATGCATTTACATAAATAAAGTCTTAAACTACATGATAATAGAAATATTTTAGTGACACTTCAAAAGAAATATTTTGTTTGTCTAGTTTTCTTTTTTTAAATTCATTTGTTTTTGTTTGAACAACAAATAAACAATAATAAATTGTGTTACAGCATGTATTTTTTTTATTTTATACGTATGTTTAACAAAGACAAATATACTAAAAATACTTTTTAATTTACTAACCTTTGTTAAACAAATAACATGTAATTTGTTTAGTTTACATTTTAAATAATATATATATATATAAAAATTCTATTTTAAAACAAAGCCTAAAAGTAGGCAAGAATTTTTTTAGAAAATAAATTTAATACTACAACAAAAGCAGGCTTTACAACAGTGGTGTTCAGCCCATAGGACAATTGTCCCTGCTCAATTCACATGCATTCTTACGCTCTTGCTTTTAGTCGTCACTGAAACTATGACTGAAACAGCGACGAATTAACATGAGCACGGATATATGCTGATTTTTTTTTAATGTACTGAAAAAAAAAATTAATAACAATGTACGACAAATGTTTTTTGATTATAAATACAGATTAAAGATATTTTATAAATATGTAAATACAATGAAATCATTGATATTGATTTAAAAAAATCGAAAACATTTTGTTTTGCATAGAATGAAAGAAGCCACCCTTATGTATGTACATATGTATTTTTTTTCTTTCAAAAATTGTATTTTGTTTATTTTTATTTCTTTAAAACAGTGTAGTATTTATTTATATTTTCCGAAAGTACCTACTTCGCTTTTTACACAAAACATTTTCACATTTTTAATAAAAAAATAAATGCATACAGATTCTATTAACCCATTCAACATTTCTTACAGTGCAATTCTCATTTTCTCACCAACACAACTACATTTTTAGTTTTGAACACCAATGCTTTACAATATGTTTATGTTTGCAATGGACTTGTGTAATAAAATATTATAATAAAAATACTTTTAATTAAGTTTATAAGTCTGTTTAATTTTCTATATTCAAAGTAGACTTTTTTGCCATACAACACCTTAAGCCTTAAAGTATGTTAGTAATTTTTTTTAAAGAATTATATTAACAATTTAGTAGATGAAATTAAAATCTCTCATTTAATTAAAAGTTTTTGCATATAAAATATAAAGAAATATAAACTCTGGTCATAGCAGTAAATTATATTGTATATTTAAATACAAAATTGAATGAAATATGTGTCTAGAAGGTGATCGATCACCATTGCTTTAAATAATAATAAAACACAAGGATTTAGTGAAAGAATTAAATATTTTTAGAAAAAAAAAATGTTAAAGCGATAGCGATCAGAAAACACCACCTGTACTTAAAACAGATCTTTATGCAACCCTAAAAACAAATAAGAATAAATGCGAGAGCTGTGAAACTTTCATCATTAACATAGAACAGATGCTATTCTGGCGAAATTTAGTCCGTAGCTAGACGAATATTTGTGTTTCATACAAAATCTATGTGAAATTTTTTTCGCTTTTAGTTTTAACTTTGGTTGTGTTTCTACGCTAATATAATTTCTCTTAATATATGTTGCAAACCTCTGAAATTTCGCTATTACAAGAAACTGTCTGGGTATTGTAATTTCTATATTATGAATAAGTTTACTCATGTTGCTTTTCATAGAAATTCTTTATTTTGTTATACTGTCTATGATTAGAATATATTTTTTATTTATGTCATGTTATTTATTCTATTATTATTTATTACCAGGACTGCAACTTATATGTAAGTGCATTTTTATTTCGATTAAATATTACGCAACACTTGGAGTGTTTTTACACTCATAGAAATAAATCTGTAAAAATAGCATAAAAAGTTATTAAAAATTAGTTATAAATGATGCTGCAGAAAAAACTGCTAAAATTAGCAGATTTTTTGCTAAATACTAGTAAAATAAGTACAACATAATTAAAACTGTTAAATTTACAGAATTTTTGTTATATTTAAGCTTTTAGCTAATTGAAAATAACAAATTGTACTGTAAAATGTGTAGATAAAATAGCAAAAATAAACTGTTATATCTACAAAATTTTTGCTATTTTTAAGCTAAATTTAGTTGAATGCAAATAGCAGTCTATACTGCTAAAATCAGCAGAAATATTTGCTAAAAAAATTGTAAACTGCTGTCTTCAAAAGGCTCGATTTTTATTTGCATTTAAAAAAAATCGAAAAAAACTTCGAAGATTTAAATTTTTGTTTTGTGATTTTTTTAGGCTACTAATTATTTAGCAAAATTTTTTGCTGATTGTAGCAGGTTAATAAGCAATTTTCCATTTAGAAAAACTTAACTCAAATATAACTAAAATTCTGTACATTTAACATTTTTATTTGTTCTGTTCCTATATTACTAATATATAGCAAAAATAATCTGCTAATTTGAGCCGTTTTTTCTGCAGCATAATTTTTAACCAATTTTTAGTAGTTTTAGCTAAATTTTTTACGGACTTTTTTCTATTAGTGTACATTCACATAAAAAAGTTAGTAAAACAATTTGTAAACAATTTTCAATCGCACTATACTATTTTTATACTGATTTTTAGTACAATTTTTATTTTTAGTAATCATTTTTGCTATTCTCTTATTACAAATTACGGATTTATTACTAATTTTCGCTGCTGATTTCAGCAAAAGATTTTACTAATTTTTCAAAACCGAGTGCTAAATTTAGCAGCAAAATACACTAAATTAAAAAATATTATTTACAAGGATTTGTATAATTTAATAATTTAATTTTTATAATTCTGGTTTAGATTATATTTGTTACTATTGATATATTCTTAGTTTGGAAACAACACCCAGAAAATTTTATTGTATCTCCAATGCATAAATAGGTAATAACTGGAGAATTTCAAGTACGATAAAGTAATTATACGTTTGTTACAATCGAAAGAAAAAAAATTTTCTTAATTTTTTTTTTTAGATTTTACAGTTTATTTATTTTTTAGTACAATTTTTTGCTAATTTTAGCAGATTGATTGTAAATTACAGTTTACAACAATTTACTGAAATTTAGTAGCTGCAACTAATTATTTATAATAATTTCATTGTACTAAAATTATGATATTTAGTAAGTTTTTTAAGTGATTTTAGCAAATCGATTTTGAATTGCAGTTTACATAAATTTTACTAAAATTTAGTAGCGGCTACTAATTTTTTCTACTAATTTTATTGTACTACAGATCAGCAGACATGTGTTGCTAAAATTAACTAAAATACCGCTGGGCTCAAAACAGTTAAATTTCCCGTAATAACAGCAAAATTTTCAGTAGCCATTACAGACTTTTTTGGTTGAGTGTAACATTAGGTCTTACAATATTTATGTTGCCGTCGCTGGGGATCGAACCCTTAACTTTATGTGTAACAGTCCAGCGCTCTAATCATTACACCACAACGCCAATTTCGATTCGATATAAATAGTTGCAGAACTTTTCTGAGTGTTTTTAAATTTTATCACAATTTGAGGGAAATACCTTGATTCTCGGATCAGAATTAGTGTTTTTGCTATTTTATTTTCAGAACGCTTTTATCTCTGGATCTGAATGCATTTTTGTTTGGTCTGGTTAAGCCAACATTTAACTTTTGGTTTAGCCGAAATGGGGTTTGTTGGAATAAATAATTTCATTTTAAATACTATAACATGTTCGACATTTTCCGCAGTAGCATCAACGTTGTCATCTAGGAAACAAAATTTCCAGATGAAGTATCGGAAAAAGTCTTTGAGCTCAGCCCTACCTAGACTTTCATAAATAAAATAAACGCTTCGAGTCGAAACATTATGAAATTCGGAGTACGTAAAGGATGCTAAAATGATACAATTATCTGAATTACCGGGAGTTGAAATATTTATATTTTTCAGGAACTGAAGCCAGAAGGAGTTTGAAAGTATTTTGGTTTTCCCCTTAAATGTTCGTAATAAGAGCATGGCAAAGAGCTCGAAGTAATTAACAACGGAAGTTAAGTGGCTCGAATGGTCGATCTGGAAACAGTTGTGAACATTAAAATTACACTCTCGAAAAATTAGTTAATATGCTTGTAAAAAAAATTTAAATGCATATTTTTTCACTTTTAGTGAAAAATGCATTTTCTAATGACTATTTTAAATATTTTCAATTATTTAAAAAAGTCTCAGCCCTGTTTATTACATTCCCTGCAAACATTTGGAAGATATCTTCCAAGAAGATAAATAAGCGGTATCTTCTGTTTTTCATTTGAATGAAAATAATCAAGTAGCATTTTGAAATTGTCTTCCTTTTATCCTTTGGAAGATATTTTGGAGATATTTGGAAAAAACACTTCAAAACTTGTGTTTTTTGTTATAATTGTTTTTATGATAATATTGCGGCAATATAAACTTTTTATCATCTGGAAGATAAACACAATTTGTTTAAAATTTTTAAAAATGTTGGAAAAAATAATAGAAAATTTGTACAAAAAACAATTATAAGAAATATGGGAAACAAATTCGTTGAAAAATTAAGATTTAGTGCGCGGAAAAAACCGGTTATTATGCCAACAAGATAATTAATGTTTTTGTCAAAGGATTATGTATGCAGATATTGTTTTTCAGAGTTAAATTTAATAATGAAAATTATAAATCGTTTAGTTTGTTTCGATGAGTTAATTTAGCGATATCACCTTTTTATCTTCCAGGTGATAAATTAGCGATATACGATTATTTAGCGATATCGCCGATTTATTATCCAGAATTATAGCTTTCGTATTGCTAGGGAGTATCGCTATAGAGCGGAAATTTACTCCCGAAAGGGGGATCTTCCTCAATAAGAATATGATTATTGACGCAATAAAGTTTTTCTTCCAGGCGATAAGATTGCGAAACATTTTCGTGTTGTAATGTTTGCAGGGTTTTCTAGTTTATTTTTATGTATTTCAAATTTAATTACAATGATTGACAATTGTATAAATTATTGATGATATATTTTCATTAAGAGGGTTATTGTATAATAATAATAATAATATCAACATCATTCCTATTTGCAGATAAACAATTAATTCTATGAAGGTTTTAGAAATGCTTTTAATATTATATTATATGTAAGATTAATTACTTTAAGAAGAGCGAGTTGGAGTAAATAGGTGATGATAATAGTGGGCTAAGTTAAACATTTTATACCTTGCATCATTGGTTTTTCACACATAGCAGGCATAGTTATTGATTCGTGAATATATTTTGAGGCAATTTGATTATGGCGTGACAATGGTTCAAAAGTTAGTTGGTTTTGTAAAATGGCGCCCAACGTAAGTTCTAATTACACTGTTCACGAATTGGATACATTTTTTTCGACAAGCGGGGCATACAGTGGGTGAAACTGATTCGCCTAGATTAAATCCAGTGGTGCTAACCGTTTTTCTAGGTTAGCTCTTAAAAAAACATATTTGATTTGAAAATTATGGCCCCAAGGACCCCAGATCAGGCGATGTTTTAATTTGTATTCGATTAATTTTTTAATTAGATTGTTTGTTACTCTACCAAGAAGCTTTGTGCTAAAAATAATCAAAATCGGTCTGGCGGTTAAAAAGTTGTGACTGAAAATGTGAGGACAGCTTATAAATCTTTATGCAAATTTTTCAATTCAATATAAATTTCAGTACATTTAAAGAAGCAATAAAATGTACAATTTTGTATAGAAAATTTCGCAGTGTCCTCACATTTTTACTCAGAACTTTTGAACCGATTCACCGAGTTTGATCATTTTTAACCCAACGCTGATTGGGGGTAAAAATAAATGGTCGAAAATTTAGAAAAATCGGGTTTTTTTGGGTCCTTGAACCATAATTTTTAAACACAAATATATATTTTTTCCCCAAGTAAAAAAGTTTTGATATAGACTAATATGACTTTATAAAATTGCTTGTGGTAATATATTGCAAAATATGTATTCATACAAAATTATATTAATTTGTATAACATTGTATAACGTTGTATATTAAATATATAAATATATCTTTCTTTATATTACACTTCATATAGTGCAATTCTATATCTATCTATATGTCACAGCATATGCCACATTACATATTTTTATATACGAGTGTATCTTATTGGATAAATTTGTATTACATTATATATAATTTGATACATTTGTGTGGGGACAAAATTCGGATCAAATTGTATAAAACTATATCTTAATCAATTAAATTATATCTAATTGTATCACATAATTATCTAATTGTATCAATTTAGATCTTATTAAACCAATTTAGATATAATATGATACAGTAACGGGTTCTCATTTTTCGAATAAAATCATGTAAAATACGATAAGTCACAAATTACTTTTTTTTGCATGGGTTAAGAGCTAATCTAGAAAAATGGCTAACTAGAATTAGGTTTACCCACCGGGTGCCCCGCTTGTCAGATTTTCTAACTAGCATAGTGAGTGTTATTAAAAAATTTAGAAAATCTAAGTAAAAATTATGTCTTTGATTCTTTTTGCGTCCTCTTTCTGTATTTGCAAATATGGCGCCCAATCCAACAACTTATAGATTTGTTACTGAATGTTTAATCCGCTTTTGGGACCGGCAGACTTGCAACAAATTAAGATGTAACTTATGATTATTTTAGTAAAAAAATAAAATTTTGTTCATCATATTGTTGTTTTTTCATTTCTGGTTATTATAACTTTTGATATATATCTAACATTTAATGGATATATTTCATTTATTCATAAAATCTCCAAGGAAATTAAAAATTTAAATATAAAATATACTTTTTAATTATTTTTCAATATGTTTGCCAACATATATTCCAGATAAGTAATATTCCATACCAATCTTACTTATAGGCAAAAAATCCTTATTGTGATTCAACATTACTGTTGTTTTGTTTATAATAACAAAAAAACCTATTGTTTGTTGTTTGTGTTGCTGTTAATTTCAATTCAAAGCCATTTAGTGTAAAATATTACTACCAACTAATAAAGATATGGCAAAATGAATATTGTATTGTCTTTTTTTTTTTTTTCTTTGGGTAGTATTTCACTTCATGGTCATAAATCACATAAAATATAGATGTAAATTGGACAAATATAACAAAAAAAATAGAACTGACCTAGCATTTTCATTTTTATATTTAAATAAAAACATTTCCCCCTTTTTTATATACTACTTTACTTTTTAGCCAACTAATTGTTACCTTGACAATAATTGAAATGTTGATATTTTTTTATATTTAAATTTCAAATATAAATTGAAATTTCAAACTTTTTTCATGTGTATGTATTTGTGGGGTAGTTTGATCAAAATCTTCCTGAATTTATATAATTTTTAAAACATTTTTAGTGTTTAATATTTATTTTAAAATGTTTCAATTATTTTTTTCATACAATTAGTTTGTTATTTAGTTTAAACGAATCGTCAACAATGCTTTTGGGTGGTCAAAAAAACACTTTCAATTGGTCAACAATTTGTTCTACTTTTGTTTTCCTTTTCTCAAAGCAAGTACAGTTTTAAATGCTCTAGTGCTTTGTTATGTTGTTAAAAACAACTATTCAAATTTACTTTTTTGTTTTTGTTAATATAATATGGAAAATTTTGATTTAATCTATTTTAAAACTAAACGAGCGGTATTAGGAAAAAATATTTTTACCTTTGGGATTAGAAAAATAGTATAAAAATGTGTTTAAATGTTAGATTTTATTAATCACAGTATGTTACAAAAAAATTTAAAAATTAGTTACAGACATGCTAATACTAATTTGTAAACAAATTGTTAAGAGACAAAATGAATTAAAGATAATAAAATAAAGTGTTTCAATTAGCATGAATTCCTAATTTTTGATAACCTTTTATTGCTAGATATGACGTTAAAGCGGATAAACTTCGATCTTAGATTCTTTTTTACCATTGTTTTTAAACTTTCCATGTCTCAACGTGAATATTGTCCTTAATAATTACAAAAACAAACCTTTTCAAACTGTGAATATGAATATGTTTGAGTACGTCCATCATAAAACTGCCGGATATTTTTGGCAAACATACACTAAACGCGTATGCATGATTTTTGTAACACATATCCTTCCGTTTTTATGTGTTTTGCTCTATTACATTTAACAACAATAACAAAAACCTGAATATTATCATAAAAATAGAACCACGCAAAAAAAAACAGCAACACACACAATCTAAAATTATTTTCATGAATTTTAATAAAAACAGCTTAAGAGCCTGGCTTTTGTGTTATATGAAGAGGCCTACAACCCACAAAGATAGCCAACCACAACCTCAGTGGCAACAAAAACATAAAGGAATAAAAAACATAACAGATATTGTGTGCTAAATATGGCCTACTCATGGGTCAGCGAATATGAAATCCCATACACATACACAAGCACACGTTAACATACACCCGCACATTTGAGCCATTTATTCTAATGTGTATAAAACTCATATTGTGTTGTTGTTATGTCTGTGGTCACAAATTTACGGATGACAACAACAACGACAAAAAAAATTATAAAACTTTTTTTTTGGGGCCACAAAAAATTTGAAATATTTGTTTTTCGTTTAGTGGTTCGAAATATAATACATAAAAGCTACAACACACTCACACATATGTGACCGCAATAACACAATTCGTTTGTTTCTGAAAACGACAAATATTTGCCCTGGTGATAAAAAAACGCATGCATAAATGGCTATATAAGATTGTTGAAAAGAAATTAAAGCATACTTTGCGGCTATCATATGTTTTTTAAATTCTACTTTTGGGGATTAATTACCATTACACTTTTTGATAGTGATTTTTTTATAGTATCTTTTCAACTAAAATTGAAGTAGAATTCTTTAGCATGATATTTGGGTTATAATAATTAACAGTTTTTTAGATAACTATTTATTTATACACAAAAAAAAGAAAAAATGCAGAGTTTTATTTCTTTAAAAATAACTTATAAAGTTAAATTTTATAAAAAGTAATTAACAAAGAATCGTCTCTATAAATTAAAACTGAAAAGAGATAACTCCATTTCAGCTATTTTGGATAAATGAAGGAGTAAAACATATTCTTCAAATACGTTGTCGAAAAATTTCTTACCAAGAAAGAGCAACTTGAATTGAAAATTGTATCTGATTTATTTAAAATTCTACTCTAAACGACCTTTATACCTACACGAAAATCTGAACCTATTCATTCCGTAACCAAATCTTCAGTCGCCCTGTTTTAACTCAGGGTGTGCAATAAAATTATTGATACCTCCGATATAAAGGAAAATCTCTCGGTAACTTTTAATTATGTATATGATGTGATTTCAAAAATTATTTTAATGATTAAAGTAATATAATTGGGCCTTCAAACAGTGGTATTTGGAGTCACCCTATTTCAAAACAATATACAGAGTAAATGAAGTACAGAGTATTAAATACTTTCGGAGGGTATAATTCTTTAAATGTAAAGTGATTTGCTCAATATATGCAAGATTTATATAAAGCCTCATTCATACTGAACGCAAAACTAGAAGTTTTCGTTTTTTTTTTAATTTTCGATTTAAAATTTCTATGGGATTTGACAATCGAAAACGAAATAAATTTAAAAACTACTAGTTTTGTGTTCAGTATGAATGAGGAATAAGATGGATTAAGTTTTCAGATAAAGTTGTTTAGAGACACCCTGTACAGAGTAACAAAATATACTATGCCAAGCAAAAATACATTCAGTACACTCATAGAAATAAATCTGTAAAAATGGCAGAAAAAGTTACCAAAAATTAGTTAAAAATGATGCTGCAGAAAAACTGCTGAAATTAGCAGATTGTTTTTGCTAAATATTAGTAAAATAAGAACAACAAAATTAAAACTGTTAAATTTACAGAATTTTAGTTATAAATTGTTGTAGTTTATTCAACCTTCTTTTTCTATTTTTAACTTCTCAATTTCCTTGAGCTTAAGGTTTGTTTTTTATATATAAAAAGTTTTTTATTTTCAATAATTCGATACAATATGGAGTAGCGAAATATTGAAAAAACTTTTTATATATAAAAAACAAACCTTAAGCTCAAGAAAATTGGGAAGTTAAAAATTTTAGTTATATTTAACTTAACTTTTAGTTAATTGAAAATAACAAATTGTACTGTAGAATCTGCAGAAAATTTTGCTAAATATTAGTAGACTAAAAATTGCAAAAATAAACTTTTATATCTACAAAATTTTTGCTATTTTTAGGCTAAATTTAATTGAATGCATATAGCAGTCTATCCTGCTAAAATCAGCAGAAATATTTGCTAAAAAAATTGTAAACTGCTGTTTTCAAATGGCTCAATTTTTATTTGCATTTAAAAAAAAATCGAAAAAAAAACTTCGAAAATTTTAAATTTTTTTGTAATTTTTTAGGCTACAAATTATTTAGCAAAATTTTTTGCTGATTTTAGCAAGTTAATTTGCTATTTTCCATTAACAAAAATTTAACGCAAATATAACTATAATTCGTTATATTTAACAGTTTTAATTTTGCTGTTCTTATTTTACTAGTATTTAGCAAAAAAATCTGACAATTTCAGCAGTTTTTTTTTGCATTTTTAACTAATTTTTAGTAACTTTATCTGCTATTTTTACAGATTTATTTCTATTAGTGTAGGTAAAATTTTTTCAAATATATACCGACATCTGTGATATTTCCCTCCATGTAGCATATAACATAGGTTTAACTTTTAGAAAAAAGTATTTTGAATCACTCGTTACATTCGGAGGGTATAATTACATATTTAAACATAAAATGGTTTCCTTAATGTATACAAGATTTATAAAAGATAGATTGTTTTCATATATTTATTTGGATATTTGGAGACACCCTAGTACCGAGTGGCAAAATTTACTAGGCCAAGCAAAACAATATTCAGGGAACAAAATTTCTTCAAATATATACTGACGTCTATGATATTTCCAAAACATAGGTTTAACTTTCAGATAAAAGTATTTAAAGTCACCCTGTTACAGCATGGGTTGACAAAAATACAATTTTATATAAAAAAAATAATTACGAATTTGATTTCTATAAACATGATACAATTTAACAATATTTACAGATTTTATAGAAATGGATTTTACTTACAGATAAAAGTATTTGGAGTCACCCTGTTATTTCTATTTCGGATATATAAAAAAAAATCTGTTGGCTTACTGCGTAAGGTTTTCTGGACATAGTCCAAGGATCTGTGATAAAAAAGAGTTTTAAACTAAACACATTTCCAGTACAATAAAAACAAAATTTGTGCTCACAATCGAATTTGTTTTCAATTGATTGGCTCAGTTGGGGTAACCGAACATTCGATTGTCGCCATCAATAATAGCGATATGTTATGTTTTAGAAATTAACAATATTTCCCAGAATTGTAAAATTTTATCCAAGAAAAGCTCCAAAATCTAGGTTCTGGAGAAATTCCGAGTTAAAAATTATCTATTTCCCGTAAACCCTTAACAACTTCTTCTTATTTGGAAGAATTTTGAAAGAAGTTCCTATATTTTAAAAAAGTACTAAAAATTAATAATTTTCTTCATATAGTAAGTATAAAAGAAATACCACTTTTTCGTTATTTCTCTATTTTTCGTAATCTTCTTAATTTTTAACCTTTCCCACTTAAGGCTGCATTAGTCTTTGCGTTCCGTGACGGTTCTGTAATGTGCCGTGCCGGATGGCTCTTTTGTGTAGTTAGTCTTTTCCATAACAAGGATCAGCTGTTTAATGTTGGTTTTCCTAGCAGAGATCTGCGCTAACCAGATTAATCGGTTGCGGTGGGTAATTAAAAAAAATTGCAGCGACGGCTTAAAGCTGGCTGTGAGCCAAAAGCTGATCAGCTAGCCAACTTTAAATTGACATATACAAAACATCGGCTTAACGGTTAAAAAAAAGAAAATTAAAAAAATATATACTATTTTTAGATTTTTATCGTGTAAAAAAAATTTTCGACAGCGGCGGTGACAAAAATTAGACGGCGGCTAAGCTTAGCAGGTTTAAGCCAATCATCGCAGATCTCAAAATACCAGCTGTCAACTCGCTGTCACTTAACGGATAACAAAAATTCTGTTTTCAACAGGTTCATCCGGCACGGCACGTTACATTACAGACAAACTAACGACTCAAATGCTTTTTCATAGAACAAAAACAAATCAGCTGATTCGCCACGGCACGTTACGTACAAACTAATTATACCTTTATTCTAATTCAATCTTTTTGTGTCTCTCTCTCTCTTTTTCTTTCTGTTTCCAGGCGAACGACTAATTCAGTATGCTAGTGAAAATCTAGTCACTGAGGTTTTAATACATCCTCAATATAATACTCTTATACAATGTATGCGTAACATGTTAAGTAGTTTTACTCGTCACCGTCATATAATCCATGCTGGTTATACATTTTCTAGCAATGGTTCCTGGATACTACAGGTAATTATCTAACATCAGCGTAAATGTTCGAAGAATCTTTGTTACAGTGTTTGCGTTCCTTTTAGGATGGAACCTTTTCGGTTGGCGATTTTTCTGAAGCTTTTCAGGAACACGATGTACAAAGAGTTATACGCGCCTATGCAGACACTATAACAATGAATATTCATTGTGCCGATAGTGGTCTGTGGCATACATTGCCCGATAAAAGCTTTGCTCGTTTGTGTAAAATACGGATTAATCCCGTAGATGTGTTGGATACAAGCAGTGAAAGTATTAATGCATTTATAGGTAAATTTCCTACTCCTTCGCTATCTCTGGATCTGTTTTATTTTGTTTTCATTTGCCTTTAAGATTATCTTGCTCCCATGTTGGTTCCCACCTCCATACGTGAACTACTAGAGACCTCGGATGTTGTGGGCAATATACGATTTACACATCCCACTCTATATGTCTTCCCCGGTGGGCAGGGTGATGCGGCCTTATTTGGCATTAATGGTTTTAATATGTTGGGTAAGTTATTTCTATTCTTTCCACAGATATTTCTTTAGGAAATTAATGTTTTTTTATTTGTATCTTTCAGTTGATGGTGGCTTTAATCGTAAGGCTTGTTTCTGGGATTTTGTAAGACACCTAGACCGTTTAGATGCTGTTCTTATGACCCGTTTAAACAATAGCAATATTCAGGGTATCAGCTCAGTGGTGGAACGTAAACGTGATGCTCATGTTTATCCTCAGATTGGTCATTTCTTTTGCAATGTTCCCGATCGTAAGGGAGGTCTACCCAGTCCCGATGGTGATAAGGATCGCAATCCCTTGTTAGTGGACCTTTTTGAACGTGGTCATAATATAGTCAATGATCTTAAAGCTTTGGATCTTAAACCTCAAACATGCTTTAGAGCACCTGAACCCATTAATCTATACCACAAAGTGGGTCATGGCACTTTGGATATGTACGTCATTAGTCCCTCACGAGACTCCAAGGAAGTTAAAGAATTCATGCAAAAATGGAATTCTGGAGATCAACGTTTATTTGCCAGTCGCGAGTCTAGGGAATTTAATTTCCCTCTACAAAATTTGGTCTCCATATGCGCATTGTTGGTTTGGCAACCAGCTAATCCAGATGATTCTATAACGCGTATTCTATTCCCCGGTAGTACACCAGACTTTAAGATTCAAGAAGGTTTGGAAAAACTTAAACATTTGGAATTTATGAAACATTCCACTTGTACTGCCAAATCTATAGCACCTGCCATACAAAGTGTGGTTACTACACGTAAAACTCTCAAATCGGCTATAGAGCCGACTGCTCCCATAACAGCCAAGCCCCGTTCATTTATGCCAGCTGCTGCAGCCATTGTCGCTGTACAACAAGATAACAAAATGAAAGAAGCAGTAGCTGCCTCTGCGGAGGAAGAGAAGATTGAAAAAATCTATCAGGAGGAAGAAAAACATTTACCACTTAAAAAGAAAGAAGACTCCGTTGAAACTGATGAACAAGCTGTGGAAACTGGTGAAGCTTTGCCAGAACCTACAGATACTGCTAGCAAAGATGGTGATCAAGTTGATGCTGAGCAAATTGAAGATAATAAGGAAACCACAGAAAAGAAGGTAGAAGTTGTCATAGTTAAACCACAGCCTCAGGTACCTCCTCCATCCAAGGAAATTATTGAAACTGCTGAACCTGTAAAACCAGCCAAAGTGGCTAAGGTTAAAGCCGAAAAACCAAGAGCTGAAGTTAAACCTTTGGTTAGGTCACGTATCGATACACGACCTCCTAAGTCTTTGGAGCGCAAAATAGTTAAAAAAGAAGACAAAAAGAGTTCTCCAACTGCCACCCCACGCAAATATGAAACCGCTAAGCCCCCAGCTAGAGAAGTTAAAGCTAAAGTTTTTACCAGAGCTGCTAAGGCTAGTCCTAGTAGCACACCAGCTAAAAGTACTAAAGAGGCCAACAACCGTAAAGTTTTGGAATCAAAACAACAAACCATCCGACAAACCTCAACTACTACCACTAGGCGTTCGGTTGCTACAACAGCTGCTGAAAAGAAAACAGCGGAACCACGCAAGCCTATTTCCAGACGCCCACGTGGTGCATCACCCTCCAAACGCGCTCCTGGTAGTCCAATTAAAGCTGCCAAACCTAAAGCAGCTGATCTTAAAAAATCACGTTTAGATAAGGGTGGCACTACTGACTCTAGTTTGGTTTCCACACCTTCGGCCGATGAGCAAGCTGCCGCTAAGAAGTTACAAGATTTAACAGCCTCTCAAGAACTAGATGCTGAAAAACAACGTGAACTAGATGATCTCAAAGAAGAACAAGAAGTAGTTAGAGAAATTGAGGCCGTCTTTAGTCGAGATGAAATGAAACGTCAACATCAAATTAAGGCCGAAATTAGAGAAGTTCCTAAACAAGATAGTACCACAGAAGCTGATGAAGAAGATGAGTACTTGATTATTGAAAAAGAAGAGGTAACAGAAGACTCCATTGTAGAACAAGAGAGCAGCATTACCAAAGAAGAGGAAATACAAAAACATCAACGTGACTCTCAAGAATCTGAAAAGAAACGTAAAAAAAGTGCCGAAGAAGAGATAGAGGCTGCCATAGCTAAGGTCGAAGCCGAAGAACGTATGGCTAGACTTGAAACTGGCACCTCTGCCGATAAAGAAGAACAAGAAGAAGCTGCTGAGGAAGCTGAAGAAGCGGGTGAGGAACAACCATTAGAAGAAGTCAAATTAACCTCACCTGATAAAACTGAAATCAAAGCTGAAGTTCAAGAGATCATTAGCGCCGCCAAAGATATTGTTAAATCAAAGACCGATGAGCAACTGGCAAAGACCGAAGAAGATTTATCTTCTGCTACGCACGAAGAAAAAATTAGCAGTGCTAAGAAAACCTCAGATACCAAAGATGATTTGTTGGGTGGTGTACCCATCGAAGCTATACCAGCCAATTTACAAGAAAGTCTTCCTGAAGAGAAATTCTCTGCTACTATAGAATCTGGAGCCACTACCGCTCCTACTCTACCAGAAGATGAACGTATTCCTTTGGATGAAATCAAAGAGGATTTAGTTATTGAAGAGAAATATGTTAAAGAAAAAACCAAAGAAGTTGAAGCTGTGGTGGCTTCTATGACCGGCACCTCTGTAATGCCACCATCCGAACCTAGTGCAGAACATAAAGAGGCGTCAATACAGAAACTAACCGTTGGTTTAGCCGCTGCGGAACGTGTTTTACCCATGAAAATGACCTTTGATGGTCAACAGAATCTTATGCGGGATGTTGTTAAAACACCGGATGAGGTGGCTGATTTGCCCATGCACGAAGAAGCTGATTTGGGAGTTTATGAAAAAGAAGCACAAGAAAGTGGGAAAACTATATCACAGAAAGAAGAATTGGCCAAAGAAGAAAAAGAAACTGAAGAAAAGGAAGCAGAAGAAAAGCAAAAAGAAATTGAACATGAAGAAGAGCCTGCACAAAAATTACCATCACCAACAGAAAAGGCAGCATCACCAGCTGAAAAGATAACTTCTCCTGCTGAGAAGGTTTCAACACCGGAAGAAAAGGTACCTTCAGCTGCTGATGACGAAAAGGCTGAAGAACTGGCCGACAAAGAGAAGCCAGTCTCACCTAAGGAAAAACCTACTTCTCCAGCAGAGGCTGCTGAAGAAGAAGACAAGAAAGAAGAAGAAGAAGATAAGAAGGAAGAAGAAGACAAAAAAGAAGAAGAAGATAAGAAAGAGGAAGAAGAAAAGAAAGAGGTAGAAGAAGACGATAAGAAAGAAGAAATAGTAGAAGAAACTGTAGTAGCTACTAAAGTTACCGACACCAAAGAAGATAAAAAGAAATCTATTAGCTCACCAGACGAAAGAGAAACAAGTGATATTACATCAGAAGATGAAATACCCGCACAAATGCCAACCACAAAAGCAAGTGAAAAACCCAAAGCACGTGAGGATATCGTAACTGTTGATAGTCCTCCTACTATAGAAGAGGCCATTGAAGTTGAACTTCAAAAATCACTACATGCCAGTCGCAAAGCATCAGAAGATATTAAGAAAACCGAAGATAGACGGAAATCGACCGCATCGGTTGCCGAAAGCAAGAAAGATGAAAAGTCACCAGTTCAATCAAAAGAAGCTTCTAGACGGGAATCCGTAGTAGAAAGTGAAAAAGACAAAAAATCAGCAGAGGCTTCTAAGGAACATTCTAGTCCGGAATCTGTTGCAGAAAGCAAGAAAGATGAGAAATCGCCTGCCGAATCTAAAGAACCTTCGCGGCCAACATCTGTCGCAGAAAGTGAAAAAGATAAAAAGTCAACCGAAGAATCAAAAGAACCCTCACGCAAAGCTTCTATTGCTGAAAGCAAGAAAGATGAAAAGTCGCCTGCTGAATCTAAAGAACCATCTAGACCAGCTTCTGTGACCGAAAGCAAGAAAGATGAAAAGTCACCAGCTGAATCTAAAGAATCTTCTCGACCAGCATCTGTTACAGAAAGCGATAAAGGTAAAAAATCAGCCGAAGAATCAAAAGGACCCTCACGCAAAGCTTCTATTGCTGAAAGCAAGAAAGATGAGTCCAAAGAACCATCTAGACCAGTATCTGTGGCCGAAAGTGAGAAAGAAATTTCACGAAAGCCTTCTGTAGCTGAAAGCAAAAAAGATGAAAAATCAACTACTGAATCTATAGAAGAGTCTATGCAAGGTTCACGTAAAACGTCAGTTGCCGAAAGCACGAAAGGCGAAAAATCACCTGTTGAATCCAAAGACGCATCTCGTCCAGCATCTGTTGCAGAAAGCGATAAAGATAAGAAATCCCCAGAAGAATCAAAAGAGCCCTCCCGCAAGGCCTCTGTTGCTGAAAGCACCAAAGATGAACAGTCACCTGTAGAATCAAAAGAGCCTCCACGACCAGCATCTGTTGCAGAAAGCGAAGACGATAAGAAATCTGTCCAAGAATCGATGCAAGTTTCCCGTAAAACATCATTTGCTGAAAGCCAGAAAGATGAAAAATCACCTGTTGAATCCAAAGAACCTACAAGACCAGAATCCGTCACCGAAAGCGAGCACGATAAGGGATCGATGGAAGTTTCTCGTAAAACTTCAGTTGCTGAAAGCAAGAAAGATGAAAAATCCCCTATTGAGTTCAAACAACCTTCTAGAGCAGCTTCAGAAGAAAGTGAGAAAGATAAGAAAGACGAAAAGTTACCTGCTGAATCCAAAGAGCCTTCCAGACCAGAATCTGTTGTAGAAAGTGAACAAGATAAGAAATCTGTCGATGAATCGATGCAAGTTTCACGCAAAACTTCAGTAGCGGAAAGCAAGAAAGATGAAAAGTCACCTCTTGAATCTAAAGAACCATCTAGAGCAGCTTCAATCACAGAAAGCGAGAAAGATAGGAAATCTGCTGAAGATTTGATGGAAATTTTACGTAAAACTTCAGTCGCAGAAAGCAAAAAAGATGAAAAGTCACCTGTTGAATCCAAAGAACCTTCTAGACCAGAATCTGCTGTAGAAAGTGAACAAGATAAGAAAACAGCCGAAGAAGCGGTGCAAGTTTCATATAAAACTTTAGTTGCCGAAAGCAAGGAAGATGAAAGGTCACCTCTTGAATCTAAGGAACCTTCTAGAGCAGCTTCTATTGTAGAAAGTGAAAAAGATAAGAAGTCTGCTGAAGAGTCGATGGAAGTTTCACGTAAAACTTCAGTTGCCGAAAGCAAGAAAGATGAAAAGTCACCTGTTGAATCCAAAGAACCTTCTAGACCAGAATCTGTTGCAGAAAGTGAAGAAGATAAGAAGTCCAAACAACCTTCTAGAGCAGCTTCTATTGAAGAAAGTGAGAAAGATAAGAAAGACGAAAAGTCACCTGCTGAATCCAAAGAGCCCTCCAGACCAGAATCTGTTGCAGAAAGTGAACAAGATAAAAAATATGTCGATGAATCGATGCAAGTTTCACGTAAAACTTCAGTTTCAGAAAGCAAGAAAGATGAAAAGTCACCTCTTGAATCCAAAGAACCTACTAGACCAGAATCTGTTGCAGAAAGTGAACAAGATAAGAAAGCAGCCGAAGAAGTGGTGCAAGTTTCACGTAAAACTTCAGTCGCCGAAAGCAAGGAAGATGAAAGGTCATCTCTTGAATCTAAGGAACCATCTAGAGCAGCTTCTATTGTAGAAAGTGAAAAAGATAAGAAGTCTGCTGAAGAATCGGTGCAAGTTTCACGTAAAACTTCAGTCGCAGAAAGCAAAAAAGATGAAAAGTCACCTGTTGAATCCAAAGAACCTTCTAGACCAGAATCTGTTGTAGAAAGTGAAGAAGATAAGAAAACTGTCGAAGAACCGGTGCAAGTATCACGTAAAACTTCAATCGCGGAAAGCAAGAAAGATGAAAAGTCACCTGTTGAATCCAAAGAACCTTCTAGACCAGAATCTGTTGCAGAAAGTGAACAAGATAAGAAATCAGTCGAAGAATCGGTGCAAGTTTCACGTAAAACTTCAGTCGCCGAAAGCAAGAAAGATGAAAGGTCACCTCTTGAATCTAAGGAACCGTCTAGAGCAGCTTCTATTGTAGAAAGTGAAAAAGATAAGAAGTCTGCTGAAGAGTCGATGGAAGTTTCACGTAAAACTTCAGTCGCAGAAAGCAAAAAGGATGAAATTTCACCTGTTGAATCCAAAGAACCTTCTAGACCAGAATCTGTTACAGAGAGTGAACAGGATAAGAAATCAGTCGAAGAATCAGTGCAAGTTTCACGTAAACCTTCAGTCGCCGAAAGTAAGAAAGACGAAAGGTCACCTCTTGAATCTAAGGAACCGTCTAGAGCAGCTTCTATTGTAGAAAGTGAAAAAGATAAGAAGTCTTCTGAAGAGTCGATGGAAGTTTCACGTAAAACTTCAGTCGCCGAAAGCAAGAAAGACGAAAAATCACCTGTTGAATCCAAGGAACATTCTAGACCAGAATCTGTTGCAGAAAGTGAACAGTATAAGAAATCAATCGAAGAATCGGTGCAAGTTTCACGTAAAACATCAGTCGCCGAAAGCAAGGAAGAAGAAAGGTCACCTCTTGAATCTAAGGAACCGTCTAGAGCAGCTTCTATTGTAGAAAGTGAAAAAGATAAGAAGCCTGCTGAAGAGTCGATAGAAGTTTCACGTAAAACTTCAGTCGCAGAAAGCAGAAAAGATGAAAAGTCACCTGTTGAATCCAAAGAACCTTCTAGACCAGAATCTGTTGCAGAAACTGAACAGGATAAGAAATCAATCGAAGAATCGGTGCAAGTTTCACGTAAAACATCAGTCGCCGAAAGCAAGGAAGAAGAAAGGTCACCTCTTGAATCTAAGGAACCGTCTAGAGCAGCTTCTATTGTAGAAAGTGAAAAAGATAAGAAGCCTGCTGAAGAGTCGATAGAAGTTTCACGTAAAACTTCAGTCGCAGAAAGCAAAAAAGATGAAAAGTCACCTCTTGAATCTAAGGAACCTTCTAGAGCAGCTTCTATTGTAGAAAGTGAAAAAGATAAGAAGTCTGCTGAAGAGTCGATGGAAGTTTCACGTAAAACTTCAGTCGCCGAAAGCAAGAAAGACGAAAAATCACCTGGTGAATCCAAGGAACATTCTAGACCAGAATCTGTTGCAGAAAGTGAACAGGATAAGAAATCAATCGAAGAATCGGTGCAAGTTTCACGTAAAACATCAGTCGCCGAAAGCAAGGAAGAAGAAAGGTCACCTCTTGAATCTAAGGAACCGTCTAGAGCAGCTTCTATTGTAGAAAGTGAAAAAGATAAGAAGCCTGCTGAAGAGTCGATAGAAGTTTCACGTAAAACTTCAGTCGCAGAAAGCAGAAAAGATGAAAAGTCACCTGTTGAATCCAAAGAACCTTCTAGACCAGAATCTGTTGCAGAAACTGAACAGGATAAGAAATCAATCGAAGAATCGGTGCAAGTTTCACGTAAAACATCAGTCGCCGAAAGCAAGGAAGAAGAAAGGTCACCTCTTGAATCTAAGGAACCGTCTAGAGCAGCTTCTATTGTAGAAAGTGAAAAAGATAAGAAGCCTGCTGAAGAGTCGATAGAAGTTTCACGTAAAACTTCAGTCGCAGAAAGCAGAAAAGATGAAAAGTCACCTGTTGAATCCAAAGAACCTTCTAGACCAGAATCTGTTGCAGAAAGTGAACAGGATAAGAAATCAGTCGAAGAATCGGTGCAAGTTTCACGTAAAACATCAGTCGCCGAAAGCAAGGAAGATGAGAGGTCACCTCTTGAATCTAAGGAACCGTCTAGAGCAGCTTCTATTGTAGAAAGTGAGAAAGATAAGAAGCCTGCTGAAGAGTCGATGGAAGTTTCACGTAAAACTTCAGTCGCAGAAAGCAAAAAAGATGAAAAGTCACCTGTTGAATCCAAAGAACCTTCTAGACCAGAATCTGTTGTTGAAAGTGAACAAGATAAGAAATCAGTCGAAGAATCGGTGCAAGTTTCACGTAAAACTTCAGTCGCAGAAAGTAAGAAAGATGAAAAGTCACCTGCTGAATCTAGGGAACCTTCTAGAGCAGCTTCCATTGTAGAAAGCGAAAAAGATATGAAGTCTGCTGAAGAGTCGATGGAAGTTTCACGTAAAACTTCAGTTGCAGAAAGCAAGAAAGATGAAAAGTCACCTGTTGAATCAAAAGAACCTTCTAGACCAGAATCTGTCGCCGAAAGCGAGAAAGATAAGAAATCAGCCGAAGAATCTGTGGAACCATCACGACCGGCTTCAGTTGCTGAAAGCAAAAAAGATGACAAGTCACCAGCAGAATCTAAGGAACCCTCTAGACCCGCATCTGTTACCGAAAGTGAAAAAGATAATAAATCCGCTGAGGCTTCCAAAGAACCATCACCAACAGAAAGCACGAAAGATGAGAAGTCACCTACAGAATCTGTTGAAGCATCTCGAAAAACTTCCCTCGCAGAAAGTGAAAAAGATAAGAAATCTGAGGAGAAATCTAAGGAACCATCACGCAAAGCCTCTCTATCAGAATCCAAAGAACCATCTCAACCAGAATCTATCACTGAGGGCGAAAAAGATAAGAAATCAGTAGAAGAATTGAAGGAAACCTCACGAAAATCTTCAGTTGCCGAGAGCAAAAAGGATGATAAGTCGCCTGCTGAATCTAAAGAACCCTCTAGACCCGCGTCTGTTGCAGGAAGTGAAACGGATAAGAAATCCGCTGAAGCTTCCAAAGAACCATCACCACCAGAAAGCAAAAAAGATGAAAAATCACCTGCAGAATCTGTTGAAGCATCTAGAAAAACTTCAATCGCAGAAAGTGAAAAAGATAAGAAATCTGGGGAGAAATCGAAGGAACCATCGCGCAAAGCTTCCCTAACAGAATCTAAAGAACCATCCCGACCAGAGTCTGTCACTGAGAGTGAAAAAGATAAGAAATCATTCGAAGAATCGAAGGAACCATCACGGCCAGTTTCAGTTTCTGAAAGTAAAAAAGATGACAAGTCACCTGTCGAATCTAAAGAACCCTCTAGACCCGCATCTGTTGCAGAAAGTGAGAAAGATAAGAAATCCGCTGAAGCTTCCAAAGAACCATCACCACCAGAAAGCAAAAAAGATGAGAAGTCACCTGCCGAATCTGTAGGAGCATCTAGAAAAACCTCGATTGCAAAGAGTGAGAAAGACAAAAAATCGGTCGAAGCATCTGAGGAGCCTTCAAGACGTGACTCTGTTGTAGAAAGTAAAAAAGATGAAAAATCTCCTGCAGAGTCTGCCGTAGTGTCCAGAAAATCTTCTGTAGCAGAAAGTGAAAAAGATAAAAAATCAGCAGAAGTATCTGAAGAGCCTTCCCGCCGTGTTTCTATTGCAGAAAGTAAGAAAGATGAAAAGGAATCTGAAGAAGGTTCTAGAAAAGCTTCAGTTGCTGACAGTGAAAAGGATAAGAAGTCAGCCGAAGTATCGGAAGAAGCTTCACGACGTGTCTCTGTTGCTGAAAGTAAAAAAGATGAAACTGAATCTAAGGAAACTTCTAGACCAGAATCTGTTGCAGAAAGTGAACAAGATAAGAAATCTGCCGAAGAGTCGAAGGAATCCTCTCGCCCCGTTTCTGTTGCCGAAGGTAAGGAAGATATCAAATCACCTATTGAGTTGAAGGAACCATCTGGGGCAGAATCTATAGTTGAACGTGAAAAAGATAAAAAGTCTAGTGAAACATCCAAAGAGCCATCACGGCCCGCATCAGTTGCTGAAAGCAAGAAAGAAGAAAAAACGCCAGCAGAATCTAAAGAGACGTCTAGAAAACCTTCAGTGGTAGAAAGTGACAAAGATCAAAAAATCGTAGAGGAATCTAAAGTACCCTCACTACCAGTTTCAATAGCTGGAATCAAGAAAGAAGAAAAAGCTTCAGCAGAATCTGAAGAGCCCTCTAGACCAGAATCTATTGGAGAAAGTGAGAAAGATCAACATTCTGCCGAAGCATCTAAAGAACCGTCTCGATCAGCTTCTGTGGCTGAAATCAAGAAGGCGGAGAAATCCCCAACTGAATCCAAAGAACCTTCTAGAAAACCTTCGACAGCCGAAAGTGATAGAAAATCCGATGAACACTCACGACCAGCATCAGTTGTGGAAGACGAATCTAAAGAACCATCACGCCCTATTTCGGCGGCTGAAAGTGAAAAAGAAGAAAAACAAGCTGAAGATAGAAGATTATCTGCAGTTTCAGTTGCAGAAAGTAAAAAAGATGTTGAAACCAAAGAAACTTCAAGAAAACCATCGATCGCTGAAAGTGAAAAGGACACAAAATCTTCACCTGGGTCTAAAGATACAGAGGAAGAAAAATCTCCCTTACCATCTAAAGAAGCTTCCAAAGCTCCCTCTATAGTAGATGACAAAGAAAGAGAAAAAGACGAACAGTCTGCAGTAGCATCTAAAGAATCATCACGTCCAGCATCTGTAGCTGACAGCATAAAAGATGAAGCTATTGAGCGCAAAGAATCTGTTGTATCTATTGGTGAAAGCATAAAAGAAGAAAAATCACATACAGAATCCAAAGAACCTTCCAGAAAACCATCAGTTGCAGAAAGCGTAAAAGATAAAATATCTCCGACAGAGTCCAAAGAAGGTTCTCGTCCCATTTCAGCTACAGGCAGTATTGATGATGAAAAAGAATTGCCCTCAGTTGTTGAAGCCCCAAGTAAGGGAAAAACATCTCCAGTGGTCTCCAAGGATGTCTCACGGAAACCCTCAGTGGCAGAAAGCGTTAAAGGTGTCGAGAAATCTGTTGTGGCTTCTAAAGAGACATATAGTCCTGAATCAGTTGCTGAAAGTACTAAAGATGTAAAGCAAATTGACGACAAAAAAGAAAAATCGCCTGTTGAATCCAAAGAACCTTCACGACCCGTTTCCGTAAGCGGTAGTATAATTGAAGAAGATACTGAAGAAAAATCTCCTTCTAGAAAGCCCTCGGTAGTTGAAAGTAAGAAAGATGAAAAATCTCCAGCAGAATCCAAGGAATCTTCTCGTCCAGTATCTGTGGCTGAAAATGCTCTAGACGAAAAAGAACCCAAACTTGAAGAACGCAGAGTTTCCACAGCCGACAGTGTAAAATCATCAGTTTCTGATGCTAGGAGTAAAAGTGATGATAAGTCGCCTGAAGAAGTTATAGAACCTGCTCTTGCTATAAGTGAAAAAGATGCCAAGTCATCCGAAGAATCTAAAGAATCACCTCATCTATCAAAACCTGAAAGCGAAAAAGATGAAAAATCTCCTTCAGAATCTAAAGAGCCATCTAGTCCAGAATTATTAGCTGAAAGTAAGAAAGACGAAGCCGAAGAACGGAGGGAATCTCAAGCTGATAGCAAAAAAGTTGAGAAATCTCCTGCAGAATCTAAAGAGCCATCTCGTCCAGAATCTGAAGCCGAAAGTAAGAAAAGTGATAAGGACGAATCTGCAGAACGCAGAGAATCTAAAGCTTCAGTTGCTGAATCTAAATCAAGTTCAAAGGATGAAAAAGAAACAGAATCCAAAGAGCCATCTCGGCCTGAATCTGTTACAGAAAGCAAAAAGAGTGACGAAGATGAAGTCGGAGAACGTACAGAATCTAAGGTTTCTGTTTCTGAATCTAAAGCAAGCCCTAGGGATGAGAGAGAATCAGAATCCAAAGAACCATCTCGCCCGAAATCTGTAGCCGAAAGTAAAGAAAGTGATAAAGATGCAACCGAAGAACGTAGAGAATCTAAAGCATCTGCTGCTGAATCTAAAGCAAGCCCTAGCGATGAAAAAGAAACAGAATCCAAAGAACCATCTCGCCCACAATCTGTAGCTGAAAGCAAAAAGAGTGATAAAGATGAAACGGAAGAACGTAGAGAATCTAAAGCTTCAATTGCTGAATCTAAAGCCAGTTCTAAAGATGAACAACAAGAAAAGGAAATAGCATCAAAAGAAACTTCTCGCAAACCTTCCATAGCTGGAAGTGTTAAAGAAGATGATGATAAGAAATCGAAGGAATCATCACGTCCCGAGTCGGTAGCTACAAGTGTTAAAGATGAAGAACGAGCTGAAGGCAAAAAATCCCCTCCATCTAAAGAATTTTCGCGTCCAGCGTCAATAGCTGAAAGTATAGCTTCAGAAAAATTATCACCAGGAGAAATTGAAACAGTTTCTTCACCAATCGAAGAAGCCCCCAAAGATTTAGAAGACCTTAAGGCCAAAAAAGAAGAATTTAAATTGGACATTAAATCCGTATCGAAGCTGGGCCAACTACCCACTACCTCTAGTCCTGTAGATGTCGCAGATGGAGATTTTCCACAGGAAGTCAAGAAGATAGATCAAGATTTAAAACAGGAAACCCAATTTGCTATAACCGAAACCATTTCAACTCCTATTGATGAGGCACCAGAACTTGAGGAAGTTATAGAAAAAGAATTTGTGAAAGTTGAAGCAAAAGTAACTGAGCAAATAGTTAAACCAGAAATTGCCCAAGAAGTAGAAGAAGCTATTATCGAAAAGGTAAAAGAAGCCAAACCCGAATCTAAAGGTTTTATGGGAACCATAACAGGTTTTGTTAAAGATGTCTTTACCAAAGAAGCTGTTGTCGTAGCTGAACAAGTAACTGAAGCCACAAAAGATCTTAAGGAATCATCAGAGGAAGTGGCTAAGGTTGTAGCAGATGCTACTAAATCAGTAATTGAGGACGTCAAAGAAATAACTGAAGATATTAACACAACAACTGTGGACAAAATGGCTGATATTAAGTCCACCGCGGATGAAACAGTTCAAAAGCTATCCGAAAGTGTTTCTTTGTCCACTGAAGAAATGTCTGATAAGCATACCGACTATGTTCCTTCCGAAGCCGATCAACTTGCTGAATCTACAGGCATAGAGAAACTTAAAGATTCTTCACATGCCATATCCGATGTTTCACATAGAATGGATGAACTTAAAGAATCGACAGAACAACAATCCAAATTAGCTAAAGAATCGTTAAGTGGCACAACTGAAGAAGTCAAATCCATTGCAGAAACCGCAGTCGAAACTGCAAAAGCTAAAGTTGGAGAAATTAAAGAAACAGCTAAAGAAGAGGTGCAAGATCTTAAGAAATCATTAGAAGAAAAAGTCATTGAAACTAAAGATGCTGTAGATTCAACTATCGACAAAATCACTGAACATGTTAAAGATGATGGAGAAAAAATCACTACCAAAGCTGAAGATGTCAAGAAGGCGATTGAATCTGAGGCTAAATCTGTATTAGATACAGCTTCAGCTAAACTTTTTGATCTTAAGCAAACTTCCGAAGAAGTTGCAAAAGGTGTTAAGGAAAATATTATTGAGGAAATGAAAGATGTTGCAGAAGAAGCTAGCAAAACTATTGAAGATGTGAAAGCAGCTGGAGAAACCATAGTTGGTGATATTAAAGACAGAGCTAAAACAATAAAAGACGAATTGGAAGCCACATTGACAGAATCTAAAGAGGAAGTTGTTGAAGAAATATTCAAAAAGTGTGTTACTACTGTAAGCCAAGAAGCTGATAAGACAGATGATGATCTGGGCAAAACTACTGAAGATGTGAAGGCAGCTGCAGAAACCATAGTTGGTGATATTAAAGACAAAGCTAAAACAATAAAAGACGAAGTGGAAACCACATTAACTGAATCTAAAGAGGAAGTTGTTGAAGAAATATTCAAAAAGTGTGTTACTACTGTAAGCCAAGAAGCTGATAAGACAGATGATGATCTGGGCAAAACTACTGAAGATGTGAAGGCAGCTGCAGAAACCAAAGTTGGTGATATTAAAGACAAAGCTAAAACAATAAAAGACGAAGTGGAAACCACATTAACTGAATCTAAAGAGGAAGTTGTTGAAGAAATATTCAAAAAGTGTGTTACTACTGTAAGCCAAGAAGCTGATAAGTCAGATGATGATCTGGGCTTTACCTCAGAACTTCGAGAAACTCATATTACTACTATGGACTCACCTGAATTAAAAATAACCATTACTGAGAGAGAAGAGGCCATCTTACATGATATCAAAGAAGAAGATGAAGAACATAGAATTTCTCCACCTACAGAGACAACCAAAATTTTGACAGAACCGCAGCCCCTAAGGCCAGTATCTCCTCGAGAAGAAGAAGTCTTTAAAATTGTGGCCGATGTTGCTAAAGTTTTAAAATCCGAGAAGGATATCACAGAAATAATACCAGATTTCGATGAAAAAGAGCTAGAAGAAAAACTTAAATCAGCTGATGAAATAGCCGCTGAATTAGCAGCTGAAAAAGATGCAGACTCTGCTACAGTTCAAAAAATGTTAGTTACAGCTAGCAGTGAAGATGGTGGTGAAGAAATTGAAATTTGTGCCAAGGGTTCAATACAATTTACTCCTGCTACCATAGCCGAAGGTTTATCAGAAAAAGAAAAACCAGTTTTAGATAAAGTACCCATGGCCGAAATAGAATCGGAGAAATCCTCTCCTGATCTTAAATCTTCGGGACCCGTTTCCATTGAAGAAAAAGACAAGATAGAAGAATCTGAAAAAATGCAATTGAAAGACAGCAAAGGCAAAGAAGATATAGGCCGCAAAGAATCAACTTCTAGTATAGATTTGGAATGGAGAAGAGAATCAGCTATAAGCACTTACAGTGAGAAAGATTTAACACGTGACGAAGATACTTATTATGATAGACAAGATTTTCCTTCCAGTCCATTTGAGGACAAAGATAAGTCAGAATCAGCTGCTAGCCAAGAAGAAAAAATTAAATCTGATGAGAAGGCTTCTAGAGCTGCATCTATTTCAAGTCAAGTTTCATCGAAGGAGGACGAAAAGAAAACAGCTGCAGAGAAGGAAGTATCACGTTCCGAATCTGTTGCCAGTCATATTTCAGTAGATGATAAAAAACAAGACGTATCAAAACCAGAATCTGAAAAAAGCGTATCTGAAAAGTCCGAATCTGAAAAGGCTGAATCCGAAAAGGCTGAATCCGAAAAGGCTGAATCTGAAAAGGCTGAATCCGAAAAGGTGGAATCTCGTCGTGAATCTACTTCAGCCGAAAGCAAAAAAGAGGACAAATCTCCATCACCTTTAAAGGATGCATCACGTCCAGAATCTGTAATCAGTCATGTGAGTTCGAAAGAAGAAGAACAAGTTTCTCGTTCAGAATCAGTGGCCAGTCACGTTAGTGCTAAGGAAGGACAAATTGCTGTTAAAGAAAAAGTGGAGTCCAGACGTGAATCAACCCAAAGCAAAAAAGATGAAAAATCTTCAACACCAAAAGAAGTATCTCGACCAGAATCTGTAGCTAGTCAAACAAGTGCTAAGGAAGATATTAGGGAAGAAGAAAAATCCTCATCATCTAAAAATAAAGAAATCTCTCGACCAGAATCTGTTGCAAGCCACACTAGCATGATTGCTGATGAAAAAGAAATGTCAATGCCACCGTCACAAGCAGAGTCTAGACGTGAGTCACAAATTTCAACAACAGTCAAATGTAAGAAGGAAGATAAATTCCCAATTTCTCATCAAAAACTTGACTCACAACCTGAATCGAAGGCTTCATCTAAAGAGGAAGAAAAAACGGACAAAAAGGAAGAAGGTAAGTCGTCAACACCAAAAAAAGAACATGACGAATCACGCAAAGATTCTTTGACTTCATTAGCAGAAGATAAAACAGAATCCAGGCGGGAGTCTGTATTGTCAGCTGCTAAAAGCACACAAGATGAAATGTCACATACGAAAGAAGAGAAAGTTGTATCTCGCCCAACTTCAGCGGCTAGTTCAAGGGACGAAGCTGAAAAAGAAGCATCCAGAAAAGAATCTCTAATTTCTACTACAGAAGATAAAACAGACTCTAGGCGAGAATCTGTAGTTTCTACTACCGAAAGCAAAAAATCTGATAAACCTTCAACACCCGAAGAAATAGAAGCTTCTCGTCCAGCTTCCGTGGCCAGTCATGTTAGCTCAAAGGGTGAAGCTGAAAAAGAAGTATCCAGGAAAGAATCTTTGATTTCAACTACAGAAGATAAAACAGACTCTAGGCGAGAATCTGTAGTTTCTACTGCCGAAAGCAAAAAATCTGATAAACCTTCAACCCCCGAAGAAAAAGAAGCTGCTCGTCCTGCTTCCGTGACCAGTCATGTTAGCTCAAAGGGTGAAGCTGAAAAAGAAGTATCCAGGAAAGAATCTTTGATTTCAACTACAGAAGATAAAACAGACTCTAGGCGAGAATCTGTAGTTTCTACTACCGAAAGCAAAAAATCTGATAAACCTTCAACACCCGAAGAAATAGAAGCTTCTCGTCCTGCTTCCGTGACCAGTCATGTTAGCTCAAAGGGCGAAGCTGAAAAAGAAGTATCCAGGAAAGAATCTTTGATTTCAACTACAGAAGATAAAACAGACTCTAGGCGAGAATCTTTGATTTCAACTACAGAAGATAAAACACACTCTAGGCGAGAATCTGTAGTTTCTACTACCGAAAGCAAAAAATCTGATAAACCTTCAACACCTGAAGAAAAAGAAGCTTCTCGTCCTGCTTCCGTGGCCAGCCATGTTAGCTCAAAGGATGCAGCTGAAAAAGAATCCAGAAAACAATCTCTAGCTTCAATGGCAGAAGAAAGCCAAAAAGATGACAAGTCTCCATTGACAGAAGAAAAAGAAACCTCTCGTCCGGATTCCGCGACCAGTCATGTTAGCTCAAGGGATGTTACTGACAAAGCTGACTCAAGAAAAGAATCATTAATTGCAGAAGACAAGCAGGAGTCTAGGCGTGAATCTATAGTGTCTGCTGTCGAAAGTAAAAAAGACGACAAATCTCCCTCAGTAGATGGAAGAGATGTTTCACATTCTGCTTCCGTAGTTAGTCTGGTGAGTTCCAAAGGCGAAGTTGAAACGACCACATCTAGGAAAGAATCCATAGTTTCAACAGCTGAAGAAAAAGAAGAAAGTAAAAAAAGTGATAAATCTCCCACAACAGAAGAAAAAGAGTCCTCCCGTCCTACTGCAGTTGCAAGCCATATAAGTTCAAAAGACGAAGCTGAAAAACTAGAATCTACTGCTAAAGAAAAGCCCGAATCCAGACGTGAATCTGTTGCATCAACCGCCACTAGCAAAAAAGATGAAAAATCTCCATCCGAAGTAGAAAAACCTGTATCTCTCTCTGAATCTGTAGGCAGTCACATCAGCTTAAGAAGTGATGCCGAGAAACAAGATAAAGAGAGTACAAAAAAACAAGAATCTCGAAAAGAATCTGTGGTTTCAACTACTGAAGACACATCGGAATCTAGAAGGGAATCTATGTTGTCGGCCTCTGAAAGCAAAAAGGACGATATGTCGCCTACAGAAAAAACTGAATCTCGTGCAGAATCTGTGGCCAGTCATGTTAGCGCAAATATTGAGACTGGAAAACAAGAATCTAGAAAAGAATCTGTAGTTTCAGCTACTGAAGAAAAACCACAAAAGGAAGGAGTCTCCCGCCCTGAATCAGTTGCAAGTCTTGTTAGCGCTAAAAGCGAGGCTGAAAAACAAGAATCACGTAAAGAATCTGTAGTTTCAGCTACCGAAGAAAAATCACAAGAGAAAATCTCTAGCCCAGAATCAGTTGCTAGTCACGTTAGTGAAAAGAGCGAAACTAAGAAACAAGAATCTCCTAAAGAATCTGATGATAAACCACAAGAAAAAGAAATATTTCGCCCTGAATCAGTTGCCAGTCATGCAAGCGTAAAGAGCGGGGCTGATAAATCAGAATCCTGTGAATCTAGAAAAGAATCTGTAGTTTCAGCTACTGAAGATAAACCAGAAGAAAAGGAAGCTTCCCGCCCTGAATCAGTTGCCAGTCATATTAGCGGTACCGAAAAACATGAATCAGAAAAGGAATCTATAGTGTCAACTACTGAAGAAAAACAAGAATCCAGAAAAGAATCTTTAGGTTCCACTACCGAAGAAAAACAAGAATCTAGACGAGAATCTGTATTGTCTTCAGCTGGTAGTAAACATGAGGATAAATCCCCACTTGTCGAAGAAAAAGAAACTTCTCGACCCGAATCCGTGGGCAGTCATATCAGCTCTAAGAGTGATAAAGAAGATACCACCGAAACAGCAAGCAAAAAAGATGACAAATCTCCTACATCTCCAGAAAAGGGGTCACCACGTCCCGCTTCTGTAACTAGCCATATCAGCTCTAAAGAAGATGCCGAAAAACTTGAGTCCCGCAAAGAATCTGTTATTTCATTAGCCGAAGAACTGCTAGAATCCAAACGTTTGTCTTTAATTTCTAGCGAAGAAAGTAAAAAGGACGGTAAATCTCCTGCTTCCGAAGATAAATCCGGCTCTCGTTCTACTTCTGACGCCAGTCATGTAAGCACAAAAAGCGATGCCGAAAAACAAGATCAAGAGGAAACTGAGAAGCAAACATCAAGATCAGCTTCTGTGGCCAGTCATATGAGCTCAAAAAGTGGGACAGAAAAGCTAGAGTCAACAGCAGATAAACAGGAATTGAGAGGTGAATCATTTATATCTACCACCGAAGGCAGAAAGGCGGAAGAGAAAGAAACATCTCATTCCACTTCTGTGGCCAGTCACATCAGTTCCAGGAGTGAAGAGGAAAAACAACAATCTAAAAAGGAATCCTTGATTTCTACCACAAAAGAACAACAACAGCAAAAATCATTAATGGCCACTAGCGAAAGTAAAAAAGAACAACAACAAACATCACGATCTGACTCCATAGCTAGCCATGCTAGTTCTAAAGCCGAGAAACAGGAAGAAAAACTAGAATCTCTTAAAACCACAACTGGAATCATAACTAGCCATGTTACTAGCAAATTGGAAGATAAATCAGAAAAGATTTCAGGATCCAAAGACACACAAATTAAAGTTACCGAAACCATAAAATCTTCAGGTGAAGAAAAACCAATACCATCTAAGCTTATAACCGAGACATCTATCACATCTTCCACTATCAAACAAACAGCTCAAGAATTAATTGATAAAAGCTCCTCCGAAACCAAGAAAATTATCACAGAGACTACACGAGTGCTAACAACTCAGTTAGGGGAATTATTACAAGAAGAAGATTCCAGAAGTGAGTCCGTAAGCAGTAGTGTTAAGGTCGAAGATGGCTCCTTCCGTGAATCTTTATCTGAAAAAGAAGTATCCCGATCTTTTGAAACTAAAGAGTCTGTAGACAAAAGCGAGCTATTAGCACAGACCGAAGATTCTCAGACTTATTCCGAAGAATGCTCTTCAGAGTCTATAGTAAGTGAAATACAAACTTCAGCTTTGTCTAAAGCCGAGAAAGCAGAAACTAGCAAAATGTCTTCTACTTCAGAATCATCAGTAAAGGAAAGTTTAAAGCAAACTGTAGAAGAATTCTTAGCTACAGAAAAGATTATTTCTACTAAGGAAATAATGAGCACTTTCGATGCCATTAGCAAGTCAAAGGCAGCAGCTGCAACAGAATCACGCCGTGCATCAGCATTAAGTCAATCTAGTGATGGGCGTCAAACACATAGCGACCACGAAGATGAAGAAGAATATGATGAGGCGACATCGCATATCAAAGAGGGACGTTCAAAATCGATAGCCAGCATAATGACAACTAGCATTTATAAACCCTCCAAAGAAATCAAAATCAGTGAAACCTTGGGAGAGGAAATGGTAGAACATTCAATAACCACTCAGGAAAAATCTAAAGAATCCATGACAATAGCTCAGTCATATGATCATGAACTATCGGACCGTAAAACACCACCAACTGCTCCTGTAAGTCCGGGTATAGTTAAGACAACAATCAGTGTAGGAGCTGTTTCAAGTACCACATCATCAAGTACTGGCAAAACAGCATTAATCGACATTGCTAGCAGCACAGCAACAACATACAGTTGTCCTTTATCACCTAAAGATATAAGTGGTAGA
Source organism: Leucophora obtusa (assembly GCA_949987735.1). Classification (NCBI taxonomy): domain Eukaryota; kingdom Metazoa; phylum Arthropoda; class Insecta; order Diptera; family Anthomyiidae; genus Leucophora; species Leucophora obtusa. The sequence continues at coordinate 4,508,205 of OX465297.1, forward strand.
TCTAGTCCTGGGGCTTTAACTTCTGAAAGTCAGTCTATACCTACGCCTTTAGGTAGAGAATCACTTACAGAAACTCCCGAATCATCGCCAAAGCCCACATCACCATTTCCACGAGTTTCCAAGGAAGATATAAAATCTGCTGCTTCTTTCACAGCCGAACAAGTAGAATCTTCCACATCAACTCTAACCAAACAACAGTCGGGCGAAATTTTACCCGATTTACATGAAGTTCGAGGGATTGAAAAAACCGCCGCCTTAAGTGGCAGCACAGAAAAAATTATCACTACCACAATAACGACAGTAACAAAAGTAATATCTACAGATGGCAAAGAGTTTGTTACAGAAGAGAAGACAATCACTACCACAGATTCTACAGATCCAGAAGGAGAAAAGGTAACAGTGACTACCACACGCACCACTAGTGAAAGTGATAAGAGTGACGTCATGTTACCCAAAGAAGTGGCCATGTTACGTAGTATGTACCGTTCTTCCACACCGGGAAGTGACGATGGTGCTGCCTACTTAAGCGATGATGAAGCGCCTGCTTCTCCACGAAGTGTAGCCTCCTCCCATGGTGCCACTTATGATTTACAAAGATCTAGCTCAGGCATTAGTAAGAAATCTGACTTTGATATAGATGACAGCCAAGATGATATACCACCTCAATATGGTAGCGAAGAAGCTTCTGCTGCTCGTTCTATAGCAACGACCAAAGGTTTTACTCACAAAATACCCGATCCCATGAGCACTTCATTCTATGGAGCACTGCCAGATACATTTGAAACTAAATCATCGCAACCTATAAATATACAAGGTACTACCCAACATTTGCAAACATGTACAGAATCACCAATTTCACAATCTTCTGGTTCGGTGGAAAGTACAACACTTCCTCATAAATTCTTAGAAGAAGCCGACATGGGTTTTGAACAAGCTCTCAAGGAACATGTGCAATTGCGAGGAGCCGATGTTATGTCATCGGTTACCGCTAAATATTCATATTCCCCCTCCAAGGCTGAAGAAGTAGAACAAACAGTAGCAAGTGTTGAAAAACCTAAGTTCCCACTAGGAAGTGTACAAAAATCCAAATTCTCTGAGGGAACCTGCACGATAACAGAATCACGACAAGATGATAAAACAGGAGCCACAATAGTGACTACCACTACTACAGTAACTACTAGCCAGGGTGATGCTGCTACCAGCAGTAGAGCGACAACGACTGAAACTTCCACCACTTCCTCATCTACAGTAGATGATAAACTTAAAGAATGGGGTAAACCTTTAGGTTTGCCCTCACCTGCCCCTATGGCTGCCGAGGGAGATATACGCACTACACCTAAAAAGGAACGCAGATTGGTGGCTACTAAGACAAGACTTAATAATGAAAAGAATTTACGTAAACGTTCAGAATCACCCAACAAAGCTAAGAAACCATCACCAGTATATGTTGACTTGACATATGTACCACACAATGGTAATTCGTACTATTCACATGTAGAATTCTTTAAGCGAGTACGAGCACGTTATTATGTATTCTCTGGAACTGAACCTAGCCGTCAAGTGTATGATGCCTTATTGGAAGCTAAGCAAACCTGGGAAGATAAAGAATTAGGTAAGTACAAGGGACAATAATAGTAAGGAGAAGACGAATTATTTTCAGTATGATTTTGCAATTTGAAGTAATGGTACTAAAAATAGTGAATTTAAGTACAGTTTTCTAAGTATTTTTGTACCTTTTGTAATAACTACTTTAATAGCTTTAGTTTTAACGAGAAAACTCTCTTAAGTGAGAATTTTAATTAGGCCAAAACTTGCATACACTGATGTCAATTATTTTTCAAGAAAAAATGCTAGAACAGACCCAAAAATCGCAAAAAAAAATCATTAAATTATAAACAGTGAAAACGGATATTTATCTATGGAGTCTACTGATTTCCATCTTACAGATTTTGTAATAAAATTATTTATTTATCGATTTTATCGCTAAATTATCACAAAATGCTAATACAAGTTTTTTTTTCTCAAAAACTTATTAAATATGTTCATAAGAATTGTTCTAAACTTTAAAATTAAAAAAAAATTACTTTTTACCTTCAAATTATCAGCCTCGATTTCCATTACTACACTAATAGAAAAGTCTGTAAAAATTTTAGTTTAAAATACTAAAAATTAGTTCAAATGACCTTGCAGAAAAAGCTGCTGAAATTATCAGATTATTTTTGCTGAATATTAGTAGGATAGCAATAGCAGGAATAAAACTGTTAAATATACAGAATTTTAATTATATTTGGGTTAAATTCTGGTTAATAGAAGATAACAAATTAACCTGCTAAAATCGGCAAAAAATTTTCTAAATAATTAATAGATCAAAAAATCACAAAAAAAAATAAAAATTTTCAAAGTTTCGTTTTTCGATTTTCGATTTTTTTAATGCAAATAAAAATCTACACAGAAAAAACAGTAGGCACCAACAATGGGAATTTGTAGAAGCAATCACATTTGTTTATAAATTAAAATTTTATTTCCAACAATTTTTTTGTTTCAAATATTTGTTACTCGTTTTTAAATTGTTATCTTTCATATAAAAATTGTTTAAAAATAAAAATTCAAAGTTACAAAAACAAAAAGAATTTTTTTTTGGATTCACAAATTTTTAAAAACTTTTTTTTGTATTTACAAATTTGGTATGAGAAAGGTGGTTAAAAATTTAATTAGAATTTTGTAAATTCTTTCTGTGTAGCCTTCTGAAATCAGCAGTTTACTATTATTTTAGGAAATATTTCTGTTGATTTTTGCTGAATAGACTGCTATTAGCATTCAACTAAATTTAGCTTAAAAACAACAAAAATTTCGTTGATTTAATAGTTTTTTTTTGCTATTTTTAAATCTAATAGCAAAATTTTCTGTAGAGTTTACAGTATAATTTGTGATTTTAAACTAACTGAAAGTTTTTTTTTAGTAGAATTTAAAAACTTCAATAGAGGGCATTGTACTGTGAAAGTAATGCATAACAATTTCTTATCGAAATATGGATTTTTAGAAAATTTCTATAAAAAGAAATGAAAATAAAAATTTATAAAAAAATCTTTTTAGATGATGTCTATGTGAACTTCATAATATTTTTTTAACATAAAACTGATTTTTTAAAATGGCATTATGATTGATAAAAAAATTGCAGGTGTTTGGCAATAGCAACTCGACAATTTTTCCGCTAAAGACGAATTAAAATCTCTAGATCTGACAAGAACATCGCCAAATTGGCAAAAGTGCTTAAATATATAATAGGGAGTAATTGTATTTTCTTTGGATGTGTAGGTACTAAATTTTAGTATTACCTAAAAGTGTTCCAAATTTGTTTATCAATATCTAAAAGTACATAAATTGTACCCTTTAGGAAAATTCGGGGAAACTTTCTAAGATAAATAACTTATGTCAGTTTGAAAATAGTACCAAAAATACATTAATAAATTTTGCTTTCTTAAATAGGTACCTTATTTTTTGAAATATTGAAAATAATAAACTTTCATTAAAATTTTTCTTTTTACTTCTCCTTACAGAGGTAACTATTATTCCCACTTATGACACTGATGTCTTAGGCTATTGGGTTGCTGAAAATGAAGAACTTTTGGCCAAGTATCGCATTGATTTGTCACCATCCGCATCACGATGCACCATCAATTTACAAGATCACGAAACTTCTTGCTCAGCTTATCGTTTAGAATTCTAGGCCACGGGGATGTTTGTAGCGTTTTCGGATAATTAAGTTTCAATTTAATTTTTTAGATAACAGAGTAAAAACAAAGAATTTGATATAATTTTGACTTAACTCAACTACTGAACAAAAAAAAAAACAAACCATTAAGCTTTAAGCTATTGAAAGGCTAAAAGCTTTAAGGCTTTGTTAATTCCAAACAAAAAACAAAACAAGCAAGGCTTTACGACTTAAAAAAAGACACACTGAAAGTTTATAAAAAGGACATTGAATAAAAGCAAAAGCTTTTTATACCAAAAGCTTCAAATCTCTCTCACACACACACAACAATTATAAATGCTCTACCATGATAAGGCTCTTCTGGAAAAAAGCAAATATGGCAGAGTTTATAAAGACATTGAGCTTTTTTCAAAAGCTAATGTCATTTTTTAATACAAAACCACTTGTTTGTAAAACAAACAAATGAAAAAACGAGGAGTAAAAATATTATTTTTTTATTACTTACAGAAATAAAGAAGTAAAAAAGGAATAATACATAAAACGATATATTAATATAGAAGCAAAAGAAAACGAAAAAACTATTTTCATGTAGTATTTAGTAACAAAAGTATTTGTTCTTAAAACTCATTTTAAATGTTAAACCAAAAAAAGAAAGAAAAATCTTAATTAAAATTCTATAAAGTATATAACAGAAAGAAAAATCAATTAAGAAATTTATAACTCGATTTCAAAGATTATAATATGTAACACTTAACAACAACAAAAAAATAATATAATTATTTCATTTCACTTTATCTCTTATATTATTGTGAATTTTCAAATTTAAACGAGCTAAGCATACATTTATTTAAATTTAAACAAAATATGTTGAAAAACCAATAAAGTAACCCAGATAAAGACATTGTATTTAACGAACAAAAAAACAACCTCAAGATAAAATTTTAATTAAATTAAAAATTGGTTAATAATTTTCAAGAAATATAAACTATATTATTAAATGTCTTTAAATGTGTAAAAGTATTAAAACACGTACATTTTAATGATGTTAATTTAAAACCAGAAAAAATAGTAACACATATTTCAATAAAACACAGTCGACACGTTTAACTTTTAAAATTCAAGAATTTCAAATTCAAAAGTTAGAAATTATTAAGTCAACTGTATCACAAAATATAAAGTTTTAGAAGAAAACTACTTAAATTGGAAAATTTATTGGAAAAATTACTTTTTCTCATACATTAAAGCTATACTTAAAGAAAGTTTATGGTAAAGTTACAACAAAATACCCAGTGATTTGTAACTGAAGAAAAAAACAACAAATAAATACAGTAAAAACAACTAAAGAAAATTTTAAAATTATCATTAGAGAGTAATGTTTAGCTCCCTCAAAATCAAATCTTATATTAAAACTTACAAAAACGGAAATATGGCGCCCAACATAGAGGACATGATTTTAATTAAAAACTGATTGGATATTAAGGCCCTGTGCGAGGTGGCTAAATTTGTTCTAAACTAAATACAAACTGACAAAAATGTTTAAAATTCCTTTGAAAATAGTTTTAAAAAATTTTCTAATTTCAAAGAAACTTATAAACCTGAATTTATTTTGGATTTAGTTTAGCCAGTTCGCACCCACCATAAGTGGAAAATTTTAGCTCGCTGATAAAAAGCTTCAAATACTTACCGAGAGAAGTTAGAAGTTATACCATATTAAAATTTTATATGAAAAAATAAATGGCGCCCAACATAGGGGAATTGTGCTTAATTATTTAGTTACAACATATTAACCGGAAAAATTCTAGGTCGCTGATAAAAATTCTTTAAAATAATCACCAAGATACGTTGGAAAGCCCATTAAAATCAAATCAGTTATTAAAATGAAAAGGCTAATGACGCCCAACATGGAGGACATGATTTTTATTATTTACTGATTTGATATTAGCTGGGAAAACTTGAGTTCGCTAATAACAAAAATGATACCTACCAGAATTAAAAAAGGAAAAAAGTTGCAAAAAAATTTTGTTCACCAAAAAATTTATAGTAACAAAAACAAAACTCACGAAAAATTGAAATCAAATATTTTTGGAAAAAAATTTCGGGCAAGATTGACGGGTGTATGACTTAAAAATGCGGGATTCACAACAGATGACGTATCTTTTATACATGGTTTGTGTCTTTAATAACTTATATGGCATTTTGGAGGGTAAACAATTGTCATTTATTCTCACTTACAAGGAAAGACTCCCAACACGGACCGGCAGATCTTAATGAGCTTCAAATATGTTGTACAGGAGATAAATTTAAAGGATATGTATTTTTTTTCTTTTCTGCTGCCCAATCTCATTTTTAAGGGTTAAAATATGGGGTCAAAAATTACCCAATTATTCGTTTTTCGGTTTATTTCATATTAATACCAAAGTAACTATAGAAAACTTTGGTGTTATACGAGAGGTATTTCGAGAGGCCTATTTACCGGTGTATAAACATGCTCAAGCATGCTTGTTTGTTTATGGGATCACACAAAACACCATTTTAGATGGTTTTGTATGGGGTTGTATACAGGATTAAGGGCCAAATTCACATATATTAATCCTTATAATATTTAAGTGAAGGGTTGTTTCGGCTTTTTTCGATATTCGGCCTATTTCGGATTTGAGACGAATTTTCACGAAGATCTATATTTTCAAAGATTTGAGAACCTCTGACCACTTAACATATGCAATATGGGTGTCAAACTTTTTCTTTTTGAGAGTACATTCCGGTTATGTAAAAATAATTTTAAATTTTATAAATTTTAACGGTTTTTAAATTTGAAATTTCTTAAAATTGTTTAATAAAATTCTTTGCAAATGTTTACATTAATTCAATATTTAAATTTATAAAAATATTTTTAAACTTGTTTAACAAATATTCAATATGTTTGTCATAGTTTTTTAACATATATGTATGTTACCTTTAAATATTTGACTTTTTATTTTTTCCTTTAAGCAGAGTTGTATTTTTGTGATAAATATTTTAGTAGAGACACATTTTTATGTTTGTTTTTCGTTCAAAATGCAACTATGAAAATATCGAGAAGTAGTTTTAAATACCGAGTACTCATAGTACTTATGTATATGTTTTTACCAGCACTACTGCAAATTATAAAAAAGGTTGAATTTATAAAATATTTTGTGTTCTAATTTGACAAATTTTCTATAAATTCATTTCAAAAAAAAATTTACTGGAATAAAATTTCTGGAGAAAAAATACTTTGAAAAATTTCGCAGTAATCAAATTTTAACTAAAGATTTCGAAGAAATTTAATTGTGCAAAAAAAGTTTACGCTAATAATGTTTCCTGTAAATTGGTTAAACCACAGAAAATTCCTGACAAAATTGCTCGAAAATACAATATCTATACAATTTCTTGAAAAAAGTGTCGCGAAAAAAATTAAAAGTAAAAATTTTCGAAAATTCATTTTTCTAATAAAAAATATTCTCAGGAAATTAATGTTTTCACCAAAAATTTTTCTGTAAATAAACAATTTCGCGAAATAAAATCTACAGAAAAATAATTTTTTAACAAAAATTTCGGGCAAAAAATTTTCCCAACAAAAATGTTTACAGTGTTTATTTGAAACAAAAAATGTTTCGCGGGAAAAAATTCAAAACAAACAATTTCTAGGAAAAAAAAATTCCCATTTGTCACGTTAACACTTGACAAAATATAAATTTTAAATCCCAAAATAAAAAAAATTTATTTAAAATGACAAGTTTCACAGCCAACTGTTTTACCACATGTTTGCTTAATTAAAAACTTGTGTAATAACAAGCCATTTTCGTATTTTTTCTTGCCAAAACATTTTTTAAGTGTAGCTATTAAAGAAAGTTTTATTAGACTCTTAAACTTTATATTTTGTGCAATAATCTTTATTTTCAACAAAAAATCGAAAAAAGTATTATTAACTAACTATTATTAAAAAATAATGTGTTGTTAAAATACTTAAAAAAATATTTATATTATAATAAATAAAGCGAGCCTCTCTAAAAGAAGCCAACTTCGAATTTTTATATAAATTATTTTGAATTTTTTTTACTAAAGTTTAATAATTTTTTAATTTTTTTATCCATATAATTTATAATTATGTTAAAAGATTTTAGTTCCTTATTATTTTAAAAATATATTTTAATATAATTTTCAATAAATATGATTTTTTTAAAAATAACAAAAATTGTTTTAAATTATTTATTTAAAAAAATACATATTTGCTTTACTTTATAAACAAAATAGTTTTTTAATTTATTAAAGTTTTAGCTTTTTTATAATTTTTTTTTTTTATAAATGGGGGGATGGATTTAAAAAGAAGCAGCATAGAGACGACAGTTGATATGATTAGGAATTGTAGTTAGAAATTATACACTGGTAGAAAAAATAAGGTATAATTTTATAAAAAAACAAGTTTTTAAATATAGACAAAATTTTAAATATCTGCAGCTATTACACACTCATAGAAATCCGTGAAAAAAAATACGAAAAAATAGTAAAAATAACGAAAATTTTCGGAAAATAATTTATTTTTCATTTATTTTACAAAAGTTTTCGATATTTTCCATTACTTTAGTATTTTAATGCATGGATTAATATAAGTGAGGAAACTGGAAAATAAATGTTAAAAATAATTTAAAAACAGAAAAATTTCAAAAATTAAAGTAGTATACAAAAAACAGAATATAACAAAAAAAAATTTTTATTTTTTTAAATTAACTTTTTTACTTTTTCATAAAAGCTTCAGTATAAATGAAAAAACCAAAAAAAAAATCATAAACAACTACACTAGAAACTAAAGAAATATAATATAAAAAATTACTTCAAAACATATAAAAAAACTGTTTTATTCCATACCAAAAAAAGCTTGGCAAATTTCACCAAAATGTTTTGAAACAAATGCACTCAAAAAATAGTATGTCATAAGTTTAAATGATATTTGTAAACCAAAACAAAAATAAAAAATAAAGGCTTTTTATTAAATTACATAAGCATATTTAGGTAAAATTATTGAAAATAATTCAGCATAACTGGCTACCGTCCCAGTACAGTATTTAGAACAACTCAAGATAACAGTATACTTTTTTGTCAAAAGAAAAAAGATTTTTTAGCTCAAAATGTGATAATTTATTTATAAAAGCCATAAAACAAAACAAATTTTTTTTTTTGCATAAATGGAAATGGTTACATACTTTAAAAATAACAAAAAAAGGAATATTTTTGGTAAAAGAAAGATTTTTTTATAGAATATTATTTCTCAGTTTTATTATAAATAAGTTGCTATAAAATTTATAATTTCTTATGATTTTCAGTAAAAAGAAAACAGAAAAATAAGACAATTTTGCAAGGAAAATTGTTAAGAAACCTAGAACAAATTAAAACAAGTGGCGTTTGTCGCTTTAACGCTTTTAACGAATATTTATTTTCATTCTGAAAATATTTTAACAAAATTGAATAAAAATCGTTTAAAACCCAAATTAAACACGATTAAAAGTTAATAATAGCCCATTTATACAGAGAAATTAATCTACTTGATTTAAGTTAATCTACACTAACACAATTATGTCGGTAATATTAACTGAAATTGCAGTTAAGAAAGTGTACATTGCTATTTAAAATTAACTGATTCCAGTTTTTTGAATTGCAATTGAAGTTAGAAATAACTACTATTCTAGTTAATTCAAATGCAATTGCAGTGTCCACTTTTTTAACTGCAATTGCAGTGAATTTTAATGACATAATCCTTGAGTGTACTTTTAAATCTTCTTCGTTTACATGTGAATTTTGAATAAAGAATGTTTATATTAATTTTTCTTAAAATCGGCATGATAAATATAATATTTTATTTCCACCCTTAATTTTGGCACATATTTTAAACAAAAGTATAAACTTTCATAAATTTATATACAATAAATCCAAAGGAAATTAAGCTTTCGGAAAAATAAATTTTCTTGTCTTGTGCTGCACATATCAAGTTTTTGTTTTTCATTTTAACTGTTTTGCTGCATATTTATACTTTATGTGCGCCTAAAAGCAGTTCTCTTTTTTTTATTTAATTTACTAGCGCTGTAAGTTCTTGTTAACTCGATACGACTCAATACTTTTTCTATTGAGTACTCGATACTGCTCAATAGCTTTTCATACAACCTTTTTCCAAAAGAGTTATAAGGCAGAGTTATATTGTTAAATTACTTGGGAAAATACAAAACTGAAACTATTTAACTAGTCAATAGGGTATTGAGAACTCAAAAAAACAGGCGATATTGAGTACTTAGTACCCAAATATTCAATACTTTTACAACTCTTTGGTTGTTATCTTAATGCAGCACAACAATAATGAAATAATTATATCATATTTTTGTATGCAAAATTTGCTGTATATGCCAATGAGTGGTGTTTACAGCAAAACAAAGCTATTAATTGTTGAAATTGCGAATATAGAGTAAAGTCGATGCTGGCAAACGGGTTTCGGAATCAGAAAGGGGGTACTTACAGTATATATGATCCATTCCCAACTCAATTTTTTCAAATTTGGTCAGTGGGTCAAAGCAATAATAAGCTGACGTCATGTCTATGGTACTTATGTCGTCCTAACGCTTTGATTGTGTTTAGTGTTTTACAAGCCTCAAGGAACTTTTTAATAGAGTTGTAAAATGTCGATGCTTTTGAAAACTCGATTCTACTCAATACATTTTAAGTAAAAATTATGTTGCAGACAAAACTGCTGAAATTAGCATTTTTTTTTTTTTGCTAAATACTAGTAAAATAAAAACTGAAAAATTAAAACTGTTAAATTTACAGAATTTTGGTTATATTTAAGTTAATTTTTAGTTATTTGAAAATGACAAATTGTACTGTAAAATTTGCGGAAAATTTTGCTAAATATTAGTAGACTAAAAATAGCTAAAACAAACTGTCATACCTATAAAAATGTTGTTATTTTTAAGCTAAATTTAGTTGGATGCAAATAGCAGTCTATCCTGCTAAACTCAGCAGAACAATTTGGTAAAAAAATTGTAGACTGCTGTTTTTAAAAGGCTCAATTTCTATTTGCATTAAAAAAAATCAAAAAATATTTCCAAAATTTTAATTGTTTTTAGTCTACTAATTATTTAGCAATATTTTTTGCTGATTTTAGCAGGTAAATTTGCTATATTCTATTAACAAAAATTTAACCCAAATATAACTAAAATTGTGTATATTTAACAGTTTTATTTTTGCTGTTCCTATCTTACTAATATACAGCAAAAATAATCTGCTAATTTTAGCAGTTTAGATTTAGATTTCTAAAAAAATAACTGGACGAAATCGTTTTAAAATCCCAGCTGAACTCGTTTTAAAGTTTTTAAAAATAATAAAGCGTTTTTCGCCTAACGCCTTAGAAATTTTATAAAAAGAAACCAATTTTCTTCAACAAAATTGTCTTTTATAATTTTCTTAAATTTCATTAATTTTTTATTTCTTTTAATATAATTTCACTTAAAAGAAATTGAGGCAAGTATAAAAACAAATTTTAAAAAAATAACTATAATTAAAAAATAAAGAATTATTAAAAAAATAAAGAATTTAGTAACAGAGAAAAATAACTATTTATAATTGTTAAAACTCATAATTAATTATAAAATAAACACAAAAAAATATCATAAAAAAATAAAAGAGAAAGGGAAATCTCTAAAAATTGCCACATCAAGGAAAGGATTTTAAAAAAAGGAATAATTATGGAAAACTTAACAAACAAACATTTTTATGTAACTCCCAAAAAAAACAAATTTTATTAATTTATCTGCAGACGTATCAATGTCCTTTAAATGTTATAAAAATATATATTGAAAGAAAAACAAATATTTACACTTTAATTTTTATTTGCTTTAAAAAACTACCAATTCTTGTTATTAAAAACCTAGTTTTTTGTTTAAAAAAAAAATATTTTTTTAGTTGTTAACACAATTTGTAGCTTAAAATATTTATTCAAATTCAAAATACCGCATATACCTTATTAGTTGTTTATTAATTTCTAATGCCTTATATCCCTTGAAAACATAAAAAAATAAAATTAATTACAAAATTTGTTAAAACAAATTTAATAGCTTTTAAAAAAGTAATATTTTGAGATGAATTTAATAATAATAATAAAAAATCTCCTCAAATGAAAAAAAAAAAAATCTCCTCAAATTACAAAACCAATAAAAAACTTGCAATTATTATAAAAAAAAACTAAGAAAAAATAAAAAACTATATAAAAGAATTCAAAATATATATCTTAAAAAATCAATTTAAATTACATTTTATGAAAAACCAAAAAACAAGCTTATCTCAGAAAAAATCCATTATACTTCAATAATTAATAAAATGATAAAAAAAACAAAGTATTTACGTGAAATACAAAAAAAAATCAAGAAATTTTATTGAGAAAGCACTTAAATTTAGTTAATGGTAAGTATCCTGGCTGAGCGACAGTTTATCACAGTTTATACCAACTATTTGAATATTTTCCCTAGATCTTGGGAAGAATCAAATTAATTATTTTAAAAAAAATAGGAGAAAGAGTTAAATTTGACTGCATTGAATAATTGAATAATAAAACTAGTCAAAAATTTAGTTTCTCAAAACAATTTCTGTTACCGTGGGCTATATTGTGGTTTTTCATAAATTATAAAGGGCCGCACCATACATTTAACCGTTTGATCTAAATCAGTACGTCTTTGGTAGGCGTCACAGTCCACACTAGTCTGGAAACAGAATTGATTTTCCATAAGCTTGCATAGCTTTTACAAATATATGGGTAAATCTTATTTTACCAATCTTTTCGAAACAATTTTTTTTTTGTTTATTGGATGAAAATATTCGGTAATAAAAATATATTAATTGTAAATTCAAAATTCTGTTGGAAATTGTTATTCCAAATGCCAATAATTTTAATTGAATTAAAAAAAAAGCTGCGTTTTTACCTTAACTATATCCGTTAACTCACAAAAACTCAAAGTGCACAAAAATATAAAAGCTAGAATTTAGTTATACGTAACTTGACGAATCAGCTGATTCAATCTGAAATATTATGTCTGTTCCCGTACTTTACCGCAGTTACTCAAACTATCCCAAAGGCGTTCCCGTACTCAAAATTGTGTGTAAATTGTTGTTTGGGCTGTTTTGGGTTCCCGCGGGTACCCACGGTAACGAACGGGAACGCACATATTAGGTCTGTTTAATGTCGTTACCGCGGGTACCCGCGGGCACCCAATTTACCCGAAACAACAACAATTTACATACAATTTTGACAATAGAAACGTTTTCTGGTAAAATTGGGTTCCTGCGGTAACGTACGTGGAACAGAGCTATTATGTGCGTTCCCGTACGTTACCGCGGGTACCCGCGGGAACCCAAAACAGCCCAAACAACAATTTATACGCAATTTTAGTACGGGAACGACTTTGGGCTAGTTTGAGTAACTTCGGTAAAGTACGGGAACAGACATAATGAGCAAAAAACCCAAATCTTTCTTTCATCAAGCCGGAAGAGGTTAAAATAAATACACCCTATACTGGAGTATTACCAAAATGAGTTAATGATGGCCTAAAATTCATCCGTTCGAATTTGTCAGCATATGCCTGCAAATATTTCTTTCGTATTAAACACTTACCATTTATAGCCAAAATTAACAGCTCACCCGTTTGATTCCATTCCAAAACAGTTACAAAATTTTTGGATGTATTGAATTTGAAACTTTGCCAAGGTGTCACTATATCGCAGGCGTAGATGTTACTTTGCAATCCTACACAAAATGTTAAAAGATTTTTTGCATTTTACATGAAACACTTTTGGGCAATGGATAACCGTCTTTACTGCCAAGAGGATTTTGAACCTTATATAAAATTGTCATTTTCTTTTTTAATAATCAGAAATTTTCACAGTTGAAATTAATTTCAAAAAAAAAACAAATGTATAAATAACAAAACAAAAACAGTGCTGCCAGATTAAAACATTGTTATGCTATCACATCACCATAGGGCTCGAATTCCATAGGACGATTAAAGTTGAGTTTAGTAAACGGACATTTCATGGCTAAGAAATATCGTAGATTTTTCTTCAAACAACAAAAAATTTTATCAAAAATGAATTTTTATCTACAAATAAATAATTGAACTCATTCGCATTCTTTTTTACCAAATTTTCTGTTATTTTTTTATTACAAAATAAAAACGAAAAATGACATTTGATGGCAGGCATCATTGCAAATCCCTTGCATATCAGCGATATCATATTGCAATAAAATTGAATTTGAGTGCCTTCACTTGGGATGAAAACATTTTAACAATTCCGTGCTATCATTTTATTGCATTTCAAGACACTACACGTTGAAAAAATAGGTGGAACTTTATCTAAGTGCTATGTAATTATACAACTACATAAGTTCGAAGTAAGTTTTACAATTTTTTAGCAAATTATATGTAATTTTTCGGATATTTTCCGCTACACATGTATATATTTTACAAGGAAATATGCTTATTTCACTAGAACTTTGTAAAACTAACTTATAAATTATGTAGTTGTTTAATTACATAGCTCTTAGGTAATATTACCCCTGTTTTTTTTCTGTGTGTAGGTAATTAACAATTGAACTAAAACAGCAATTAGTAATAACTGAATAGTTCAATTGAACTTTTGCGTTCATGAAAGACACAAATCTACTTGTTTTGCCTAGAAAAAACGAAAACATGCAAATTTCTGTTGTTTTCTATCCCAATAAGCACATAGGATTTAAAAATTCAAGTGCTTTAAATTTTGCTTGAAGTAAAGTATATTTCAAATTCTAGCACTTGTTTATTTAACAAAAATATTTCAAACTTGAATTTTTGTTTCCCTTTTGCTGGAGTATGCTATTGAAATAAAATGTAATAAAAGTTGAATTCAAGCCTTGAAACTGGAAAACAGGGCTGGAAATGAACTTGATTTCAAATTGAATTCCAGTGAAAATGTTTATAGGGATCTATTGTTTATTATAAAAACTAAATAAAAATTTATAATTTCTGCTTTTTTGTGTAAAATGTTGCTACACAACTTCAACGTGTCATATACCAAGAGTTTGCAGTTAGACAAATTCAGAATGCTTGCCAAAATGGGTGCTAACCTGCCAGTGGAAAAACCATGCGCAGAATCATTGGAATTCAAAGATGTTTTAATTCATTGTCAGTATTCCTAAGAGTTGTTAATAATTCTCGTTAAAGCCGGAGTGGCAATTTTTGCGCGGATAAATCCAAATTATACGGGACATAGTCTGATTGCCATGGAAACCGCCTCATATCGCGCATACTATGTCGTCAGCGCTAACATTGGACACCATGTCCAAGGTGGATTAGGTTGGCAATTGGAAATGATTAGCTGTGTGTACAGATAAATCTTTTGTATTGGCTTAAATTTCGTTTGAAATTGCTGGTTTAAAATTGTGCCGGTTTGGCTAATCACAAAAAATAGGAAATAAAATTTAGAAAGGATCTTTAGTTTGCTACCAACGGAGCTTTGAAGATTGTATATTATTTTGCATGAATTTCAGGAAACTGGGTTCATCGAAATTGATTCCATAACTAGAACTTTCTATTCAGAGCCCATTAACATAATTTTGTTGGCCTTGCCCGTTTTGGGTAAGCACGGCTTTAAACGCAAAAATTAATTTTTAAATAAGACTGCCTACCAAATTCGAGGAAAGCTTTGTTATTTAAAGAGCCACGGCTAAATCGTAAATAAAGCTTGAAGTATTGTCTATTCGGTTATGTACACAGGAAAAACGTAGGCGCCAACCATGGAATATGTAAAAAACACTTAAACGTTTATTTCCGACGAATTTTTTGTTTGAAAATTATAATTTTACATATAAACCCCTCAATTCATAAATGCTTTGTAAAGTTATAGCAGGTTTACAAAACGTCATTTTCATACAAAATTTGTTCAATAAACCTCCTATAATTTTACAAAGCGTTTTCTCGATATCCGATAATAATAATTTTTGGGGGTACGTAGTTTGACACCCAAATAAATAGTTGCAGAAAGTAGCCGGTCAATAACTCGAAACTTTTTTGAAGATCCTAATATATAATTATGAACACAAAACTTAAAATCTTTAATCCGTACAATACAAAATGGGCCAAATCCAGCATAGGTCATGTAGGAAAAATTTTCAAAAATGGGTAACTTTCCTCAAAATCGCACCACAGGACTCTTAGACCTCGTACTTCAATAATTTGAACAATAACAATTAAAAATCGAAAGTCAAAGATATTGCCACTCCAAAATTCATGTGAGTGGAATATCGAGAATTAATAGTTTTACTTAAATTTTGAGGATATTTAAAGTTGGGGTTGCGATATATCCTTTAACCATCACTGACATAATTAAACCCAAATAAAAGCTCGTTTTGTTGCCTTTTCAGTGGCGTAAATAAAAGATTTTAAAATTATTTTTAAAAAAATTCTAGGATAAAGGAATTAAACGGCATTTGTAGAAAAATCAAGTTTCAATATCTCGAAAACTGTTAGTGAGATTTTAAAAATAATTGATGTAACGTAATAGATATTTTTGTTATGGGTGGCAGTGGGCCAAGATTATTCTATGGAACTTTTTAAAACATTTTCCCCACATTATTCTCAGCACTATCAAAAGTTTGAGCCCCATTCGAAAAAAAATTTCAAAAAAATACACTATGAAGGCAAATTTCAAACGCGTGTAGCAAATTATAAGTAACCTCTACAAATTTTTTTCGTAGTTTTTCTTATAATCAGCATGTTAATACGGATTGTTTGAGTGCTATTACGAAATGTTTTCTAATTTCGGGACACCCTAATTTCCATGTATACTTGTGCGCACGCCACAAGTGGAAAATAGAATTAATTTTTGTTAAGATCGGCCCATCTTTAGACCTAGTTCAATGATAACACTCAAACTTTGAATTTCTTCAACGTTTTTTGTTTAAAGATAATTGTAAATTTTAATAAATATACAAATCACAATTGTCTTACCTTGAAAATTAATTTCCATGTATACCTAACAATTTCCGCCATCTTACTTTTATTTGATTCACTTCACACTTTGTTATAATAACTTTTTTATATTTAAATAGAGGCCATTAATTTTCTATATATTTTTTTCTTTTATACATTTTTTCTTTATTATTTATATTCTTTTTTATATTTAATTGCTATATTTTATATTTTTAATTTAATTACAAACCAAATAGCATTTTTTATTTCACAACTACTAAACATACTACAAAAACACTAATAACAATAACACTAACAACAACACTTAAAGAAGAACAAAAATGGGTGCTCCTTTGCAATTTTTTATCATTCTTTTTTAATACTTATTTGTTATATTTAAATGAATAAACAATATAACTTGATTAAATGATTACCACTAAACACTTTACTATTGATTTATTTTAAATTTATTTAATAATTTTGTTAATATTTGCGAAATTTAACCGCAACACTAAAAACGACCTGCAAAAGCCCCGGATACAACAACTAAACCACAGATTAATTAACTAAACTAAAAAATGTCGTTTAAAGGAGGAATAGAATTTTAGAACACAGAGTTGTATTTTTTGGGGAGCCAAGTAACGGAAAATTTTAAAGTTATACGGAAATATATATAATTTGGACAATTTAATGAAAAATTAACCAAAAATTGCATAATTGTAATAAATATTGTAGAAGTTGTATACAAAATTAAAGAAATTCCTATCTTTTCCTATCAAAATTTCCAAATTAATTTTTTTTTTTAAATTGAACAAATTCTTATCTTTACTACTACATTTATACTTGAACAAAAACAATTTTTTTGTATTAATGTCAAGAGGCGGATCTCAAGGGGGCAGGGGTCAGGATAAATAATACCCCAAAAACGATTATTTTAAAATATAATTTGAAAAATTTTCTATGAACATATAATTTAATATGAAAAGAAATAAAATAAAAAAAATGTATCTCGTTTTTTTTTTGGTCCGTCTAAATTAAAATTGAATGCAACTTTTAGAGAAAAAAAACAAGTTTTAAGAAAAATGCTATTGCATTTAAAAAAAATGCTATTGCATTTTAAAAAAAATGCTATTGCATTTTAAAAAAAATGCTATTGCATTTTAAAAAAACACATGATAATAAAGTTTTTGAGTTCAACAGGCTACACCCAAAAACAGATTCGTGCTGGGCAACCGAATTTTTATAGTTCAGTACCCCCCGTTTCTGCATCGAATGCGAGAAGTTTTCTAATCGAGAAATGCATCGTCACCCTGCATTTCATAGGGTGATTTAAGAGATGATAAAATGGACTGGAGTTTTAGTCGTAATTCTTTCATATATCGTAACAATTATAACTGTGGACAAATGTAGTTTAATTAAATTAGAAATAACTTACATGCAGCGCATTATTAGCTGATTTGGTTTCATATATATTTCCTTGTCTGCAACTCACCCTATATAAAACAGCAAGGTTGCATTTCACGTGTTTTTTGCGAAAACTTTTTCGATTCGAGAAATACAGAAACGGGGTACATAGACAAAAAAAAAACTCATCATCAAATCTATATTCCACCCCATAATGTTTTACTGTGCTCCAGTTTGGTACACGTCTGCAAAATGTCATATAAAAAAACTCCAAGTAGCACAAAATAAGCTACTTAAAATGATATTTAAACTACCATGGCACTATTCCACCCGACGCCTACATAGTGTCGCTGGCTTCGAACTCGTTCTGGATAAAATCGAAAGATTGACTCTAAATTTTAATGGAAAATGCCAACTCTCACAACATGTACATATCAATGAACTCATCTCATCATAATTTCATCTACTTTATTTTTTTCTCATTTTTATCTTATACCTCTGCTTCATAAAGGTTTTTGTAAATTTTTTTCTTTCCGTTTAATAATAATGTACATAAATTTCATAAATTAAAAAAAATATATTATATACTTAGATATAAGTAGAAAAGGAACGAAGTTCCTAAACTCTTTGCTTCTAAGTCAAATGTAAATAATATAAATATTATAAGAAATAAATTGAATTGAATTAAAACTTTTTTTTCTAAAAGTTCCATTCAATTTTATTCTAGATGGACCAAAAAAAGCTAAGATAAAATTTTTTTTCTTATATTATCATATCGAATTTTAAGTTCATAGAAAAATTTTCCAATTATTTTTTAAAATAATCGTTTTGGGGGTAGTATTTATCCTGACCCCCCTGAGATCCATCCGTGCCTGGATATTAATATAGTAAAAAATAGATTTTGAAATCTTGTTAGGTAAAGATAAGAATTTGTTCAATTTAAAAAAAAAATTAATTTCTGAAAGAAATGAGAGGAATTTCTTCAAAATTCTTACAACTTCTACAATATTTATTATAATTATGTCATTTTTGGTTAATTTTTCATTAAAATGTCCAAATTATATATATTTCCGTATCATAGTATAAGCACAACACAAAGGTCTGGGTTTTTTTTCTATACAATTTGTCAAAATCGTGCACAAATTTCCTTAAGAGATAAAACTTATTTTATTTTCTGAACGGAATATCTTATTCTCCTGTTTTTACTCTCAGATTATTTTACTAATGTTGCCATATTTTCACAAAATCACCTCAATTTTGTAAACAAAATACATATATTTATACAATATATAAAAAAATATAATAAAAATAGCAATAACACAGTCAGTGTTCGTTTACTCAAAATTTTTACTAATTTTACTACAATTGGAAAGTTTTGTTTACTTTTTGTATTGAATTATTCCAGCTGTAGTAAAAGTAGTAATTTGTAGTATGTAAACGAACACGCCTAATAACACTAAAGCCCCCCATACATTTGCAATATTATGTCCACTATAATGGCACAGTATTTTTTTTCGTTTTGCCATACAATAAATTGCAACATATATGTAACAAAAGGTCGCCACAATATTTTATGCAATATATGAATTCAACATAACCTCAAAATGCACACAAACATAAACAGCGCAAAATTAAAATTGCACAGTGTTGCCAACAGATTATGCAATATTTCAAGTTGTCCAATAAAAATCAAAAGTGTTTTGATTCACTACATAATATTGCTCAACCTTCAATTTAATACATACACGGTCAATATACTTGCACAACTTTTAAAGTTGTACCGTAATATTGCAAATGTAGGGCCCGCTTTACACAGCCTTTTATTCTAAAGGCTGAGTTAGCCTACCGTAAACGTATCTGTAACGAATCAGATGTTTCGAAACCACAAGAAGAAATGTATACGAATGGTTACTAACACGTAAATGTAAACGTACTTGCCGGATCATTCTGTTGAAATCAGAATTTTCTATCCGGCATCGAAACAGCTGAATGATTTTAGTCGGAAAAAATATGAAATGAATAAAGAAAATTGATTCAAGCAACTAATAAGGAATAAGAATTAACAAATAAATGGAAAAATTTAGAATAAAATATAAAACCACATAAAATAGATGCTAAATAGTAATGTCGTTTACGGTAATCTATAAGTGTACTTTTTATCTACGGCACGGTACAGTTACATCACATTTACGTTTACGGTCCCATAATCCACCCTTAACTAATGTCAAACAACAACAATACATTGGAATGTGGCTAGAGAAAAATATAAAATATAGCCAACTTCACTTTCTATGTGTTCTCTGTTGTAAAAGTAAGATTCCGTTTCCGTTGCTATTTTGTTCACTTTTTTCAGTCACGATTTAAGATTCCGTTTCCGTTTGTATTGTGCTTATACTCTTAATTTAAAATTTTCCGTTACTCTCATTTCTAGCTCCACAAAAGATACAACTCTGTGTACTAAATTTCTCTTCCTCTTATAAACGACATTTTTTTAGTTAGTTGTTGTATCCGGGGCTATTGCAGATCGTTTTTAGTGTTGCAAGTTAAATTTTGCAAATATTAATAAAATTATTAAATAAATTTAACATAAATGAATAGTAAAGTGTTTAGTGATAATCATTTAATAAAATTATATTGTTAATCCATTTAAATCTAACAAATAAAAGTGTTAAAAAAGAATGATAAAATTGCAAAGTTAGTGGAGCACCCATTTTTGTTCTTTTTTAAGTGTTGTTGTTAGTGGTATTGTTATTAGTGTGTTTGCAGTATGTTTAGTAGTAGTGGAATAAAAAATGCTATTTGGTTTAAAATTAAATTAAAAATATAAAATATAGCAATAAATGTAAAAAAGCAAATAAATAATAAAAAATTTATAAAAGAAAAAAATATATAGAAAAATGGCCTCTATTTTAATATATAAAAGTTATTATAACAAAGTGTGAAGTAAATCAAATAAAAATAAGATGGCGGAAATGGTTATAGAAATGCATTTTTAAGGTAAGACAATTGTGATTTCTATATTTATTAAAATTTACAATTATCTTTAAACAAAAAACGTTGAAGAAATTCACAGTTTGAGTGTTATCATTGAACTAGGTCTAAAGATGGGCCGATCTTAACAAAAATTCTATTTGCCACTTGTGGCGTGCGCACAAGTATACATGGATATTAGGGTGTCCCGAAATTTACAAAACTTGCGTAATATCATTCAAACAAGCCGTATTAACGAGCTGATTATGGCAAAAAATACGAAATAAATTTGTCGTGGTTACTTATGGTTCGCTACCCGCGTTTAAACTTTGCCTTCATAGAGTATTTTTTGAATTTTTTTGGCGAATAGGTCTCAAATGTTTGATTGTGCTGAGCATATTATGTGAAAAATATTTTAAAAACTGCCATAAAATAATTTTGGTCCCTACCACCATAGTATAATATAGTAGCTTTACTCATTTTCTGTCATTTGAAAAAATGAAGTAGTGTTTGTAATTTTACTTGTACATATGGTTCTTAATACCACTACAACTACATGAGATAGGGACACGCTCTCAATTTTTTAATGAGTTGGGCTACTATAGTATACTATGCCTACCACCCATAACAAAAATATCTAGTACGTTACATCATTTATTTTTGAAATCTCACTAACAGTTTTCGAGATATTGAAACTTGATTTTTGCTATAAATGGCGTTTAATTCCTTTATAAATATTTTTTTTTTAATAATTCTAGAATCTTTTATTTGTGAAAAGGCAACACGACGAGCTTTTAGTTGGGATTAATAATGTCACTGGCGGTTAAAGGATATCTTGCAAATCCAACTTCAAATATCCTCAAAATACAAGTAAAACTATTCTCGATATTTCACTCACATGAATTGTGGAGTGGCAATAACTTCAACTTTCGATTTTCATTAGTTATTGTTGAAATTATTGAAGCACGAGTTCCAAGACTTATATGGTGCAATTTTGAGAAATATCGGAAAGCTTAAAGCCGACCTGTGACCAAAGTTTTCCATTTTTGAAAAATTTTCCTATATGACCTATGCTGGATTTGGCCCATTATGTATTATACCAATTGAAGATTATAAGTTTTTTGTTTTTTTTTTTGTATATGGAAAATAATTTAAAAACATTTCAAACAAAAAATTGGAAATGGAAATTTCAATTTAAAGTTTTTACAAATTCCATTGTTGGTGCTTCCTTTTTTTCTGTGTACATAATTGAAGTCAATACTTCAAGCTTTTTGATTTATGATTTGCCCTCATGGCTATTTAAATTACAAAGCTTTTTTCCAATTTGGTAGGCAGTCTTATTTAAAAATTCATTTCTGCGTTTAAAGCCGTGCTTACACAAAACGGACAAGGCCAACAAAATGTATGTTAATGGGCTCTGAATAGAAAGTTTAGTTATGGAATCAATTTCGGTGAATCCTGATTCCTGGAATTCATTCAAAATAAAATCTTCGAAGCTCCGCTGTTAGGAGAGTAAAGATCCATTTTAAATTTTATTTCCTATTTTTGCGATTGGCCAAAGCGGCACACCAATTTTAAACTAGCAATTTCAATTTAAACCAATGCAAAGATTTATCTTTACGCACAGCTAATCATTTCCAATTGCCAACCTAATCCACAGTCCACCTTTGACGTGGTGTCCAATATTAACGCGGACACCCGATTATGAGCGATATAAGGCATCCGTACAATTTGTATTTATCCGAGCAAAAATTGCCACTACGGCTTTATCGAGCATTCTTAACAACAACTCTTGGGAATACTGACAATGAATTAAAACATCTTTGAATTCCTGTGTATGGTTTTTCCACTGACAGGTTAGCATGCATTTTGGCAAATTTCTGGTTTTAACTGCAAACTCTCGGTATATGACACGTTAAAGTTGTGTAGGAGCATTTTATACAAACAATTAAAACAGAAATTATAAATTTTTATTTAGTTTCAATAATAAACTATAAGAAAATATTGAGAACAGAAATTTGCCCATTTTCGTTTTTCCCGTCAAAACAATCGCATAGACTTGTGTCGTTCATGAATGAACTAGTTCAATTGAACTATTCAGGTAATTGTACAAAAGCCCTAGTCATTAAGCGGAGAATACACGAGGGAACATTCGTGAAAAAATTCCCATTTTTTTGTGAATGTATGTGTGTTTGTGTGTGTGTGTGCGTGTTGATATCGTGCAATTCGTGTTTACAAAATTTTTGATATTTTTTGTTCCCTACTCAATGTTCCTTCGTGTATTCTCCGCTTAACTAATCTCTGTTTTAGTCCAATTGTTCATTACTGGACGTCTCCACGAGCAGAGTTTTGAAGAATTAATTCTTTAATTCAGTTTTTGAATTCTGAATTAATTCACAAAATGGAATTAATTCATATTTGTTTTCGTTCGATTTCTTTTGTAACGAATTAATTCAATTGCTATAGATATTTTTATTAAATCAAATGAATTAATTTACTGGGGAACGTGTTCAATTATATAAATCGAACGGATAAAAAGTGTATTAATGCCTTACTGAAATAATTCACCGCTGAATTCATTCAGTTTCATTTTTCGTTCAGTGAATTGAAAAAAAAAATACGCTCAATGTATTACGTTCCTGAATTGAAAAACAAAAAATTGCATTCACTGAATTCAAAAGCTGTTTTCTGCCGTTCAGTACACAGTGGAATGTTTTCAAAATATTTTGGAAATAATAATGAAAAAATTTCGTGGAATTTTCCTGAATTTTAAAAATTCTTGTTTAGTTTATATTTGTTATTATTGATATATTCCTAGTTTGCAAATAATAATCAGAAACTTGTATCTCCAATGCATAATAACTGGAGAACCGCTTGGAATTTTAATAAATTACGATCACTGAAAAACAAAAAATTACATTCACTGAATTCAAAAGCTGTTTTCTGCCGTTCAGTACACAGTGGAATGTTTTCAAAATTGGCCTGGATTTGCTTTTGCAGAAGGCAAAAACACGGCCATCCAAAACTTACAGTGTGAAATTTCATATCACTCGGTAAGAAATTATGAAATTCTTCCCAAAATATTTGTATTCTTCTACACCGTGCCCAGGAGAGTTTATTTTGAAATAATATGAAAAATATATTTTTTGTGTAATTTTATACGGTTTTGAATAATTTTTGATCTACAGCTGTGTAATTTTTTGTTTTACTGGTGGTAACCCTGCAACAAATACCAAAATTATAAACTGTACAAAAATCACTAAAAGCACTGGCAGAAATCTGAAAAGCATTGAAAATACCCGCTTTTTTTAAACGGATATTTATAAAAAATCACCGGGTACGGGATGGAAAAAAGCACCAAAAAATACCCGAAAAGCACTGAAATGGCAACACTGTTGATATATTCCTAGTTTAAAAATAATAATCAGAAACTTGTATCTCCAATGCATAATAACTGGAGAACCGTTTGGAATTTTTACTTCAAATTTTGAAATAGGCTAAAGTAATTTTACATATTTTTGTAATCGAAAGAAAAAACAAATAGTTTTTTTTTCTTAAAATATACTTTTATAATACCAAAAGAATTAATTGTAAAAACAGTAGTTTTGAATCATTTTGTCAGTTGTTTTCAAATTGTTGTAGTAAAAATTTGTCTTTTGATTTTACGGCATTGGTAGTTTTTTTTTTTTGAGTGTAGTAACTTGTAGTGAGAAAAATGAACAAGCCTTATAGCACGGAAAAAATCTATATAAAATTTTATCAAAAAATTTCGCACAGTGGAGCAAAAAGTAAAAACAAAATTACATTAAACTTGAACGCCCTAATTGAAATAATTTCATGATTAAATTATGCATTCATATCTTTACAACCATTAATAATTCTCCCAATCAAATAACGATCTAATAAGTAAATAAAAACTATATAATTTGCCATAATTCCATTACAGCACTTTAATTACAATATGGAAAAGGATTTGAAAACACTACTCAATATTTGTTCAGTTTTTGGTATTTACGTACAAAATTCAAAATTTTGTGGTAAAAAACTAACAAAAATATTTACCATTTATATTATTATACTGATGGTGAATTTATTTAGCAATTGTATACTGGCCGTATATAAAAGTGACATTATGAAGGAATTTATAATATCATGGATTGTTTCGACAATTGTCTATATATTACAAATGTTTACACATTTTATAATTATGTGTGAAGCTTTGACCAAACACCGAGAACATACAGATTTCCTATGTTTATTGAATGAAATTGAAGTAAACTTTAAATTACTTTTAAAGGTCGATATTGCAAAATCTGAAATAATAAATAATTTAAGGCGAACCTTTTTTCTACACGCGGTCATTTCAAAGTTGGGACTATTAGCATTTGCTTTAAATTTGTTCGTACACTACGATGCTGGTTATTTTTGGTGGGCTTTAGTGGCCCTATTGGCCATGCGTTTTAGATCTATACAATTGATAATTTATGCGGAAATTCTAAAATATTTTATGTTGTGTTTAAATCAAAAACTTGATCAAGTGGTACGCCTGAAAACAGAACAATCTAAACAATTATTGGATATTGATTATAAACACTTGCAATCTTTGGAAATCATGAAAAGTATAAAACATATTTATGCTGCAATCTATGAAGCCAGTATAGACTTAAATGAATTTTCGCAAGCCTCCTTATTTGCGGCATGTGCTTCAAATTTTGTAGATTTTACTTGCCACATCTACTGGACTCTGTTGGCTTTGGATAATTTCCTTTCATTATTTAGTATTGTATCGTCGGCAGCTACTATTATACCACTGGCTTTATCAACATTTACGTTTTGTCATACTTGTCATATATTAAAAAAGGAGGTATTTCATGTGATTTATAATGAGTATTAAGTTATGAGAATATTTCTGTTTTAGGGTCATCGTACTTCTTTGTTCGTATCACGTTTAATGTGCAATAAACCCTGCCTTATGGTTAATAAAACTTATAAGAATTTGTTGCATGATTTCTCTTTACAATTATTACATCAACGTATGGAAATTACTGGTCAACGTTTCTTTAAATTTGATTTAGAATGTATATTTGCGGTAAGCATTTTGTATTGTTTTTAGCCTCAATTTTACAGTGCCCCGTTAGCTGCATATAGATTAAAATTTTACCAGAGAAATCATGTTTCTTAGAAAAATCCCACTGTGCGTTAAGTTTTAACGGTAAATTGTGTAAAATGGGGTTTTTAAATAGAAATTTGTAAAACTTTGTAATTTTTTTAGATATTTTTCTTTTTACTTTTTGTAGATTTGTGCATTAATTGTTACGCATTTAATAATTCTCATACAGTTTACAAAAAGTGATGCCAGTGAAGGTGATTTTAATGAAACTATTGTGGAGTGAAGTTGTAGAAAAAGATTTTTGAAGCTTTTCGTTCAAATACGTCTATTAGGACTAAATTTTGAATAAAGTTTGTATCGAAAAAGAAAATTATTTGAATTCATTACTACAAAATTTTTGAAACTACCCAGTGTACGATACACTAACAGAATTATGTTGGTGGA
The DNA here is from genome assembly GCA_949987735.1 of Leucophora obtusa. NCBI lineage: Eukaryota > Metazoa > Arthropoda > Insecta > Diptera > Anthomyiidae > Leucophora > Leucophora obtusa. Next base: position 4,534,840 of record OX465297.1, read on the forward strand.
CTTAACTGCAATTGCAGTTAAAATAAGTGTACAGTGTACACTGCAATTGCATATAAAATTAACTGATACTGAAGTTATTTTGACCACAATTACAGTTAAATGTAACTGCAATTATAGTTAATTCAAATGCAATTGCAGTGTGCACTTTTTTAGTTTATATTTGTTATTATTGATATATTTTTAGTTTGAAAATAAAAATCTGAAAGTTGTATCTCCAACGCATAAAAACGTAATAACTGCAGATTCCTTTGGAATTTTGACTTCAGATCGCAAGTAGGATGAAAAAATTACACAAAAAATGTTTTTATTTAAAAATATAAAATAAGACACGAAAAAGATTTTTTAATAAAATAACTGTAAAAAAAATAGTTTTTAGCAATTTTGTCAGTTATTTTAAAATGTTTGTTGTAAAAATGTTTCAGTTATTTTTACGACATTTTTAATGTATTTGTTAGTTATTATTTAACAGTTGGAACTACATTTTGAGTTATTTGCCGCCATTTTAACTCCATATACCTTTGTTTTAACTGTGATTTTCAGTAGATTCAAATAAAAGAAGAAATTATACAAAAAAAATATTTACTATTAAAATATATTTAACTGCAGAAAAGTAGTTTTTAATAATTTCTCAGTTGTTTTTTATATGACAGAAAAACTTAACCCCACCGAAGTAAAATAATATAACAGGGCTATGAACTAAAAAGCTTCAACAAAATTCGCCAACTCACCATCAGATGGCGCGCAACAACTGTTCTAAAATTCAACAACTCGCGCAATTACAGTGTTGCCATATTTGAAGCCCTTCATCTTTCACCACCTTTAATTTCTTCTCTATCCATTTTCCTACGGAAGCAAAACGTTAATTAATAGGAAGAATTTCCTGAGTGTTGCTTCTCTTTATAAAAAAAAAACTAATTTTTAGTATTAAATAATATTTAACAAATTGTGAAAAATAATCTGTTGAAGGCATGTCCCTATCCCAATTTCATCTTGCGTAAGGAAATCGTCAGGGGACGACGTTTTTAGAACTTCTAGAAATGTTTGTTAAGTTAAATTACAAACTCAATGAGAATTTCTTGTTCTCGTCCAGAAGCATTATTAAACATTTAAAATATCAAAGAAAATACAAAAACAACAACAAAAAATTTACAACAATTTGCTTTGTCATCTTCCGTAATATTACTCTGTTGTTTTGACAGATCTACCAATGTAGTGATATTCATTAGTAGTAGTAGTATTTTTAACTAAATTTTTACGGAGTTTTTTCTATTAGTGTACCTTAAATTATAAACAATACATTTTCCCGGGTACGAAATTTTTATTAAGCAAATAAAACTAATCCTTAAGTAGTCTTTGCAAACACACCTTATTTAGATTGTCCTTATTTTGTGTCTATTATTAGGACTATTGTAAATTAAAAATTTTTAGATTTATGGCCATGTTTACAGTGAGAACTAAGAAGATTTTTGTATTAAATATTTCTTAAAGAAAAGTCTGTAAAAAATTCTAATAAAGTTACTAAAGATTAGTTAAAAAAGGCCGTTCAGTTTCCAGTATTTTTGCATTAAACACATTTGTAGTCTAAAAGCTTTATTAACAAACTAATTGACTTGTATTTAAACAAGTTCGATTACTGAATTTTCCGTTATAATTTAACAAACAGTTAAATTAAAATTTTATATAGAAAACCAAATACAAATGAGTTAGTTAATGTCCCTGTTAAAAGCTAAAGGAACATTGTGAAAATTACACTTAATAGAAGTAATGCAACATCATTTACAAATGATTGATGTGACAAATATGAGGTGCGCAAATGGGCGAAAATAGTTCACATGGCAATGTCTATATATAAAAGAATAACGTGACTGATTTAACAAATTTTTAACGAAACCTCTGCATTGAGTGCATGACATTTTTTAGAAATAAAATCAAATTTTTCATATAATTTTATGAAAAACTCCATTAATTTAATGAAAAGTTTCAATAAAAGAGTTCATTGATTTAAAGCAATAATTTATTCTCAGTGTAAGATTTAATTTTTAGAAAGGCATACGGCGAGGAGCAAAAGGGGTAAATTTGTCCACCTTAAAGTCCTGTCCTAACCTTTTTGATTAGAAATCTGAAATTAAATTTGTTCCCTGGGGTAGATACTTTTTAAAATTTTCAAGAAAAACGTGATAAAAATTGGAATAAAAATGGAAATATTGTCCTCTTCAAATGCCCAGCTCTAACCGCTGGTGCTGGATGCCTAAATTTCTTAAGAAGATTCCTCCTTAGGTTCCCACTAAAACGTGATTTTTAGAAATGTAACGAGAGGGTATAATTCACGTAAAAGAGGAAAATCCTTAGAAAAAATAATTCAAATTTATTTTAAATATTTAAAACTACCGGTATCGAAGTATCGTGCTTTTAAGCTTGTGCTAATATAAAATAATTTTTATTGAAAATACAAGTTAGTTTTTCTTCAACCTCAAAACTCTATCTATTCATATCCTAAATAATAATTACGGTAAATATTTTAAGGCAAAAATATTTAGTATCTTTAACATTAAATAAATGGAAATGGCAAATCTAAATAAGAAATAGGGCCAGTTTAAAGTCAGAACTAAAAAAAACTTCAATTAGCCACACTCAGCGCTATGCCGACCGTGGTGTATCTTGTTAAGAGGTGATGCTACGAGTCATAGGGCTGCCGGTTCAATCCCCGGTCATGGCAATACACAAAAAGTTTTTCATATAGAGACAAATTAACAATTAAAAATTACTTTGATCAGTTGACACATAAACTAACCACTGACGAGTCTTTGGGTGAGACGAAACTGCGGCAGTCTGGTGATTCCCTTGTGTCTGTTAAATTTTTCAATAAAAATGTTTTCTACTTCCTACAAATCAGCTCTAGATAAAATCGTTTGTGTTCTTAAACATTTCTTAAGTAATAAATTTTCAAATTTCTAAGAAGTATTTAAGAAAGAAATCTATATTAGTTCTGACTATAAAAGTGGACCATTAAACCCATGGATGGATAACGTAACCGCTAAATATCGTTTTAAATTGAAAGCCGTAACCGATTTAAATGCTGAAACAGTAGTTTTCAAAAATCTTAACTTCACTAATAAAAAAACATCCAGTACAAATAGGTCAAAATTGTGCTGGCGCAAATACATGTAATATTTCCTGTTATTTTAGCATAATTTTTTCCTATTTGTACGGGCTTTTTTAGAGAAGAAAAATTAGTTCAACTTAATCCGAACGCGTTTAACAGACTTTTGTACTAACTTTTTTTATGAGTGTACAATCGTTATTAATATAGCGGCCTACCCAAAGATGGATATTGCAAGCGCCAAAAATCCGTAAACGAACATATATCATTTTAATTTGAAAACTGTAACCGATTTGAATACCGTGACCGTCGGTTTTCAAAAACCTTAACTTTAACCGGTACTAGTTGTGGGTTGCCATCCTTGGTTATTACTATAAGAATTGCAACCGCAATTGATATAAAAAAATTTGAATGATTTCAAATACTGTAGCCGTTATTTTCTAGATACCGTAATTGATATTGAAATACATAAATAAAATTATACCGATACGAATACCGTAACCGTTTAGGTTCCCAGCCTTGAAATTAACTTTAAGCTACTTTTATTATTTTTGAAAATTATAATTAAAAATTTCTAGTTGGAAATTAGAAAATATTAACTCATTTTAGACACACCTACACTCAGATAAAAACGTTTGTAAAAAAATTTGTAAACAGTTTCCAATCGCACTATACTATTTTTATACTGATTATTAGTACAATTTTTATTTTTAGTAATCATTTTTGCTATTCTCTTATTACAAATTACGGATTTTTTTTACTAATTTTCGCTGCTGATTTCAGCAAAACATTTTACTAATTTTTCAAAACCGAGTGCTAAATTTAGCAGAAAAATATAGTAATTTAAAAATATTTTTTTTTGATTTTTTACAATTCTTGTTTAGTTTATATTTGTTACTATTGATATATTCTTAGTTTGGAAATAACACTCAGAAAATTTTATTGCAACTCCAATGCATTAAACGGCAATAACTGGAGAACCGTTTGCAATTTTGACTTCAAATTTCAAGTACGATGAAGTAATTATACGCTTGTTACAATCGAAAGAAAAAAATTTTTTTTTTTAGATTTTACAGTTTTTTTATTTTTTAGTACAATATTTTGCTAATTTCAGCAGATTGATTTTAAATTACAGTTTACAGCAATTTACTGGAATTTAGTAGCTGCAACTAATAATTTATACTAATTTCATTGTACTAAAATTATGATATTTAGTAAGTTTTTTAACTGATTTTAGCAAATCGATTTTGGATTGCATTTTACATAAATTTTACTAAAATTTAGTAGCGGCTACTAATTTTTTCTACTAATTTTGTTGTACTACAGATCAGCAGACATGTGTTGCTAAAATTAGCAAAAAATACCGCTGGGCTCAAAACAGTTAAATTTCCCGTAAAAACAGCAATATTTTCAGTAGCCATTACAGACTTTTTTGGTTGAGTGTAGTACTTTTAGACCCGATTACTGACGGTGGGTCTCATGCAGACCTTTAACAATTTAATTTCTTAATTCGATTTATAAATCTGATTCAATTTTGTACGAATCGATTCTCAAAACTCATTTCAATTGATTGAATTATTGCCTACTTTATTCAATCAATCAATATCTTATTCTAAGAAACAATTTTATTTTTCTTGATTCTTTTCATAGAAGCAAACAAATAGATTTAAATTTCATTTCAACTACAAATGGTTCATTTGATTAAGACCTTTAAAAAATTAATTTAATCATCAGTAATAATTTACTTTCTAAAAAAGAATAAAAAAAAATATTTTTGATTGGCGAATCATATGTGGATTTTTTCGATTTGCGCGAATTACAAAGATATTCTAACAAAGATTTTCGTTATCTATTAACTTTTAAATATGTATATTTGTTGCTAAAGTTATGGACATTTTGGAATCTTTTTCAACCGTGCAAATAATCTTTCAAATCGCTAGTTTATCACCCTGGTTGTTGGATCGTAAAACATGGTCATTTAAAAGATCACGGTTTTTGGAGATCTATACTATTCTTGTAATTGTGGGTGCTACGGCTTTTATGTTATATGGTCTATTTACGGATGATGATTTTGTCACTACTAGTAATAATGAAATTGGACAGACAGTAGATTTCATACAAATTATGGGTATACGTATAGCACATATTGTATCCATATTAGAGGCTTTGGTTAGAAGAGAAGATCAAAAGAAGTTTTGTGATGCATTAAAGGAAATAGATCGAATTTTTGAATGCTCTCTAAATGTGGATGTAAATAATAAGTGAGTACCGAAGAAACCAAATCTATCACAAAGACATTAACTTTACTATTACAGAAAACTTCGTCGTGTAATTTTACAACGTGGTTTATTAATGTTCTTTGGATATCTATCAGCTGAATTTTTCATTTTAGCCTCTAAACTAGTCACCAGAGAACATAATTTCTTTTTATTTTGGATGTTCTATCTACTTCCGCTGCTAATATGTGGTCTAAGATATTATCAAATGTTTATATCTATAATAATAATTAGGCATAGATTTAGTAAACTCATAAAAGTATTAAATGATATAAATCTACGCAAATCCAGTTTATCAGAACAAAAAGATAATGTACTAAATTGTAAAATTGAGGCATTACCTAAAAGTATACTTCATAATATGCCGCATACTTTATCGTTGCTAGATTCTTCTATACCAAAACAAAGACGTTATGCTATGGAAAATCCTGAATTGAAAAAGTTACTAATTATACGCGATTTATATAATCGTTTATTTTCTTTAACCGAGTCTCTTAATCGTTATTTTGGTGTTTCAATGCTAATAAATGTGGCTAATGATTTCATTTCGATTACCTCGAATTGTTATTGGATTTTTATAAATTTCAAAGAGTATTCTTCAACAACTGCAGATGTTATGCAAATTGTTGGCAGTGCTATTTGGTCTATACCACATTTGGTTAATGTTTTGGTATTGGCTATATTATGTGAGAAGACTGTGCGAAGTGTAAGTGGAAATATTGATCAATGTTTGATTTTAAACAAATTTAAAGCTGAAATCATAAATTTGTTTCTTTATTTTAGACTACTTATATAGCTTTGGGATTACATCGCATAGACATTGATATACTTAATGATAATCATAATTCGGTGGTGAGCAAAATAAATATGAATATTTATATCGATGGCCGTTAATTGACACTTCTTAACTGAAAACCTTTAACAAATTGAATTAATGATTACAAATGACTTTTGTACAATTGAGAAATCTTATTTGCTTATCTCAAAGGCTAAAATAAAATTAGTTAACAGGTATCAATTTATGACCATCAATATCTAAAATACTCTTTTTTTCTAATGTAAAATAGCAATAAAACTCATCAACAGTTTATTTTTTAACTGTTTCCATAAAACAATAAAATGGCGCCAAATGTTGAGCCATTCAAGTGCTGGCACAAAATCTTTCCAGATTAGTTCTATCATACTTTCCATAAGTTTTACAATCCTGATCTGTGCTCAGGAACTTTATTTTACAACAGATCTTACCCGAAACCGCTTAGGCCTCCCTTCTTAATTTCAGGGTTCCCCCGTTTAGCATAGTAAGTTGTTTGAATTTCACATGAAAAAAACTCTTATACTCCACATAAAAGCATGAATTTTCTCGAAAATGAATTTTACGTGAAAAATGTGAAAAAAAATTTTACGCAAAAGTAATGTGCAAGACTAATATTTTTGAAAAATTTACTTTTTATGTCAGTTGTGATTTTGTATTTCTTATAAAACAAAAAAAAATGCTTATTTTCGTAATTTAAATAACAATTTGCAGCTTTTAAAATTCGAGTAAAAAATTTCTCCGCAAAAAAACAACTTACTATGCTTTATTATAAAATAAAAAATTTATCGAATTCACAGTTCGAACTTTTTTAAGTAGTAAATTAACATATAACGTAAATTTGAAAATCTATGGGTTAAGCTGGTTTCACAATGCTGGAGTACTCCACTCTGCATAGCGGAGTGTACTAAAATAGAAATGGCATCATACAAAAAATATATAAGTGCGAAAAAGAAAGCAACAAAATCCACTCTGGAGTACAAAAAAATGTTCATATTCTTAGCGTCGATAGAAATTGTACAATATATGCATCAATTATAATAAAGAATTTTCATGGCAAAAAAATACCGTTATTTTTAGTGACTTGTGTTATTATCACATTCTAGATAATATTAAATAATTATAATAATTCTTGTCGTTTATTTAACCTTCTTTTTCTATTTTTAACTTCACAATTTCGTTAAGTTAAGCTTATTTCCTGAAGATGCTACACACTGGAGTAGCAAAATATTGAAAATAAAAAACACAGTTTCTTTTGACGCTCATAATAGGCGTGTTCGTTTACTTACTGCAAGTTACTACTTTTACTACAGTTGGAAAAATTTAATACAAAAAGTAAACAAAACTTTCCAATTGTAGTAAAAGTAGTAAGAATTTCGAGTAAACGAACAAACTGAATATTTTAGAACAATTGCATAGTAGCGTCTGGTGAATAGTTTATGATATTTTTTCAAGAAATGACTAGAGGTGAAAAATATTTTATATCCGCTTAAAAATTTTCGACTCAAATTTTTTCCCCCTGAAAATTTCACTTCTATAAATGTTTTCTCATCTCATTTTTTTATATTTTTTAACAAAGACATAGTGTAGGGTATAAAAAATCTGTAAACCCGAATTAATAGAATTAAGATCTTGGAATCTGTGGAAAGAGTAGAAATTTAAGAAGTTATACATATTTAGAATCTGAGGAATTTTATTCCAAAAATATTTGATCCAGACTTCGGATGTAATTATTATTATTATTATTTATTTAGTGCAAATTAATTTACAAAAAATATTAATTTAATAAGGACTGGCTGCTGGGTCCTTCGCTTCTAGACGGATGTAATTAAAAATTAACAAATATTCCATGTTCCTATAATGTCTGTGCTATATTCAGTTTTTTATAGGAAAAATTCAGAAATTAAGTTGTTAGTGTTTACGGGAAGCTGTTTTAAAAACTCCTGATTTTTAATGTGGATTCAGAAAAATTATCAGAAAAAACTGGTTTGTTAACGGATATTATAAATACTTTGCTTCAGCTACGCCCGATCCAAAATTTAGATGTAACCCAAATATTGGTTATAAGATATGATGTTTGGCGCCATATTGATTATCTTATTATTAGCCACACTAATATCAATATAAATTAATTTTAAATTGGTTTAACTCTTAACGAGCATACTTAAACTTAAAAGGTTTTACCAAGATCAAATTCTCATACCATTGCCTGAATTATATATATATAATTATATATATATATATATTAGGGCGGGACAAATTGTATGGATAAAAATTTTTTGATATTGCGTACTCGATTTTTCGAAAGCTTTTAGCATGGAGAAAAAAAGTTCCACTACAACATATCAAAAAAATCATTTTCGAGGCTCCCAAATTTAAATTTTTTGCAATTTTCTAATAAATCTAGATTAGCGCCATCTTGAGGTGGCTTTTTGAAACAACTAATAAAGTTGTAAACAATATAACATTACAACATTTCCAGAAAGGTATTACTTATGAAAATCGGATAAAGAATGTGGCAACTAGAGGTAAAAGTATATAAGTAAAATTATTTTCTCCTTGTTGTCATCAACATCATTATCATCATTTCTCATCATTATCATCATTTCATCATCAAGCAGAAAATAATTTTACTTATATACTTTTCCCTCTAGTTGCCACATTTTTTATCCGATTTTCATAAGTAATACCTTTCTGGAAAGGTTGTAATGTATATTATTTACAACTTTATTAGTTGTTTCAAAAAGCCACCTCAAGATGGCGCTAATCTAGCATCTATTAGAAAATTGCAAAAAATTTAAATTTGGGAGCCTCGAAAATGATTTTTTTGATATGTCGAAACTTTTTTCCCCATGCTAAAAGCTTTCGAAAAATCGAGTACGCAATATCGATTGCTAAATCGACCCACCCTAATATATATATATATTATGTCCTGTGGTCCTATTGGGAACAAAGGGCCACTATTGCCTTAATTGAGTGTCGTTAATTTACGGGGACGGAAAACGTTTAATATTATTAATAAAGGAAAAAACTGGTATGTTCACATATACATGTGTTTGTTATTGGCCTGACAAGGTTGTATCTAGTTCAAAGTTTAGGCATAACGCAATTCTTAGTCAAGGATATAATATTGGGCGCCATTGCAATTTAATCTTGCTATTTAAAGCTAGATACATGTAATTAAAACTCTGCTTTTTACTTCCAGATTGAACAATTTTCTTTGCAATTATTGCATCAAAAAATGTCCATTACAGCAGCGGGATTTTTTAATATTGATTGTACCTTGCTTTACACAGTATGAAAATTATAGTTTTTAAATTTTTTTTTAGAAATAAGTGAAAAATTGTTTGCTTTATATTTACAGATAGTGGGGGCCACCACAACGTACCTTATTATACTAATACAATTCCACTTGAATGAGACAAAACTAGAAGTTTGAAAGACATAAGTTTTAAGAAGATTAAAGATACCAAAAACATTAGTTTAAATGAAAATTTGAAACAGGAAAATATTTATAAGTTATGTATTCAGTCATATAAAATATATAGATATAAAATACATGTAAATGTCTGTTGTATATAGAATTGTAGCAGTAATGGCTTCACTTTTAGTCAATTATGATTCATAATTAAAATAACTGCGAATCATTAAAACTAAAAGCATTTAGTTAAAAGAAAATCAAAATATTCTTCCTTTTTTAGAAAATGTTTCGATTTTTCAAAGCTAGTCATTTAAATATATTCTCACAGCATGGAACTATTTGAAATTTATTTGCACTTGTTTCTTCAAGCCTCATTTTGGTTAACTGGTATTCGGACCATTAAAGGCTTAACCATACTAACGATTCTCATCAGGTTGACTCATCTTATGTTTTTGGGAACTGCGATTTTTCTAATGTTCTATTGGCGTATGAATGGTGGTGATACTTCAATAGGAGGTCTGGTCGGTACAGCCTCATTTGTGTTTAAAGGCAGTGTTAATATCATCATATTATTAGAATCTATATTCAAATATAAAGATTCACAGAAAATACATTCCCTACAACATGAAATTGATGAATTGATAGAAACTCATTTAAGCGTCAAAGTTAGGGAGAATATAAAGTTTAATCTATTAACCAGACGTATGCTAGTTATGTTAATAATTCAGCTTATTTGTGATGGTTTAAGAATTTGGATGAATGTTGTCTCCAATGTAACCCCAGCATTTTGGTATTCTTATCCGACTTCAGTAGCTATACGCAATCGTTATCTACAAATTATATTAACCATAATGGTCTTAAACCAAAGAATAATAATAATTAAACACGCTTTAAGTAAGTTGTGTATAAAAAATGTTCCTAAATCTAAATATGGCAGCGATATATGGCAACCCTACGATCCAAAGGAGTATGAAATGGTAAATTATATGCGTTTGATTTATCTACGTATGTGGGAAATCTATAAGACCTTAAATAATTGCTACAGTTGGTCTATGTTGACTTTATTTATGACTTCATTTTTTGATATTGTCTTTAATTGTTTCTGGACACTTACCGCTGAAACCGACGGACGACTTTTCTACAAGTACATGATGAATGGAGCACATTTAGTGTCTGTAGCTAGTTTGGTGGCAATGTTGTTTTACTACACGGATATAAGTGATAATAATGTAAGTATAAAGAATATGGTTTATAAGATTCTTCCATAAACTTCCATTAGTGGGCACAAACAAAAAATTGTCATTTTCCTACTGAAACTTTAAATTAAATTGGTGGGCCGAACTGAATATTAATTTTGACAATAAAATCCGATTAACATAGCTAAATTCCGGAATCACATTTGAATATGCTTGTATTAATCCAACTTATTTGTTTTAGCAGCCAAAAAGGTTTTACAGTTTAGTTTTCACTTTATTTTTCTATATTTCTTAATCGTCATCAGACCATATGGCCCATTTTTATTTTTATGTCTTTCTGTTTACTCTCTAAAGATGGCTTAAATTTAGAAACCACCCCGAATCCTTTAACAAGATCCCGAGGTCTGTTAAAGCATAATTGCTCTAAAAGTGATCCTAAAAAGTGATTTTGGTATTATTTGGTATTTCTGAACAGATAATAAATCGCTGGTTCGATTCCTGGAGGGACCAATATTTTTTTATTTGTTTTTATGTATTATTTTATTTGTTGTCAAAGAAAAGCTTAGCGGTAGAGAGCTAGACTAGCAATCATGAGGTCGCAAGTTCGATACCCGGTGGCGACAATAAAAAACTTGTAAAATAAAAAAAATATAATCTTTTTTACGAAGAATTTTTTTAAACTTTTATTTGGTGAAAAAGAGCTTCCTTTGCACAAGTTCAAAAAGTATTGAAAACAGTTGAAGTGGGAGTACTCCTCTCCTATTATAACTCACTGTTAAAACCATTAGTGTTTATGTTAAAAAAGAAGTACATCTAGATCATCAATTGTAGTGATTTTTCTTCTGCTTCGGCATCTCTTTTTTTTGCTGGGATTATTAAAAGTGAATCCACATTACTTTTAAACAGTTATGGATAATTGTTGCCGAATAATCAAAAGTATGTCACCAAAACTTCTTAGGAAGTAACTCGAAGCAGCTATATGTTAGTTTTCATCTTAAGCGGGTTTTTCTGTACTTTAAGTACTAAAACACAGCTTAAAATATTGTAATTCATTCTTTTGACAGTTGTTCTTCAGATTAAGAAAGCACGCAACGTTTTTAAGGAAAATATTTTAATGAATATGTTCCGAAACCTGGTCTTTGGATCTAACTAGAATGTAAAGTTTAACTCAGAGCTAATTTTAGATAAGTGACCGATCAGATTCTAGGAGAATTAAATATAAATGATTGATAATAGCACTGAACGCACAACAAACAAATTCTGTTACCACATCTCAACCATACGATAGGCAAAAAATTCGCTTGACAGCAATAATGTGAAGATAACTACGAAAGTTAAATACGTTCCACAAAAATGTTAAGTTCTTAACAGAAACTGTAAAAAATGTATTTCCTTATTTTTTTTTCTTCTCAAATATATTATTTGTTAGTAACTCATTGGAAAAATTGAAAAAGGTTGATCACCCACAGCTGTTATTATACATGCAATTATTACTCTTTTTAAATTGGAAATAATATATTAAAGGTCATACAATGATAACTTAATTTTTGAACAAATAAATATATGTGATCATACATTGTCAGCCCGTAACAACATCTTTTCTTCTTAATATGCTATTATCCTACAATTTATAATATATGCAATTTGCACATAAAAAAAGTCAAAAAGTGGATAAAATTAAATTTACTTTAAATAATATGGTGGAACCAAATGACCCATGTGGCCAAAACAGGTACAAACATGTGATACAATTCTGTATTCTACTGTTCCTAGATTTTAATCTGATGTAGGAATGGTAACCCCACCTTTTTCTATTTTGATCCAATTGGTCATGTGATTCCACCATATTTTTTAGATGGAAATTAAATCTAGTACACTTTTTAGAAAATTTATGTCGTTGATCTGGATTGGTTTTTGGAAATATGTACCACTTTATTAGTCTACTATTCCTTAGACTCCTTCTCCGTTAGAAATGGTTACTCCACCTTTCCCATCTAAACCACATTTTTTTCGAATTATTTGCTAATTGCATATATTACACGATAATAATAGCATATTAAAAAAATAGTTACGGGCTGTCAATATATGATTATACATTTTTATCTGTTAAAAAATTAAGTTATCTCTGTATGACCTTTAAAACATTCTTTTCGATTTAAAATCGTAATAATTGCATGCATAATAGCAGATAACAGTTATAGGACATCAACGTATAACCAGCGGTTTCAATTTTTCCAATAATTTACTAATTAACAATATGTTCGCAAATAAAATATAAATAAGTACACTTTTACAGTTTCTGTTAACAACTTAACATTTTTGTGGAACGTATTTAACTTTCGTAGCTATCTTCACATACATCATAAGTCGTTTGTGCTGCCTAGAGTTCACTAAAGATTGAAGATACCAATAAACCCAATTATCCTATTAAGCGAAATATTGCAAATGTTGGGAGGCGACATGAAACGGTCACCCAGAAACCTAAGTTTCTATAAACGTAACCTAGGAATTTTTTAAATTTCATTTTATCGGGATATAAATTAATTGCATTAAAGGAATTATATACACACAGAAAACAGTCTCAGTTGTGGCCATCGAATTTGTTGCCAATCGAATTCGTGCGATTACGACAACTATCTAACAACTGTCTAATTCAATATTATGTTCCACATAAATATTATTATGTTCTACAAAATTTTATTGAAATTAAAAAACTTTTTTTGAATTTTCTGGTATTGAACCCGGCCCTTCAGGTTAATAGTTCACACTTTTACCAACTGCACCACAACTACTTTTAAATTTCTTAGCCATATTTACTGTTTATACATATGAATATTTTATTTTAATTAAAAAAAAAACATCTAAATTTTTGTCTTTTCCGGGATTCGAACCCGGAAATCCGGCGTACTAGGCCAACTCCTCACCCACTACACCACAAACACTTAATAATTTTAATGACTAATTTTGAATTTATGTGTTTTGTTAATACAGTATAAAATTCGTTTATCAATACCAATTAATAGTTGTGTGTGTTATCAATACAATCCACAATTCGGTTGTTTCTACAGAAACTAGAATTTAAGGTCATATTTGATTAGGATACCCGTATTTGTAGTTACCACTTTCGAATATTGAAATTTTTTTAAAAAAGGTTATAGATAACATCAATTTTCTTGTATATTCACTAAATAAATGGCTGCTTTTACTGCATAGAATTGCTAAACTGATACTATTGATTGGAGATACCAATAATTTGTTAAAAGGATTGTTTTTTAGTTCATTTTCCCTATTTTTAATACCTAGTAAAATATTTTTGATGTAGTATTCAATTATAGGTAATTCCAAATAAAATAAAGTCCTGGCAAATTCATTTTAATGGTTTTGATCGAAAGCCAACCTGGGCTTTCGATGGGTGTATGCTAAAATACCAAACGTTTTTAACAAATTGTGAAAAATAATCCGTTGTAGGCATGTCCCTATCCGGATTTCATTCTTGCCTAAGGAAATCCTCAGGGGACGACGTTTTTAGAATTTCTGGAAATATTTGTTAAGTTAAATTACAAACTCAATGAGAATTTCTTGTTCTCGTCTAGGAGCGTAATTAAACATTTAAAATATCAAAGAACATTCACAACACCTGCATATACCAGTGTCCGTCTGAAGCTGGTACATGAGACCACAGTGTTAGAAATAAATCTCTTAGCCTGCCTTTGGCCAGGAGAAGTTTCCCGCATTAGTGCATAAGGTTCCGCTGAAGTTAAAGATGAGATTCTGATTAGTAGTCCATTATATCACATTTAAATTATGCCCGTAATCTGGTTTAAATCATATTTTGGGGAAAATCAAGTTCATAACTGGTTTTTTTCTGTATTCAAAAATACAGAAAAAACCTAGTGCCATAAATAGCTTTTGGGACCACACTGTATTTTGACAGCATTCAGCAAAAAGTAGCTTTGAAATCTACAACATATGGCATCACTTTGTTAGAAAAATTTAAACAAATAACAAATCTTAGTTATTTAAGAAAATTTAACAATATCAGTTGTGTTCTAGAAAGCGAATCCATATAAAATCATGTGATTTTTAACAACAACACTTAATTTTATATGAAAACGAACGCTTTTTGGTGGACTTGTTTTTCAGTATAAGTTGTAAATCCAATAAAATTACTATTGAAAGTAAAGTGCCTGACTTTTCTTTAGCTACCCAGTTACATTACAAAGCTTGATATAATTGTTCCTAAGAACTTTTTCTTGTGCTATTAAATACTTCAAATACAATGCCAACTTTTTTTTTATCAAGATTCTTAGATTATCGTAAGAAAATATATTAGTACAGTCATTTCTATTTAAAATCAATTACTTTTACTAATTTACTTTATAAATATTATAATTAATGCGTCAAAATAATTTATCAATTTTCTTAACAAATAATAAACCTATAAAATGCTAAGAAATTTATATATTGCAATCAGTCAGAAATTTGTAAAGAAGTTGTTTTGTTAAACTAACTAGAGCTATGGATAATCGGGTTATAGAATATACATCACTTACTTGGAGAAATAAACTTTATAAAATTTTAATTATATTTATGTATCTGGCATTATGGCTATTTGGTTTGAATCCCTTCAGTAAATCCTCCATAATTTATCATTTATTTATACTAATCTGGTGTTGTGAAATTATGGTTTCTTCTTATAATGCCATTATCTATGGAATTTTTCGTGATGAACATAGTCTTAATGGCTTAGTCAATACGATATTGTATATAGCTCATATTGGAGGCCATTTTGCTGTATTGGTAGAATCCTGGAAAATGCTTAAATATTATAAACCTTTATATGAACAATATTTTAAGTTGGAACAACGTTTGAAAAGCAAATTACAAAAACCTTTAAAATTAAACGATTCGTTAGTGCGCATAACCGTAACTATTGCAATATTTTCGGTGCTATTGATAACATGTCACGGCATTATAATGTGGACTACCTTTAAAACTAAATCTGCTGCTAGTTCACTTTATTGGCGTTCCTTACCTAGTTATTTAGCTATACAATTTAAAACATTAGAATTTTTAACTTCAATAACACAGATCAATCATTATATTGTAGTAATGCGTAAAAATATCAATATTATGGGTGAACGAAATTTAACAAGAGTTTTTAAAACAAATAACAGACCTGAAAAGAAGCATGTTATTGTTGTGCCATCTTTGCATCAAGAATTTGAAGACGAGATACAAATTGGGGTATTAAAATCCTCTTATAATGAAGTTTATGCCACATTTCAACTACTTAATAAGGCTTACGGTTGGGGTCTTTTGGCTTCGACAGCCGTATATTTTGTAGATTTTGTTTGCAACACATACTGGATATTATTGGCGGTTATTACCCAGGGTAGGGATTACTATGCTCTATTACAAAATGCTTCTTTTGCTTTATTGGCATTTACCTTACTTTCTATATTATGTTGGTTATGTGAAGAATCTTATTATCAGGTATGTATAGGTAAAGTACTACTTTCATGTTCGCTTAAAGGGAGGGCCGAAGTAAATGATCATATTGTCATTTGCCTTTTTATATAGTAACATTATTGTTATTAACAATCAAAAATCTTCACCGTAATCATAAATTAAGCTTGCTACAGTGTTCTCTGGTCCAACTTTGGGCGCCATTTGCTTCATATACTAAAAGATCTGAAAATTTATGAACCGGATTTCAAAAAGATCTGAAAGAAAAAAAATCGAAATCGAATCTATCAAGATAAATATTAATTGCATCAAAATAATTATATGTGCTAAACTCCCAAAATTCGTTTAACAAATTATTCATAGCCTTACATTGGGCGATTTTAAAGCAATTTTATGTTCTAAATCTGAGACGCCTTAGAATTTTAAAATTTGTTCATTTACATAACACATTGTTAAATTCGGCTGCATGTGCCCATGTTTACCATGGCAGCATATCTCTAAAATGCTTATTTGAGGTTAAATGGTCGAAACACTTCACTCACATGCGTCACTTTCCTGCTAAAAGTTAATCATTTTATATGTACATTAAGAGAATTATGTCGGTAAAAATAAGAGCAATTGCAGTTAAAAAAGTGTATATTGCAATTGTATTTAAAATTAACTGATATTTGAGTTAATTCAAATGTAATTGCAGGGTAAATTGTAGTTAATTTTTAACTGCAATTGTAGTTAATTTCGCCGACTTAATTCTCCGAGAGTACATGTAATAAATGGCCAATTTCATCTCCAATGACAACGCTAAGTAAAACTGATAGATATTTTTTATATAATAGACAAATCGTCAGGCACTTCGTGAAATTTCCCATTTGTTGTTTATATCATCTTTTGTTCGACGCTAACAACTCACCTTTCTTATTTGATTCATTCTTAACCTACCTTGAAGCGAAACTACACACAAAAAATTAAAAATTGAGTTTCAATTACGAAATTGATAATATCAATTATATTTTAATTGATTTTGCACCTATCACGCAAATAACAGCCGCATTTTTTAATCACATGGATTTAATAAATCCAAAAAGTAGTTCTCAAAATGCTCAACAGATGGAGTTAGCTTTCATCTATTTCAACAGAATTTTTCTATCCGACCTTCTTTCACCCTTTGTTATATTTTATACAAAACAGCAAGAAACAGTCCTTTTGAGTTTCATCACTTCAATTTATTATTCTACACAATTTAAATATTCCACTGCAATATTTAAAGTTCAAAAATCGGATTTAATTAAATTACTTACAGTAGAGTGAAAAATTGCCATTTCTATTTCAGCTATTTCTCCTTGTCCTGGAAAATAAGTATTTGGTGAGGTGTATTTTTTTCTAAACATATTTATTACAAAAAATTACTAGTTTTTCAGTTTTTTTATTTCTCTTTTTCATTCGTATTTTTTTTTTTTTTCTGACATTAAATTAATAGAATGTTTCATATATTTGTATTTTTATTGTTATGTGTAAACTCAGATAAATAAATCCAACTTTTTTTAATAAATCCACCTTGTTTATGAAAAATTCTAAATCCAGGTTATTAAAAAATGCGCTAAATACTCATATCAATTACTAAAAATTATGTACGATTAATTAAGGCAATTGAACAATTCAAATATTTACATAACTGATTAAATTCAAAATTTGTTTAAAAAAATTTATTTTAAACAAATCTTTAATTAGATGATTTAAGGTAATAATTTTTTTTGTGTACAGAATTAAATTTAAATTATCAGTCCTTTATTTAATTTTGTTTTTTCTTCTTCTTTTTTACCATTTTAGAGCCGCTATATTGGTTGTTTAATATCGAAATTGGTTAAACCATTGGGCAATAAACACTACAATGATTTGGTTAGTGAATTTTCAGTTCAGACGCTGCATCAACGTTTCATAGTAACGGCCAAGGAGTTTTTCAGCTTGAATTTAAATCTTTTGGGAAGCGTAAGTAAAATTAAAAAAGAAATAGGAAAACTCTATATGGGACATGAGTTTTCACTTTTTTTTTAGAAATTATAAATTTTTTAAATTTCGTACAAAAGTGTTTATTAAGGACCAGTTTTATAGTCAGAACTAAGATCGATTTTTTTCTTAAATATTTCAAACAAATCTGACATATTTCTCAAAGATATTTTGATCCAGAAAAAATATTTTAATTAAAGGTGGAAAAAGTTACTAGGGAAAATTTGTGTTACACCAATGAGGGTAAAGGCTAAAGAGTTCCCATACCAGAAAAGTGACTCTTTGGTTCCCTTAAAGTTTATATGGATTGTGATCCTGTTAATTCCCGTGAAGAATAAGAGAAGCAAAAGGAAACCCTAAAAAGTTAACAGTGCACTGTTTTTATTGTTTCTTATGATTATTGATTAAAGCGGTAACAAAAACAACTTTAAGAATGAAATAAATAATAAATAATCAATTTTAGCTATTTTTTTATTGTTTTTAATGTTGTTTTTTGCTTGTAAAATCGTTTTTATTAAATTTATTGTTTTCGCGACGTCCTTCATTTTCTCTCGTTCGCTGTTAAATTTTTTCCAATTCTTTGTGTTTTTCTTATTATTCGTGCACATAGAAAACAGATTCGTAGTTCCAACCGAATTTTTCGCCAACCGAATTTTTGTAGTTCCAGGTACAATCACTTTTATTTATTTTTAATACCATTGTAACTACCGAAATTTATTTACAATTTTTGAATTTTTGTTGTGTTAATAGATTACTTTAATGTTTGTGGATTATAAATTCTATAAATAGAAAAACACGTTCCACAAAATTTATTTAAAAATTAAAATTTTTTTGTCGCTAACTGGGATCGAACCGCCGACCCTCCGCTTGTCAGCCCATTGCTTTCCCTCTAAGCTAAGCTCTATTTAAGTTTTTTTAGTCAAATTTCAAATTTGAATTTCTTCAGGTTTGAATATTTTGTCTATAAATAAAATTATATCAACAACAGAAAATCAGTTGTGTCTTTTAATTTGAATAAAAAAAAAATTAAAAAAAAAATTTATATCGCGAACCAGGATTGAACCGGCGACCTTCCGTTTGTCAGCCCATTGCTTTTCCTCTAGGCTAAACTCGACATAAATTTTTTTTGTCAAATTTCAAATTTGAATTTCTTCAGGTTGAAAATTTTAATATTTTGTTTTTGAATAAAATTATATTCACAACAGAAAATCAATTGTGTCTTTTAATTTGAATCAATAAAAAAATTATTTAAAAAAAAAGTAATGCCTTGGTTGAGGTTTGAACTCAAATCTCTAAGGCTATAAGGCTGTGTCTCTACCTCCTGCGCCACAGATACTTACGTTTGGTTGTTGTCTAACTTAGAATTTAAACACGCATATTTATGAAACGAAAATATATGATAGATTCCAAAATTTTATTATGATAACTAAAATTTCTGTTCCTTGTCTCAATATATTATTACAATTACCAAAATAATGGAAATTAATGGTTAAAGCTACTAAAGTTGAAAAATTAATTTTAAATTGATTGGAAAAACTAATACTTTGGATAGAGTGATCGATTTTATTGAAACACAACTGATACTAGATTTTTGCAGCCGATATTTAATTCAAATGGCTAAATCTTCGATAAATTGGTGGTTGTTGGTATTGAAGTTAATGTGGAAGTTGGTATTTTTTCAATATTGGTTAGAAAAGCCAATATTTTGTATAATGTGACAGTGTTTTGGTTCATCATATATATTTTCTGTTCACAAATAAATATAACTTTCCTGATGATGAATTTTAAGTAACTGCAATTAAAATTATTGAATGATGAAAATATTTCGTTGGTTCCGATAGAATTCCAACCAATCTATTTTCTGTGTGTGTGTAAAATTTTTTGGGAAACTACAAACTCTTAAAACGCCTTAATGGATACCCCCTGGCTGGAATACATTTCATTTTAGTGAGAGTTGTTAAGCGTTGATACTGGACAATAAAACTTTGATAAATGGGAAATCGCTCTCTTCGTGTTAACATTTATTTAAGCGTTAGTCAGGGTAGTCAGGGATACAAGATCCTCAATATATTTTCTGAAAGTCAGGGCTGCATGTTATTTATCAAAAAAATTGTGTTTTTATTAAAAAAAAATCGTTATAATTTGGACAATGAATAAAGAATTTGCTCGAAACCCAGTTTATTACAAGAGAGCCATGAATAGTGGCTGTTACAACTTTTTAAAATAAATTGAAACAGAAAGACTCAAAATTAAAAGCCAATCCATAGAATATTTAGTATTAAATATCTAAATTTGTATGCTGTTAAAAATTTATTATTTTAATATGGTAAACAAATTTTTAAGCAGAGTTCAGACTATAAAGTGAAAAGTGGATTAACTGATTATAGTTGCATTGGAACTAAGCAGTTAATCCACTTTTAACTAGGTTAACTTTTCTAGGTTAACTAGGTTAGTTGAATTTTGAATAAATTTATGTATATATCGCCCTTTTGCATTTTAGGTGACGATATATTTTTTTTTTTCGTCGACCGTATGTATGAGGTTTTATCATAAATTTTCATTTAAAGCAGGGATCGGCAAATATATACAACCTTATTTTGTGCATGAGTGAGTTGCAGCCTCTCACTCTCAATGCACTGACAAAGAACGTTTGTATAATAATTCGAAAATTTTAAATGTTTATAACGGGAATATAAAATAAAAATTTAAAAGCAAACAACAACTACAAAAACAAATATCAAAAAACAACAACACAAAAAAAATAAAAACAACTTAAAAATAAATTACCAAAAAAATGTATCAATAAACATTATGCAGAGTGTAAAAAATCTCGCAAACAAGCGATGTGACAACCTACTTCATTGAAATCTTGTATGCGACTGATTATTTTTTTGTTCTATGCAGTGTTGCCACCAGAAAAACAAAAAAATACAAAGCCGTAGGTCAAAAATTATCCAAAACGGTATGAAATTACCAAGGTTGGTTACCGAAACGAATAACGGTAAGGGTAACGGTATCAGATTTCGTTTGTTTAGGTAACGGTAAAGATAACGGTATACCGTTATCGAAACAGCAATACCGGTACGTACCGGTATTAAAAATTATGTTAAAAACATATAAAAACAAGTAAAAACATTGCATATTTTTAATTTTAAGTACTGAAAATACAGATTTTAAGCTATAAATTCAATACTGGTAGTTTTAATAAGTAAAATTATTATCTATAAATTTTTTGTAAAAAAAAACACTCAAGATTATAAAATAAAAAATAAAAAAATTGTAATTTTTATATAAAATAATAGATACCGGTAAAATACCGGTAACTACCCATAAAAATAACGGTATCGGTAACGATAACGGTATTTAGAAATTTTTTTAGAGGTATCGATAATGGTAACGGTATTCAATTTGAAACGGTATTTTAGCGATAACGGTATTATAACGATAACGGTAACCAACCTTGGAAATTACACAAAAAATTTATATTTTTTCATAAGTTTAAAATAATCGTTATTTTTATAAAAAAAAAATATATATATATACAGTGTTGCCATTTCAGTGCTTTTCGGGTATTTTTTGGTGCTTTTTTTCTTCCCGTACCCGGTGATTTTTTACAAATACCCGTTTAAACGAGTAAAAAGGTTAAAGTCGGGCATGCCGACTATAGAATACCCTACACCAGTCTGGGTAAAAGCCAACTAATGTCACCAAAATCAATAGGCTGCGTTATTGGGCCAATATAGGTCTGTGTACCAAATTTCATCAAAATATCTTAATATTTGCGACCTGCAGCGTATAAACAGTATAATTTTGGTAGGACCCTTATATGGGCACTAGGTCTAAACATGGACCGATGTTCATCAAAATCAATAGGCTTCGTCCGTGGGCCAAAATAGGTCTGTGTACCAAATTTCGTCAAAATATCTTAATATTTACGACGTGCATCGTATAAACAATATAATTTTGGGGGGACCCTTATATGGGCACTAGGTCTAAACATAGACCGATGTTCACCAAAATCAATAGGCTTCGTCCTTCGGCTGCCGTAAGTCGGTGTACCAAATTTCATCAAAATATCTTAATATTTGCGACCTGCAGCGTATAAACAATATAATTTTGGTAGGACCCTTATATGGGCACTAGGTCTAAACATGGACCGATGTTTACCAAAATCAATAGGCTTTGTCCTTGGGCCAACGTAGGTCTGTGTACCAAATTTTATCAAAATATCTTAATATTTGCGACCTGCAGCGTATAAACCATATAATTTTAGTAGGACCCTTATATGGGCACTAGGTCTAAACATGGACCGATGTTCACCAAAATCAATAGGCTGCGTTACTGGGCCAATGTAGGTCTGTATACCAAATTTTATCAAAATATCTTAATATTTACGACCTGCAGCGTATAAACAGTATAATTTTGGTAGGACCCTTATATGGGCACTAGGTCTAAACATGGACCGATGTTCACCAAAATCAATAGGCTGCGTTATTGGGCCAATATAGATCTGTGTACCAAATTTCATCAAAATATCTTAATATTTACGACCTGCAGCGTATAAACAGTATAATTTTGGTAGGACCCTTATATGGGCACTAGGTCTAAACATGGACCGATGTTCACCAAAATCAATAGGCTGCGTTATTGGGCCAATATAGGTCTGTGTACCAAATTTCATCAAAATATCTTAATATTTACGACCTGCAGCGTATAAACAATATAATTTTGGTAGGACCCTTATATGGGCACTAGGTCTAAACATGGACCGATGTTCAAAAAAATCAAACTTGTTCGTCCTTGGGCCAACATAGGTCTATGTACCAAATTTCATCGAAATATCTTAATAGGTGCGACCTGTAGAGTGCGTACAAGATTGCATGGACAGACAGACAGACGGACGGACGGACGGACAGACGGACATCGTTAAATCGAAATAAAAAAAAATTCTGAACCGATCGGTATACTATAAGGTGGGTCTACGACCAATATTTTTTGGTGTTACAAACATCAGCACAAACTTATAATACCCTGACCACATAGTGGTGTAGGGTATAAAAAAGCGGGTATTTACGGTGCTTTTTCATATTTGAAACAGTGCTTTTAGTGCCTTTTGTACAGTTTATATTTTGGTATTTGGTCTCGTTTTTTAAAATTTTTCTTGAATTTTCTGTCAAAATTTAAAAAATAAAACGAACTATACAAGAAATACATTATTGCACAATGTTTGTAGTACAATTTTAAATAGTAACTGCGTTACATTTAAATTTCAAAATTTTGAAATATTAGTTTGGTGCTCTTTTTTTACCCCTTTTTGGTTATTTTTTGAACCATTTTTACACGATTTTTCAAAGTTAAAATTTGTTTTTAAATTCTTGATTTAAATTTTTCAAAAAATTGATATCGTGCTTTTTTACCCCATTTTCGGTAAATTTTTACCCTTTTTACCCGTTTTCATAATGCTCACGGTGCTTTCCTGCCTTCAAGAGTTGGCAACACTGTATATATATCCTTTGGGCTCTCCTGCACACAGTGGGGCAGAATCGAAATAATTTGGAAATAATGTAGCTACTTCTTACCCGCTGGTGGGATTCTTATGAAATTTTACACTGTCAGTTTTGATTAAGTTTTGAGGCCCGAACACACGGACCCAACTGCTGTGTCATGCAGCTCAAAAAAAAGACACCTCTAAAACGTAAAATTTTTAAAGCTTTTTCGATTTAACAACAGATTTTTAACAAAAAATTATATTTGGTAGAAAGTTGGCAAATGGTGTTTGAATTACATTCTACTAAGATGTCCTAAATCGGTTAACATCTGGACACAGGTTATATAAATCAATCATAGGGTGGCATTTACCAAAGGCTGAATTAACGATATTTTGGTCTGATCAAATTATTATAAAAACTTTGAAAATTATTAGTTTTTATCAGGCATGAAAAAGTCACAATCATAACAAGCCCAAATTTCTTCTGGTTACTTTCAAATGGTCTTGCCACCCAAGACAAAAATATTTATTTTGCATACAAATTGAGAAATATTCTCTCAAAAAGTTACCAAAATACGGGGTTAATATACAAATAAAGTGTGTAACAACATTTTTGACTTCCTCTAACTAAGCTGGGCTTCGTGTTGAACAAATTTACAAAAATAATTCACCAAAAACTGGGAATTTGTGGTAGATGTTACACAAACAAACTGATTTTATCTGCTATGGGAGTTAAAAGCATGGAATTTAGTAAAATTTTAAGTTTAAACTGAAATTACACAAAAACTACACAAAAATGTCATTATTCAAAAATTATCCAAGGAATGTGTAAACAGTCCCGTTTTTGAATAATTATTCAAAAAGTGGCAACACTGGTTCTATGTGTGAGCTTATGTAGGTGTGAGAGAGCGCCCATGGGCATAGGTGCTGCCGACCTCTGATTTAAAGGAACAGTGATGGTCAGGGATGCCAACTTAGTGCTTTTCGCGCTAAATCTGGTGCTTTTTGATGTGCCAAAACTCGAAAAATATTAATGAAACGCGTAACTGAAAAAAGCGCTAAATTGGTGCTTTTCCGAAATTTATATAGCGCGTTTTGCGCTTTTTACACATTTTTTGTGTTTTATTGTTGTTATGGCAATATCAGGAAATCTATCAATATTTGTTGTTATTTCAATAACGATAAATTGAAATATCAAGGAAAAGTTGTAATTGTCATGCTATTCGAGCTAAATGTAGTTCTGTTTGATGTGTCAAAATGAATTAGTTGTTTGATGAACGCGTTCAGTTGAACGAATTCAGTGAAGTACTTAAGAAAAGGAATGCATTCAATTCCAGAGAAAATTGAATTCGATTGGTAGTGAGTTCATTCAAAAAGGAATTCATTTTTCAAAGCTCTGAATCGTTCTTAGTTCTAACTATAAAACTGGCGCTTATATTTTAAAAAATCTAATAATTTTTCTTGAATTATTATTATACGCTACACCACTATGTGGTCAGGGTATTATAAGTTTGTGCAGATGTTTGTAACACCAAAAAATATTGGTCGATTTAACGATGTCCGTCTGTCCGTCCGTCCGTCCGTCTGTCTGTCTGTCCATGCAATCTTGTGCGCACTCTACAGGTCGCAACTATTAAGATATTTCGATGAAATTTGGTACGCAGACCTATGTTGGCCCAAGGACGAACAAGTTTGATTTTGGTGAACATCGGTCCATGTTTAGACCTAGTGCCCATATAAGGGTCCTACCAAAATTATATTGTTTATACGCTGCAGGTCGTAAATATTAAAATATTTTGACGGAATTTGGTACACAGACCTATGTTAGCCCAATAACGCAGCCTATTGATTTTGGTGAACATCGGTCCATGTTTAGACCTAGTGCCCATATAAGGGTCCTACCAAAATTATACTGTTTATACGCTGCAGGTCGTAAATATTAAGATATTTTGATGAAATTTGGTACACAGACCTATATTGGCCCAATAACGCAGGCTATTGATTTTGGTGAACATCGGTCCATGTTTAGACCTAGTGCCCATATAAGGGTCCTACCAAAATTATACTCTTTATACGCTGCAGTTCGTAAATATTAAGATATTTTGATAAAATTTGGTATACAGCCCTACATTGGCCCAATAACGCAGCCTATTGATTTTGGTGAACATCGGTCCATGTTTAGACCTAGTGCCCATATAAGGGTCCTACCAAAATTATAATGTTTATACGCTGCAGGTCGCAAATATTAAGATATTTTGATGAAATTTGGTACACAGACCTATATTGGCCCAATAACGCAGCCTATTGATTTTGGTGAACATCAGTCTATGTTTAGACCTAGTGCCCATATAAGGGTCCTACCAAAATTATACTGTTTATACGCTGCAAGTCGCAAATATTAAGATATTTTGATGAAATTTGGTACATAGACCTATGTTGGCCCAAGGACGAAGCCTATTAATTTTGGTGAACATCGGTCCATGTTTAGAACCAGTGCCCATATAAGGGTCCCCCCAAAACTGGCTTGGTTACAAACTGCAGGTCGCAAATATTAAGATATTTTAATGAAATTTGGTGCGCTGACTCACATTATAGAAAATTTTTACATAAGCCCCATTTTAACCCATTTGAATTTCGGATCCAAACAATACACCAGACTGGTGTAGGGTATTGTATAGTCGGCATGCCCGACTTTAACCTTTTTACTCGTTATAATCACGAAACATAGAATAAAATTACAAAATTTTGCGAAAGTTATTCGTTTTTATTTTTGTTTTAGCCCCGGCCGATGTATTTATTGATGTAGGTCGTACGCTAATATTATAATTTTATTTGTTTTTAATTAAAATACGTATGCGAGGCACGACAAAATTTTTTAAAGGTTATAAAAAATTTTTAGTGCTTTTTACCCGTTTTTAAGTAGAAATTTGCGCGTTTTTACCCTTTTTTGTATATTTTTTGCGCTTTTTGCTATGAAAAAGTTGGCATCTATAATGGTGGTACACATTTTTCCATATCTACATCGTATAATGTTTGTACTCCGTCAATTATCCCACAACGCTGTGGTATAACTTCCTTAAGACTCACACACCAACAATAATTTTCCGGACTTTCTTTTAATGGAAAAGTTTGATTCACCATAGTACACACTATTACTTCTTTCTTACAATCGGCGTAGGCCAAAGCCAAAAAAGCTAAAAACACAACTGAAATTTTGTCATTTAAAAAAAAATTTAGATATTAAAAAATGTTTGAACTTACTTATTTTCATAATTAAATCGAGTTGCGCTTTTACCAAGAAACAGTTAAGAAAACTGCGATGGTTTTTTAGTATTTCAAAACAGTTTATATACAAAAATTTTGTTTGAATGGTATTCGAAAATAGTTCAATAATTTAAGAATTACACGCGTAAATAGTAAAAACTGTAATAAAAATTAAATTAGCTTTTACCATGTATGGTAACCGAAACGATGCAGTTATCGGTAAGGGTAACAACGCTATTTTACATTATTTCGGTAACGGTATTTTAAGAGTAACGCTATTTCATTTATTTCGGTAACGTTATTTTAAGGTTAACGATTTTTTAGTTATTTCGGTAACGGTATTTTAAGGTTAACGATTTTTTAGTTATTTCGGTAACGGTATTTTAAGGTAGTCAGTTATTTCGGTGTATACCGGAAACTTTTTTACAAAAAGCAAACGAGAATAAAAACAAAACAAATTTATCAAATTAATGTAAGAAAAATATTCAATAACCACGTGCAATTACCAAAAGCAGAAAATTAAAAATAACTGTATTTTAGGGATAACGTTATTTCGGTTATTTCGGTAACGGTATTTTAGAATAACGGTTTTTCGGTAACGTTAGTCAGTTGAAAGGGTTTTGAATCTATTACGGTATTTTAGCTTTATTACCTGCCAACCCTGACTTTTACACTTTGCACGACTTTGGCAATGTTAATTAGAAATTGTTATCAAAAAATATTCATGAATTCGTAATTAAAAGATATAATACAATAAATGAATAGCAGAATTACCCCAAAATAAAGCGCCGTGTTTTCTTTTACTAACTTAATGTTATAATAATGAAAAATTTACATACTTTTTATAAATTATTGAAATTTTTTTATAAATTACAGAAGCAATATCCCAGTGTAGAAAATCATTGCCAGATATGTGGTTATGTAACTACATACTTGGTAATGGTAACTAGTTACTTTTGTTATTACATTTCTTATTACCTTTATATGGCGATGTCGCGAAAAATTATGAGTTGTCGTTACACCAGCATACGAAAAATCAAAAACTATATAGTTACCTATGTGCTTACCAGTAATGACAAAAATAATGAGTCTAAAAATAGATTTTCTAAAAAATAAATTATATAAAAAAAAATATGTTTTATTGTATTTTTTTTTTTAAATAAAATTTGCTGGTGCGGGAATCGAACCTGGGTCTACAGATTGCCAGTCAACAGCTCTACCATCTGAGCTATATCGACATGTAATATTTAATAGATAAAAACACAATTGACCTGCAGCACACAAGTAAGCTTACTCGCCAACATACCAAAAATCAAAAAATATGTGGTTACATATATTCTTACCAGTGTTTAAAAAATATTGAGTCTAAAAATAGATTTCAAAAAATTTTCAAAAAAATCTAAAAAATTATTTTCTATTTGAAATAATGATAAAAATAAGTTATTATTAGTAACTCATCATTATATGTTTTAAAATAATGCAGAAGGTAAGTGGGTGTCATTACTGGTAGTCCAAAAAATAATGATATGTCATTACCGTTTCTACACTGGGATTGATCAATATTTATGTTCAGAAGCTAATTATAAAATTTGGTTATAAAGTGATTTTGATTAGATTGATACTTCAAAAAGAATCACTTCCTATTTGAACAACATCCGAAGCTGCAATAAATGTATGCTAGTCAGAAGTTCTTTTTCATGAGTGATAAGAATTTAATATTTTGTATGGGGTTTGCGCGGGAACTTGCTGGCACAGAAGGTTGCGGGTTCAAATCCTGGCAGGGCAAAATAAAAACTTGTAACTTTTTTTTATAAAATTATTTACTTTTTGTTGTTTTTATTGTAAAAAAAATTGTTTTTTAATTTTGTCCACTCAATTAATTTTTGAAACGATTTCGAATTTTTTTTTAATTTCATATTAGGGGTTTTCATATAAACTAGTCAATTCCTTGTAAACCTTGTAAAAATACAAACCATATTTTTTATGTATGGAATGTGACATTAAACTCGTAAACATACCAGGTTTACCCCGTTTACAAGTAGAATACGAGTTTATATGAAAACCCTATTAATTTTTATGAAAATATAAAATTTCAAATAAAAATGTCATTTTTAAAATATTTCTTGTAAAAATATCAAAAAGGTACATATTAAAATTTTGTTTAATTTGAGAAATCCATTGATCAAATTCATACTAAATATATTTATTATTACACTAATAGGAAAAGAAAAAGTCTGTAAATATTTTAGTTACAACTACTAAAAATTAGTTAAAAATTACCTTGCAGAAAAAACTATTTTTTATCCAGTAATATGCAGTAACATTTTTTGCAGATTTTA
Organism: Leucophora obtusa; assembly: GCA_949987735.1. Taxonomy (NCBI): domain Eukaryota; kingdom Metazoa; phylum Arthropoda; class Insecta; order Diptera; family Anthomyiidae; genus Leucophora; species Leucophora obtusa. Next base: position 4,564,205 of record OX465297.1, read on the forward strand.
ACAGGGTAATTTGTTATTTTTAATTAACTAAAAGTTAACTTAAATATAACTAAAATTCTGTAAATTTAACAGTTTTATTTTTGCTGTTCTTATTTTACTACACTCAACCAAAAAAGTCTGTAATGGCTACTGAAAATATTGCTGTTTTTACGGGAAATTTAACTGTTTTGAGCCCAGCGGTATTTTTTGCTAATTTTAGCAACACATGTCTGCTGATCTGTAGTACAACAAAATTAGTAGCCGCTACTAAATTTTAGTAAAATTGTTGTAAACTGCAAATCAAAATTGATTTCCTAAAATCAGTTGAAAAATTTACTAAATATCAATAATTTTAGTATAATGAAATTAGTATAAATAATTAGTAGACGCTTATAAATTTCAGTAAATTGTTGTAAACTGCAATTTAAAATCAATTTGCTGAAATTAGCAAAAAAGTGTACTATAAAATAAAGAAACTGTAAAATCTAAAAAAAAAACTAAAATAAAATTAATAAAAAAAAATGTTTTTTCTTTCAATTGTAAAAAATGTATAATTTAATTTATAACATACTTGAAATTTGGAGTAAAAATTTCAAACGGTTCTCCAGTTAAGGAGTGAGATCATAAAAATGTTAACACACATTTTTGCCTATAACTTTGGTTTAAAGCTTCTCATATTTTTTTTTCGGCAATTTACATTTTAGAAATATGTCAGTTAATAAATTAATTTACATCATGAGTTTTAATTAGCAATTTTTTACGGAATGGACGATGAAAGAAAAGTGCGTTTAAAAATAATTAAATATTTTCAACAAAACCAAACATGGACATACAAAAAAATTGCCAAAGAAACTAATGTATGCCGCCAAACAGTTTCAAAAGTGGTAAAAATGTATCTGGAACACCTAACAATTGAAAGGAAGCCGGGAACAGGAACAACGACTGGTTATCGTAAAATTGGTAAGGCATGCATATAAAGTTAAAAGCATCCTTAACCCTTTGGCGAGTGGCGTACATTATAATGTACGTCGATTTCATCAACTCGTCACTGATTTTAATTTTAACCAAAGCGCTATTCATTTACTGTTATCGGGTCCTTATTTTGTTCTTATTAAAATTTTATGCAGGCTGTGAAATTTCAAAACAACATGAAAGCAGTAGAGTGCGTTTTGTCTTGTGATCATCAACGCTGCTGAGAATGTGTTTAAATTTAAAAGTTCAAAAAGGCTAAAGTTTAGTCTCAAAAATTGTGTGATGAATAAAATTCAAAAATTCAAAAGGTTTTATGTAGAAATTAGTAATAGGAAAAATATAAAATTAAAATTTTAAAAAATTTTTAACCCGCTCGGAGCCGGCAGCATGTTAATGTTTGAACTTTGATTCCAAATATCTCCGCTAGGAGCGCTGCAAAGCCATAAAAGTAATAAACAATATTTCTTTTATATTTGGGCATAGATCTACATTTCCACGAAGTTTCGTCGGAAAATTAATAGCCATTAAAATTCCCGTGTCAAAGGGTTAAGAGACCTCCTAACACATCTGGAAGAAATACAGCTCGGTTAGCCCAATGCTCGGACTTTTTTGTACGTAAATGAAACGTAAGGCAGGACTAAAGTCCTACAAAGTTCAAAAAGATCCCGATAGAAAAGCCTTAAAAAAAACAGAGCTCGAAAATTGAAATCAATTTTTATACAAAAATACAACTGTTGTGCAATGGACGACGAAACTTATGTCCTGGCTGATTTTTTGCAGCTCCCTGGTCAAGAATTTTATGTTTCCGATGTTCGAGGAAATGTTTCGGAAATATTTAGGCCGAAAAAGCAAACGAAATTCCCTAAAAAAATTCCTAGTATGGCAAGCCATATGTAGCTGCGGCCAAAGACGCCAGTTATTTGTGACATCTGGCTCTATAAACAGCGAAATTTATATCAAGGAGTGTTTGCAGAAGAGACTTCTTCCATTTTTGAGTCAGCACAATATATCCACTTACTTTGGGCCCGATTTAGCATCTTGTCACTACAGCAAGAAAGCGCTGGAGTGGTATAATGATAATAATGTGGTTTTTGTACCAAGAGAGGCAAATCCACCAAACTGCCCTCAGCTCAGGCCAGTGGAGAGATATTGAGCTATTGTTAAAGGAGAATTAAAGGGCACAAAAAAGGTCACCCAGGACATGCAATATTTCAAACGTAGATGGACCACCTGCTCTGAAAAGGTGACAGAAACTACCATAAAAGCTATAATGGGAGGGTTTCCGGAAAAAGTGGATAACTTTGTTCGTAGTGGTTAGAATTCCATGCGGTTTTTTTTTTGTTAGATTTTGTATTAAATTTCATTTAATAAAAATTTAGTTTGAAGGCTTAAAATTCAGTGGTTTGTTTTTATTTAACTTTATGTGTGTTAACATTTTTATGATCTCACTCCTTATTACCTTTTTATGCATTGGAGATACAGTAAAATTTTATAAGTTTTATTTCCAAAATAGGAATATATCAATAATAACAAATATAAACTAAACAAGAATTCTAAAAAATCAACGAATCCTTGTAAATAAATTTTGCTTAAAGTATCCACTTGTTGTTAAATTAGTATATTTTTTTGCTAAGTTTAGCACTCGGTTTTGAAAAATTAGTAAAATGTTTTGCTGTAATCAGCAACGAAAATTAGTAAAAAAAATCCGTAATTTGTAATATGAGAATAGCAAAAATTATTACTTAAAAAAAATTGTACTAAAAATCAGTACAAAAATAGTAAAGTGCGATTGATATCTGTTTGCAAATTTTTTTACTAACTTTTTTATCTGAATGTAGTATTTAGCAAACAAAAATCTGCTAATATGTATAACAGTTTTTCTGCAGCATAATTTTTAACTAATTTTTAGTTGCTTTTTCTGCTATTTTTACAGATTTATTACTATGAGTGTAGTTTCATTAGTTTAATGAAAATTCTCATTAAAACTCGTCCAAAAAAATTCTCTCTGTACAGAAGAATTTAAAATTTCCAGTTTTTGGTTGTACCTACTTTAAATTGGGGTTAACCCTCTAATGCTCTTCTGATTGCGATAATATTTAAACAAATATTAACATTTTAATTTATCGCTTTATTTAGGCGATATAGCATAATGAAGGTTGAAGACGAATCAAGAAATCCAGTAGTCAAAAAGGGTTTTTGCTATAAATAACACTATCAACAAAATAAAATCACGTACTGAAAATTGTTCATCTAGTGTTGTTCTTTCATAAGTTATGGCGATTTTCGCTTTTTGAAAATTACGAAATTTGGCGAATTTGACACTAAATATCAATCAATTTCGACGAAATTAGTTTTCCTTACTACACTAATAAAAAAAAGTCCGTAAAAATTAAGTTGAAACTACTAAAATTTAGTTAAAAATGATGCTGCAGGAAAAACTGCTAAATTAGCAGATTATTTTTGCTATATATTAGTAATATAGGAACAGCAAAAACAAAACTGTTAAATATACAGAATTTTAGTTATATTTGAGCTAAAGTTTTGTTAATGGAGAATAGCAAATTAACCTGCTAAAATCAGCAAAAAATTTTGCTAAATAATTAGTAGCCTAAAAATCACCAAAAAAATTTTAATTTTCGAAGTTTTTTCGACTTTTTTTAATGCAAATACAAATTGAGCCTTTTGAAAACAGCAGTTTACAATTTTTTAACAAATATTTCTGCTGATTTTAGCAGAATATACTGCTATTTGCATTCAACTAAATTTAGCTTTAAAATATCAAAAATTTTGTAGATATAAAAGTTTATTTTTGCTATTTTTAGTCTACTAATATTTATGAAAATTTTCTGCAGATTTTACAGTACAATTTGCTATTTTCAGTTAACTAAAAGTTAACATAAATATAACTAAAATGCTGTAAATTTTACAGTTTTAATTTTGCTGTTCTTATTTTACTAGTATTTAGTAAAAAAAAATCTTACAGATTTATTTCTATAGTGTTCTAGCTCTGAGTACATAATCTGTTTTTAATTTCAAAAAAATTTATTGGATAGTTTTTGAGTTAGAGAGATATACGTAAGACGTATCCTGTCGTTATCCTGTGAGGCCTGGAGAAAATTTGTAATTTATTTTAAACTAGCTTTGCTATTATCGATAATGTATGCCAGATCGTAAATGTATTTTTGAAGATTTTTCAGATATTTTTTTCGGTTCTAAAAAGTTAATTTTTTTTTAATTTACGAAATTTTCAATTTACAGCCCTCTCGCTTGAAAATCATTCCTTATGCAAAAAAAGTGTGAAGGCAAACAAGAGGTAGTTATGTTTTCTATATAAGTTGTTTAATAAAAAATTGTCAATTAGCCAAAAATTATTTAAGATCCGACGGCCGCTTTTTAGCAGCCTTGGGCATTAGAGCTTAACTCTCTAGGGTACATATATCCATTTTGTCATTCTTTATTAGTTTATTAAAAAAATTAATTAAAACTCATCTAAGAAAATTCTCTCTGCGTATAGAACTAAATATTTGCTAAATTTCTAAAAATTTAAATCATTAAATAATAATAAATAACTCAGTAACTAATTAAAAAATTATAAAAATTGCAATAAATCAAAAAAATAATCGTCCTGATTACGGTTGCCGAATTTGTAGTCGAAATTTTCCACTCCACACAATATGGTTTTGCGTTCGAAATTGCATAGAAATTAAATCTGATTATGTGGTTTTTACATTAGGACTGCCCGAGTAAAAATAGTTATATATTGTTATATATAATGTGATTGGGTTATATCTGACGGTGAATTAAGTCACATTAAGACACATATCATTATATACAACTACACCTGATATTATTTTTTCAACGAATTTTTTGTATGGTAACTGATGTTATAGCATATCCCCAAATCTGACTTCATATATAACTACATAAGCCATATAAAACGAATCAAAATATATGTAGTGACCGATATGATTATATATGGTTCGATACTAAGTTACAAACACTGTATGAATTGTCATACTAAAAATACTTGTAATTTATATATACCCGGGTAAAAATCTTAATATGGTGTCATACATAAGTATATCTTTTTTGATAAATCCCCATATACAACGACATACAACTTGATCCGAAAAATGGGTCATCTACATGTGTCTAATTATATCAAATTAAATATAATTTGATACAGTTTGATCCGAGATTTGTCCATATCCAGGACATGAAATTATATCTAATTTGATATAAAAATATCTGATTTTATAAAATTTTGTCTGATACTTTTTATGCATACCAGCTATTAAATTGACATTGAAATGTCTATGGTTTTAACACCCAAAGAAGACCCAAATTTTAAAACATAAAATAAAAATTTATTTGAATACTTTTGTCTTCTAAATCGTACGCATCATTATTTTTTAATATGATTTTACATGCAAAAACATCACGTGAAAATTATTTGGCTAGGGAGTAATTAATTCTGAATTTGCAGATAACTAATTTTGATGTTATATTAAATTAAATTATATTTTTAGTACGACGACACATACAGTGTTATAAAACTTAGTATCAAATCATATATAATCATATCGATCACTACATATAATTTGATTAGTTTTATAAGGCTTATGTAGTTATATATGGAGTCAGATTTGGGGATATGTAATAGTATCAATTACCTTACAAAAAATTCGTTGAAAAAATAATATCAGATGTAGTTGTATATAATGAAATGTGTCTTAATGTGACTCCATTCATTGTCAGATGTAGCCCAATCACATGATATATGACAATATACAACTATTTTTACTCGGGTATACATAACTTTAATATATATTTTAGTTCAACCTCAAATTTAGTTATCTGCAAATTAAGAGTTAATTACTCCATAGCCAAATAATTTTCACGTGATTTTTTGCATATAAAATCATATTAAAAAATTATGCGTACGATTTATACCTACTATTAGACAAAATTATATGAAATCAGATATTTTTATATCGAATTAGATATAATTTGATGTCCTGGATATGGACAAATCTCGGATCAAAATGTATCAAATTATATCTAATTTGATATAATTAGACATATGTAGATGACCCATTTTTCGGATCAAATTGTATGTCGTTGTATATGGGGATTTAACAAATAAGATATAATTATATATGACACCATATTAAGATTTTTACTCGGGATGTTATTAATAATAAATTCAGTTGTAAAATTGTTAAAAAGTTGGGATTTTAACGACTCTTCAGTAAATTCGACTCATTCTCGAATTCGACTATGAGAACCATAATAAAGCCGAATAATTAATTTTTTTTTAGAAATACGAAAAAAGTAAATATTTAACATTTTGTTTGTATTTAATAAAATTTTTATTTTAAAAAATTCATTTTGATCAAACTGCAACTGCAACCTCCTATTCAACAATTGCAGTGTTTTAATTACTTCTTTTTTTCTCACTTTTCTTTCTGGGATACTTCGCAACTCTATTCGGAATATAAATTTACTAATTTACAAAATATAAGAAATATGCTGAGATCACAGTCCGCCATTAGTCTTGTAGCAGAGTTGTCTTTGCCATTTCTATGTATTAGTGACAGCACACGGTGAGATGGCACATACATGGCATTTTGCAAATTGACGTTACGCTCTGTATCTTTTGATACTGTGGTAGCCATATTCTAAAATAACAGAAAATCAACCCTGTTTTTATACTATTATGGTGGACTGTGGCTGAGATTTATTCCGTTCCACTAGGCGGACTCATGTAAAGCTCGTACAGCACGCATACTTACTGTGTAAAGTCTATTTTTTTTTAATTTCCAGATGGTGGCTGCTATTGTAACTTATTTAGTTATTCTCATACAATTTATGTTTACCGAGAAAAGTAATAATGGAAGTCAGTTAACATTGCCTAATAATACTGAAACGACAGTGATGGAGGCAGTTGTAACGTCTTTTAAAAATTCAACCTTTTTAAAAAATATTATGGAAAATATCACCAATAATGCGAAGGAAGAATGATAATAATTAGGGCAAGGAATTTCATGCACTTAAAAAACGAAAATATGCGCCTAAAAATGCAGCTACTTAGTTTTGCAAAAATTAAGCATCTTAGAATATAAAAAGGTACATAATTTAGTTATTTTTCAAATAAACACCGAGTTGATTGCTTTTTCTGTGGTCATCACGATTTTCAAGAAAGGTTTTTTTCTTTTGAAATCACAAAAACAAATTTTTTTGTTTGTATCAAAATATAAAAATCTATAAATTTTTTTATTTTTTTAACAATTTAAAAAAAATTACTAAAAAATTAAAAATATGCACAAATATGCATTAAAAAGCTTAAAATATGCATTAAAAAGACACGAAATATACATTTAAACTCAAAATATGCAAAAACATGCATTTTTGACAAAATTTGCAAAAATATGCAACTACAAATCGATGCCATTTTGTTCTAAATTTGATAATTCGGATAAATATTTAATCCATATAAGTTTTGGACTATCGAGAAAAAACATGCATTTGCATGAAATTCCTTGCCCTAATAATAATAATACTATGGTAACTAATTAAGGCACATTTAAGTAAAATATCTTAAAAAAAATTTTTAAAAATTAGTTTTAAGCAGAGCAAGGGACATCATCCAAATACATGCTTTTTGTCGTCAACTGTCGTCTACTGTTGTGTTGCAGTTATTTTTTTTTAACAATACTTTTATTTCGTTTATAAAAAAATGTGATAAAGTAATTCATCGTACTTGGAATTTGAAGTAAAAATTACAAACCGTTCTCCAGATATTACGTTTTTTATGCATTGGAGATGCAATAAAATTTTCTGAATTTAATTTGCCAACTACACTGAAAAAAGTTTGACAGTTACTACATGACAGTTGTTTGTGTAGTAATCAGTAGTTGTTTTTAACAGAAATTACAATTATTTTCCTATAGCTAAATGCAAAGCAACTTATATCACGTTTATTTAAGAAAACAACTAACCAAAAGTACTGTAATTTCGTAATAGTTGTTTAAATCAGTTATTTTTAATATTATAATAAACAACTACCAAAACAGTAATTTTGCAGTTATTTTTGGTAGTTATTAAAAAATAAAAAATTTCGTTGAATTTTTTTGAATTTTAAAAATTCTTGTTTAGTTTATATTTGTTATTATTGATATATTTCTAGTTTGCAAATAAAAATCAGAAACTTGTATTGTGTCTCCAATGCATTAAAGCATAATAACTGGAGAACGGTTTGGAATTTTTACTTCGAATTTTAAATAGGCTGAAGTAATAACACATATTTTTGTAATCAAAAGAAAAAAATTATTTTTTTTATTAAAATATACGTTTATAGACAAAAAGAATTGACTGTAAAAAACAGTAGTTTTTACCCATTTTGTCAGTTGTTTTGAAATGTTTGTAGTAAAAATTTATCAGTTAATTTTAAGACATTGGTAGTTAATTTTAATTTTTTCATAGAAAAATAACTGCCATTACCGTTAAAAATATCAGCTACTGATTACTGCACAAAAAACTGTCATGTAGTAACTGTCAAACCTTTTTAAGTGCAGTGTTGCCATATTTCAAAATATGTAGCGAATTTGACAAGTTAATATAAGTAGTTTTTAAAATCTACTAGTTTTTGCTTAACTGTAACTGTAGCATAAAAAAATTATAAAGAGTGCACAAATTTTGAGAATTATTCGCTTAATTATTAAAAAATAGGACTACAAGCCACTGATAGAAACTAATTTACTTACGATTTTGTGGCAAATAATCAATTAAGACTTTTCAAACAGTCATTTTCATATTATAACTTATAAACAGAGAAGAATTTATACGATACACATTTTCGTATAATAAAACAACCCGATTTTTTGTTCTAAATTAAATATTCAAATATTTATTTTTAATAATTTTTTATTGTGATACAATTCAATAGTTTGTTCTGTTTAAATTTTTTTGTATAATTATATTTGTATATTCTTTATTTTGTAATTTTTTGTATTCATATAAATATATTTTTAAATATTCTTTTAATAATAAAATTAATATTTTTCGATTTAATAGATAATTTGTATTTTAGAAATAAAATAATACAGATAAACACTGGTTTCATTTGAAATTTTAAAAATAAAAGTTATACAAAAAATAAATAACAAAAAATAATAAATACAAAACAATTTAATTACTTTAGAACATAAAATAGAGAGCTTAGAAATTAAAATAAAATAATATATACAACCGATAATAATAAAAATAAAATAATTTTACATGAGTATGAGAAGAATATGTTAAACAATTTTTAAAATATTAAAGTTTTCAGGGATTTATTTATTTTTTTCTCAAAATACTTTTCTTAAAGAAAATGTGTGTTTTTTACAAAACTTTAAAAAATCTTTGGCACAGTCTGTGACTTACATATAAAAGAAATTATATAAAAAATTGTTTACAAAAATTGTTTAAAAAATCGTTTAGTAATTTGCTTTTTAGTTTTCTTATACAAACTGATATGTTTTCTTTTTGTAGTTGTTGTGATGCGATGAGAATTTTTTTGTTAATGACATGCTCTGTGTTGATGAAAATGTTAATATGGAATGATATTGTGTGATTCGAAATGTAAAACCAGAACATTTCTGTAGGTATGTTGAGGTTATGTTTTAGTAGTTTTACACAAAACAAAAACGTTCTCTAAGGAATGTTAATTTAATTGTTGTGTTGTTTTTTATTATTTAATAATACCTGTAATATTGTAATGTGCTGTAAGAAAACAAAAAAAAAAAACAGAAAAAAACAAATATATTAAAAATTATAAAAACAGAAAAACCAATTACAAATATTTTTAGAGAATAATAGACAGACTAGAGAATTTCTAATAGAAAAACAAATTTAGAATTTCAATTCAATTTTCCTATGATATATGCAGCTCAGATTTAAAAAAGTTTCTAAAATCTGAATATAATTTTATATGAAAAACTTTCCGTTCTCAGAATTTTTATATATTTTTCTTGTAATAATTGAATTACTGAATTAAAGCAAAATTCTGATAAAGTTTTTGTAGATTTAGTGAAGTACTCCAGCATCGTGAATCCAGCTAAAACTTTGAAATTATGTATGTTTTATATTTGCTTTTCCTATATTACTAATATATAGCAAAAATAATCTGCTAATTTAGCAGTTTATTTCTGCAGCATCATTTTTAACTAATTTTTAGTAACTTTTTTTTGCTATTTTTACAGATTTATTTCTATGAGTGTATATATCATTATTTTTTAAAACAATTCGGACTTTTCAGATTGTTGCTCAACCCTTAGAAAGAGCCATATACGGCACCTCCTTGAAATAAAAATATAAATGAGCCCATATTTTTTTTTAATGAGCAAAAGCCTTTGGTGGATTAAAATTATTCTAGGGAATTTTTAAAAATATTTTTCCCATTCTGGACTCCAAACTTTCCACTGGATATTTATATCAGCGGCACGGTGGCCAAGGCAGCTTTCAGACTGAGAGGGATGCAGGAGCTGAGGCAACGCACATGGGGGCACAGTACCATTCTGCATGAGATTGGTGGTGCGCGACTGGATCGTGAAACGGACTGTATTTTACCGATCACGAATTTCCAGAGGGCTTTTGAGGTGATTGTATCGACCAGGGAGGACTGGGCCGCTGACTCCGTTATTCGGAGTGGTGATATCTCGGTGCATACAGACGGTTCGAAGATGGACATGGCTGCAGGCTCGGGAGTTGGTTCCAGCGAACTGGACCTTTGAGTCTCCAAGCGACTCCCGGGAGATTGTAGAGTTTTCCAGGCGGAGGTTTACATAATTGACTTAGCCGCACGGATGCTCCTTTGCTGACAGTCTGCTGCCTTGAAGCCCTGGAATCCGATCGGTATGGATCGGAAATTCGTAAATTTTCGAAATTCGTGACAACCTAATGACTATATCTAACTATTTTTAGCCGGTAGAGAATGGTTTCATTATTAAATAACTGTTTTAAACAACTGTTACGAAATTACAGTAATTTTCGTTGCTGCAGTTTTCTTAAATAATTGTCATAGCAGTTACTTTGTATTTTTCCCTATAAAAACAACCGCAATTAAAGTTAAAAACAACAATTACTAATTACTACGCAATAAAGGCCTGCATGAATGCATTTAAAACATTGTGTAAAACATTCACTACACTTTTTTGCAATTCAGAAATCTTTAATTCAAATTCAGAGAACATGGGTTGAAATATAGAAATCATGAATTAAGATAGATGTTTTCTAATTGATATTTTCTGAATTTCACAAATAACTGTCATGTAGTAACAGTCAAACTTTTTTCAGTGTACTATTACCAAAGAGTCACTACAGAACTGGTTCCGCGAGATTCACATTAGTTTTGGTCCCTATTTCTACAACTAGTTCCAAAGTGGGAGTTTGGGGACAATTGCCCTCATGTCTATGACATATCATGTCAAATTCTACAGTTGTTTGTATGAAGAGGCGATAGGCCTGGTTCAAATAAACTAGTACCAAAGATTATATATTTCATAGATTAACTATGCTACTCACGGTTCTCTCGATAATTAGAGAACTCGGGCAAAGAGAAAAATACATAAGAAATCCTATTTATAAAAAATGTGACCAAATAAATAGAGCGAGGGTTGAGCGAGATGAGGTGGATAGCTACCCACTGCTAGTACGTAAGTACAAAATTGATGGAATTTTATTATTTGTTGCTACACAACATTTAGGTTTTTCCGAATTTATTTACCAACTTTAGGTTTCCATTAATTATAGATTTTCGTGCATAAACAATTTAATATATCTATTTTTAAAGATTTTCATAGTTAGAAAAACTTATTTATAAATAATAGGTCCGCTCCTTTACGTTACCGCGGGAAACCGCGGGATCCCAAACTTACCCAAAAAGCGTTCCCGTGCTCGAAAATTGGGTAAATGAGAGCATTCAAGAGAGTGCATTTGTGTTTCTCTTTTTAGCAAAGTTACTCTTTTTACCAAAGTAACTTTGGTAAATTGTAAAACTAACAGCTGATGCAATGATAACCAAAAACAACAATTGTAGAAATAAAATAGAAAAATTAAATTAAACAAACCAATACGCAAAAGAAATGTGTTGTTTATAATAATTAATTGAACAAAATCAATTAGAACTTTAAATGCAAATAAATATGTGTGTTTGTTAAATTTTTCAAACTAAAATTATACGCATTTTCACATTGTTCTTTGAAATGCATTTTTGGGCTCGAAAAGTGGCTTTGTGCGTTCCTTTACTTTTGGGTATTTTGTAATTTTTTGAGAGGATTTTTTGCTTACTCTCATTTTACCGAACTTTACTCAAAAAGTAAAAAAACGCACTTAATATAAATATTCGAAATATATATATTCGAAAATTGAGTTCAAAAAATTATTTCTTTTTAGGATGTAAGGATTGTCAAAAGAGAAGCATACAGAAAATTAGATTTTTTTAAAATTATTTTTATACAGATCATTTGAAATACATGTAATTTAATTTGCCATTTAAATTTTTTTTCCAATCTTATGTTTCAATCAAATGCAGTTTTTTGTTCTCTTAGTTTGTTGATTTAGAAATTTCTACTAGTATTTTTAAATCCGTCTATTATATCTCTCTGTTTTTAATTATTAAAAACATACAATAAATAAAATTATTTAAAAGAATAAATTGTAAAATCATAAAAGCTTAATTATTACCATTGATAGTTTAAGATTTTGTAACTACTTTTGTTAAAATGCAACAGATATATTTATATAACTTCTATTTTTGTGCTAAAATTTTGTTTGTTTTTTTTGGGTTAATTTAACAACTCTACTTGATTATAAAAACAATATATATTTGTCAATTTGGTTTGGGTAATAATATAGATTCCAGTTAAGCTACATAAATTTAAATATAAAACTTTATAGAATCCATAGATTAATTAGCTAATAGAGTAGAAATTATCATGGAATATTACTACTTACTAAGCAATTAATAGAATACCAACTGTATTATATCTCATTCCCTTTTAGATTATATATAAAAAATTAAAAAATGTTTATCAAAAGAAAAAGAAAAACTATAGTTGGTATTAAAAATACTATATTGTGTACAATTAAGGGCCTGTTTATCTATTACGAAAATAGTCTAAACGAAAGAAATTGACAATTTCTTTCTTCAAAAATACATGAGAAAAAATAAATTTTCGTTACTTTGCTTTCGTTTAATGTATTTTCGTAATACATAAACCAGAGCTAAGTTTGTAGACTTTTTTTCTGGATTCTGGTAATACTAAAAGAAAACCATTTAGTATTTTGGGAAAATTTTAAAATAATTTCAAATAATATTGTGGAAAATATTATTAAAAAAAGTGCTGGAAGCTCCAATAGTTTAACAGACATTATTTTGTTTTTTTTAATTAAGGCTTGTTCTTTATCAAATCGAGGCTTAGGTTGTAATACCTTCTTTTTTTCTACATAGAATATTTCTTTTAATCTGATTCATTCATTATTTATATATTCATTAAGTAACATTTAATTCTCAAAATAATTGTTCTTTTTCTATAAAATTCTGTTCAATTATTATTATTTAAAAATTTCACTCGTTACATTATTTTTTTAACAATTTTTTTAACTCTATAAAAATTGTAGTTTTAGTTTAAAATTGTTTGTAATTATTAAGGAGTTTTAATAACAGCTAGTTAAGGTTATTTGTTAGTTTAAAATATTAGTTAAAAGTTAGTTAAGAAATATGCAAGTGAAAAAATATTTTTAGAAAAACTTTTAGTGTGGAAAAGTTTAACTTAAATACAAAAAGAATAATTTTTTAAGTTTTAAATTTGTTTTGTTGAAAACTATAGTTATAGAATATAATTGATCCATCATTTTTTTGTTTGAAATTGTTCTTTTTTTGTTTATAAAAACCAGTAATGACTTACTTAACATTAGCAGTTGCTGATGGTGTAGCGGATAGAGCCATTTTTGATAAAGTGGCTAAGGAACGTTTTTGGAATGTTTGATTATTGCCGCTACCATCATTGGTATCGGAAAACAATTTACGGAAACTAAAAGATCATAGATAAAAAATGTCTTCAACATTTCAAATAACTAAGGAAGATTCAAATATAACTTACAATTTACGAATACCAGATTCATTAGATTTTTTCCAAGGTGCATCGTCAGGTTCATAAGGTAAGGGTCCTTGAACAGGAGCATCATGTTCAGGAGGTCTAGAAAATTAAAACAAAAACAACAAATTAAAGAATTGGGCCACTATTTTCTCCAAAAAAATGAAATAAAATCATATGCATTATGTAGTATTTTTGTTTAAATATCCTAAAGAAAATTATTTTATTCATACAGCTAATTCTTATTTAGCAAAGAAAAATACAATTCAGCTGTAATATATTGATGAAAAGCTGATCTGTTCTAGAAAACGATACCTGCAAGTTGTACATACCAACTAAATTTTAATTCAGCTAGTACAAATTTGAAAAGTGCTATATTCAGCTGATAAATATATACAAATAATTATGTTGCAAATTTATTTATTAGAAATAAAACGTATTTGACTAGCAACATTGTTATTCAGCTGACATTTAAACATTTAATCTTAAGTAAGAATTTGATTCTAAGAAAATTTTTCTTAACAAAAATCTGATTGCTCAATACATACAAATTTTTAGCTAAATAAGTTATTTTTTCATTTTTTAAAAATTACTAATTTATTTTCGTCGTTTATTTAACCTTCTTTTTCAATTTTTAACTTCACAATTTTCTTGAGCGTAAGGTTTGTTTTATATATAAAAAAATTCTTTATTTTCCATATTTCGCTACTCCATTGTGTAGCATCTTCAATTTAATTATTATTTCCTGAAGATGCTACACAAAGTTAAAAACTAATTTATTTTCTTTAAATTATTGCTTTAATATAGAAAATGATATTCAGCAAATATAATATAAAAAAAATCAATTTAACCAATACAAATTTGAAAAAAAAAAAACAATATTCAGCTCAAATAAATCTTACTTATACTGTAGTATAATGTAATTCAGCTATGAAAAATTCGTTTAAAAATACTCAGCAACTTCTTTATGTATTAAAAAAGATTACTTTAATATAGAAAGTGATATTCAGCTTAAATAACACATATTTAGCCAGCAAAATTTTAATTCAGCAAATATAATACCAAATGAAATTCAATTTGTGTAATACAAACTGAAAAAAATTAAGCATAGATAAACTAAAAATTACTTGACTATAAAAATTCAATTCAACAATAAATTCGCAAAAAAATAGTCAGCACTTACTTTTAAGTAATTAAAATTAATACTTTAATTTGCAAAATGATAATCAGATTAAATAACACATATTCAGCAAGTAAAATTTTAATTGAGCAGATATAGAATCAAATCAAATTCCATTAAGACAATACAAATTTAAAAAAGTAGTATTAAGCTAAACTAAAAATTAATAAAATTCAATTTAGCTTCGAAAAATTCATGAATAAATAATGTGCACCTATTTTTAATTAATTGAAATTTAATGTTTTAATATATAAAATAATATTCAGCTTAAATAACACATTCAGTTAGTGAAATTTTAATTCAGCAAATATATAAGCAAATAAAATTCAATTTAGGTAACAGAAATTGGAAGAAAGTTAACTAAAAATTACTTAAAATTAATGCTTAAATACAGAAAATTCAGCTAGGCAAAAACTTAACTGTAATAAAATTTGTTGGAGATATTAGCTGACAAAAGAAAAGATTATTCAGCAGAAGAAATATTTAATTAAACTATATTAAGCTAGTACAAATATTAAAAACCCATATTCAGCTAAAAGTGAAAAGCAAATATTCAGCAACTTTATTTAGTTTAATAAAGACTATGTCATTCAGCTATTAAAATTTCAATCCAACTAATGAAAAGTTGTTAAAAATATGATATTTATAAAAGAAAAAAGGAAAATAATATTAAGCAGACAAAAACTCAAATTAAAATGTATTCAGCTGGTAAAAATCTGGATAAAATTATTATTCAACAAAAATATGGCAAGTTCATTTAATTTATTTGTTAAAAATATATATTTTCGATTTTTAGTTTAATAAAGAATATGCTGTCATTCAACTATTTATGTCATCCAGCTATTACTATGTCTTTCAGCTATTAATATATCATTCAGCTATTTAAAATTTCAATTCAAATAATGAAAATATAAATTTTTGCATTAAAGGAATTAAATATGCTAAAATCCCAAACGTATTTCACAAATTGTGAAAAATAATCCGTTGTAGGCAAGTCCCTATCCGGATTTCATTCTTGCCTACGGAAATCGTCAGGGGACGACGTTTTTTTGATTTTTTTATTGTCAAAAAAACTATATTCAGCAGCCTTGAAACTAAATTAGAATAAATTTAATACATCGAAACAAAATCAGCAATATTCATTTGAACAAATAAAATTAAAATATTAGTTTTAAATTATTAAAATTTCAATTCAGCTAAGCAATATTTCTTAGAAACATTGGTTGTAAAGTGAAAACAATAGTCGGCAAATATAAATTCATATGTATTACAAAAAAAATGTTTATTGTTATTAAAGTATCTACAGAATAAAAAGATATTCAGCAAATAATAAACAAATTTAAATTATTGCTTAGAAACAAAAACTATTTATATTTATTTGACTTTCAGCAATTAATATTGTACTTAAAATTTGTCTCAAATAAATAAGTAGTCTAAAATTAATTTAGGTACTATAAATTTTAAAAATTGCCATATTCAGGTAATATAAAATGCAAAAAAATATATATTGTAAATATATGATTCAGGTGAAATTTTTTGGAAACCATTTTATTGGGCTAAAATAAAACTTATTCAGCACTTAAAATTGCAATTCATTTCTTGGAAATAAAAATGTATCAGAAGAAAATAAATTGTTTCAAGATCAAAGCTGGAATACAAATCTTCTTATTTTAAAATATATATACTTACGTTCCAGTTTGATCATCATCATCACCACCATCAGCTCCAACACCATCATCATCTTCATCCGAACTGGAATCATTTTCTCTAATTTCAGTTGGTTTTAAAGCCCTTAACTCTTCGTTTAAATTTTCAATTGTTGTCAGCAATTCATCACGTTCATTTATTAACTCTTTTAATTCACGTGTTGTATAACGCGGACGATTCGGATCGTTAGGATCATCATCGTGTGACATTACCAAATCTTCATTTTCTTTTTCAGCCAAACCCAAACGTTTTCGTAAATTATTGATATCACGACTTTGGTCTTGTAATTGTGCCAAAAAATCAGCACGTTCCTCACACAAAGTTTTTACTTGTGTTTGTAACATGGTACAACGACGACGTGTATCACGCCCAGAGGCTTTTAAACGATCCATTTGGATGGTCATCTAAAACCAAAGATAATTAAAATACAAGAGTAGTTAGTTATTTTTAAGATAAAGGAAAATTTATTTGAAAATAGTTGTTCTATAAATGTGAAAAAAACTTTTTTATGTGTTGCATAATTAAGCCGTTAAAATCTTAATGAGCATTTAAATGTCAAAGATTTATGTAATTTAGAAAAACTTAATAAACATAATATCGTTTTTCTCAACAGTTTTAAATTAATAAAGCAAATACATATTATATACATGAGTTTGCTAAATTGGAATTGGAATTTCCAATTTCAACATTTTATTCAGCTACGAATAATTAATAGATTTAAAATATTTTACAAAGAATAAGTTTGATCGGCAGTCAAAATAATACTTAAAATGTCAACGTTATTCAACAAAGCTGTCTACATTATTTGCTTTGGAATATAAAATTTATACGCTTAAACCACATAAACGCAGTGTCGACCGCATTACGACGTTTTATCGGTAAAGCAGTTTTTGTATCTTCTCAAATTGTCACTGCCGAGAAATTAGAAAGGTTTCTAAATAAACAAGAGATGTTTTTAAACAAAACGCGATAAGAAATTTTAAAAATATTAAATCGTTTTCGCGAAATTCAAGAACAAAGTTTGACAGCACTGCCAATGTCCACTGGCACTTTCACCAAAATAAAAACTCAATGCATCGTAAAAAATGTTTAAAAATAAAACCTTTCAGCTTAATGGCAATTTAGCAAAGTGAATATAGAATTCAGCATACAAATAGTTTTGGAAATAAACATTTTTTAAATATAATTATTACAATCGCAAACTTTCCAAAGGCAAAAATTAAATTTTATTGAGGACTACTTAAATTTAAAATTTTGAAAAGAAAACAATAGCTAACAAAACACTTAGTCAGCATGCTAGAACACAATTCAGCAGTTAACAAATTATTAAAAATAGTTTGTTTGTTGCTACTCATGTGCCTATCTCCAGTTCATAACCTTTTTTTTATGTTTTCCTTCGATGGGGTTCAGTTCTATGGGGACACCGACAACAGAAATGAGAGAGAAAATTCGTACATATTATTTTCCTAAATTGATATTGCCGTAGCTGGGGATCGAACCCGCAACCTTACGTGTAATAGTCCAACGAGCTAATAATTATAATACCCTTTAATCAGTCATTTAGCAAAATGAAAACCATAATTTTTAGCTTTTTGATACCAATTAAAACAAAAAAATGTGTGTGGTACTTCAGTAAACTTTATATTCCTACTCACAGGGAAGGTATCCCAATGGGTTCTTTGAAATTTTAATGAGATTTGCATGTGTGATAAAGGAGGAAAAAACAATGCACACATATTTTTTTAGCGGTCCTATCTCATGTTTATGGAGTTAAAAATTAACCAATTTTACATTTTCAATTTGTTTCTTATAATTTCTAAATGTAGAGCCATACACTAAAGAGTAGTTTACATTATAGGATTGAGTGCTAGGATCTGTCAAAAAAAACCATGTGCTTAACATTTTTTTGGCAGTCATACGATTATTTTGGCAGTCATAACATTTCTTATCGGATTTCTCATTTTTAAGACTTTTTTCAAAAAATCATTCTCTCTCATAAGATTTGCACACACAAAGTCATCTCTGTTAAGTTAACTCTCTCACATTTAAAGTCTTTAAGATTTTAATTAGAATCATATTTCCAGTGTTATGATTTCTTTTACTTAAAATCATATGACTCAATCCTATAATGTAAACGGCTCTTAAGCAATATCATTGAAAATATTTTTGGCAATATTATCGTCATTTTGTCCTATACCGTACAATAAAATGTATAATCTCTTGCCCAAGATATGGCACAACTGTTTTCTTCTATATAAAAATGGCACAATATGACATACACATAAAATATTTTTCATTTGTGCAACCTTCCAATATGAGATACAGACTGCCAATTTTTTCCACAATACAAATAAACATAAATTTCAGACTTGATTTCATAAAAAAATATTTTATTTGAGCTTTGCATCCAACTTTTTAACCTTGAAACGTGAAATTGGGCCGCTAAAAAAATGTGTGAACTAAAATATTTTGGAAGATGGCAAAGCAAATTGTACTAATTTTTTTTGTTGTTTTCGTTTTTTCTTTGACATTTTAGTGCTGAATAGCGCTCCTATTTGTAGAAATTCTAAAAACGTTGTCCCTAAAGATTTCCTTAGGCAATAATGAAGTCCGAATAGGGATAACATTGAGATACTTTCCATGTCAGCTGCGGAATTATTATATAAATATAATTTTATGTCAAAGTTTTACTTACATGCTCAATTTCCGTATATTTGCTTTGTATTTCTCTTTCCTTTTCCTTTAGTTCATCGCGTTGCCTATAAATTTGCTCCTTGAGCCTTTGCAAAACTTGAGTATCACTCAAAGCACTGTGCAATTCATTGTTAGTAATACTAATTATACTTTCCGTTAGACTGGCTCCTAGGCCAGAAGATTGAGCCGACGAAGATTGTAAATCCTGCGTTTGTTTAACAAGTCTTTTGTTTTCTTCTTGTAACGAGGAAACCAAATCAGCTAAGTCATTAGTTTCCGTACGCCATTGTTCCTCTATCATTTCTAATTCCTTTTCAAAACGCCTTCGAAATTCGGCTTTTTCCGACTTTTCTGATTCCAGTTGTGCAACTTTATCCTTGAGCTCTTGTATAATAACATTTTCTCGTTCATTTTTAGTAGCCAAGGCCTCCAGTATTTCTAAGGTGTTAATAATTTTTGGCATTAATCCAGTGGCTGCCTCCGTACCAAATCGATCTATAATCTTTTCATATTCTTTTCCTATGTCGGAGGCCAAATCATAAACATCTACAACACCAATGTCATCAATTGCATCCAAGACCATTTCGCCCATTTCATTAAAATGAAAACCTGGCATACGGGTGGCGGTTTCAACGTTCGTAGAATGATCTAATCAGCAGACCACAACACAAGGCAACCCCCTTTCACCTACTAGATACAAACACACTTTCTTGCTTTTTAATGGACAATCAATTGATAGTTATAATTTATTTAACACTATTTTGGAAACACCTGAGCCCCCTCCCTTTTCTATACATAAACAAGAGTAATGATAAACACAAGACTCCTACACAGATTTTTGTGTATAACGAAGAAAACTAAAAGAAAATTATAATTTTTGCACTTTTTTCTTCTAGAAACACTTCTTTTGCGTATGAAATTTTTTTCTATCGTTTTTTTTAAATTAAAGTTGTTTTACAAAATTGACGGTTCATAAAGGTTGGAATAGTTGTAAAAGCACCTTTTTGTTAAATTATAACAATAAATTTAATTAAAAACTATTATTAAAAATAAAATTTGCACATTCACAAATTTTTTATGTGTGCTGTCAAAGATGATGCAAAATTGTAATGAGTAATAAAAGGCTTTTAAAAAGAAGGCAATAAATGAGAGAACAAATTAGTGTTGCCATATTTCTTTTTAAATTTCCCTCAACTATTTAAAATTTCTCTAGAAATCCCCAACAATTTTTCTTAAAAAATTAAACAAAAATTTCCAATTGCTAGAAAAATATTTTGAAAATAAACTGCCTATAAATCAAAATAATAGAAACATGATATTAATAACTTTATTTTTAAAGTGAGTTAACAGGAAGAAGTATTTTTATTTTTAGATTAACATACATATTTTTGAAATGTGGAATAAGCCAAAAAAAATATGATTGTTTTAACATTTATTCATTTTTTTAGATAACTTTCCCTAAAGTATCCTTAAACGGAGTATACACAAAGGAACATTGAGTTTGGAACAAAAAATATCAAAAAATTTTGATAACACGAATAGCACGAATATCAACACGATACATTAACATACACAAATGAACATTCGTAAAAAATGGGCATTTTTCACGAATGTTCCTTCGTGTGTACTCCGCTTTAAGTGCCCCATACATTTGCAATATTATGTCCAATATAATGGCACAGTATTTTTCTCGTTTTACCACACACCATACAATAAATTGCAACTTATATGTAACAAAACATCGCCACAATATTTTATGCAATATGAATTCAACATAACCTTAAAATGAACACAAACATAAAAAGCGCAAAATTAAAACGGCACAGTGTTGCCAATAGATTATGCAATATTTCAAGTTGTCCAAAAAAAATCAAAAGTGTTTTGATTCACTACATAATCAGTGTGTTCGATTACTCGAAATTCTTACTACTTTTACTACAATTGGAAAGTTTTGTTTACTTTTTGTATTGAATTTTTCCAGCTGTAGTAAAAGTAGTAACTTGTAGTAAGTAAACGAACACGCCTAATATTGCTCAACCTTTAATTTAATACATACACGGCCAATAAGCTTGCACCACTTGGAATGTTGTACTATAATATTGCAAATGTATGGCCCGCTTTAAAACACTATTTTTCCTACTCCCAACAAAATTATTTCCAGTAAGAATCCCTAAATCGCGAAAATTGCCTACATCTAGGATAAAATACTCTAAATTGGCAACACTGGAATAAATAAAGAAAAAGTGCTGCCAAATTGAAACCTGTATTGAAGAACCGTTGCAAACTGTAAACAAATACATTATCGACTTTGAAAAAATTGAAAGAGTTAACACAATCAAAAAAAGAAATATCTGAAATTTTATTATTTAAATATATATATGAACAAAAGGAAACTATTAAGTAAAATTAAATTTTTTAATAATAATCTATAAAAATTATTTAATTTTTAAAAAATCTTCATATTTCATACATGAAATTTTGCAAAATCGTCAATCGTCATTTCATAAAAGTTTACTTTAGAAATCGTCAAAATGGAGACAAATGTCAAAGTTGGCAGCGTTGATTTCCGCTTAAATTTAAAAATTTCCGTTATTTATATTTTCAACTCTTCCAAAATACAATTCTGTGTACTAAAATTCTTCTGCCACTAAAATGACATTTTATTTAGTTTAGTTGCAATGTCCGGTGTTTTAGAAGTCGTTTTTATTGTCGTTGATTAATTTTGCAAAAAAATACACAAAATTATGAAATAATTTTAAAATCATTAATAAAGTGTTTAATAATACATAATATTTTCACAAAATTATGTTGTTATTTAATTAAAATCTAACACATAAAAGTGTTAAAAAAGAATGTAAAAAAATAAGAAGTTAGCGCAGTCTCTACTTTAGTAAGTGGTGCACACATTTTTTGTTGTATTTATAGGTTTAGAAGAGTGGGTTGAAATCAAGGCTGGTTACCGAAACGAATAACGGTAAGGGTAACGGTATTTAATTCCATTTGATTGGGTAATGGTAAAGGTAACGGTATTTAAGACTGTTTCGGTAATGGTATAGCGTTATCGAAACAGCAATACCGGTACGTACCGGAATTATAAATTATGATAAAAACATATAAAAACAAGTAAAAACTTAACATATATTTAATTTTACGTGTTAAAAATACATATTATAAGCTTTAAATTCAATGCTGGTAGTTTTTTTTAATAACTAAAATTATTATCGACAAATTTTTTTGTAGAAAAAAAAAAACTGAAAATTATTACAAAAAGTCAAAAAACTTGCATTTTTATATAAATTAATAAATACCGGTAAAATACCGGTAACTACCATTAAAAATAACGGTATCGGTAACGATAACGGTAACCAACCTTGGTTGAAATTGTTAAATATAAAAAACTATTTGGTGTTGTAGAAAAATGCAATTTAATAAAAATAAAAAAAAAAATTAAATAAAATTCAGAAAAATATATAAAAAATTTAAAAAAAAATCAATGGCCTGTATTTTAACATAAAAAAGTGATGTGATGATAGTAAAGTTTGGTTTAGGTTTAGTAGAGTGAGATGAAATTGTTAAATATAAATAAATATGTAGTTTTGTATTATGTTAATAATAACAAAATTCAACTTAATAAAAATATATACAAAAATTAAAGAAAATTCAGAAAAATTTTAAAAATCAATGGCCTCTATTTTAATATAAAAAAGTGAAGTTCTAAAATATAAATAAATATGTAGTTAAATATATAGTTTTGTATTAAGTTAATAATAAAGAAATTCAATTTAATAATAATAAAAAAAAGAAAATTAAGCAAAATTAAAAAAAAAACAATGGCTTCAATTTTAATATAAAAAAAGTGAAATTGTTAAATATATATATAATAATATATAAAAAGAAATTCAATTTAATAAAAAATATAAAAAATGAAGGAAAAGTAAGAAAAAATTTAAGAAATCAATGGCCTCTATTTTAATTTAAAAAAAAGTGTTGTGATAGTGGCAAAGTGTGATACCGTTTAAAAAATAGCAAGATAACTGAAGGTGGTATAGAAATATACTATATTTTCAAGGTAAGACCTTTGTCATTTCTATATTTTTCAAATCTATTGATTATTAAACCTTACACCATAACGTTATCTAGAAACTTGTCTAAAGTACAATTACATAAGAATTTCTGATAAGCTCTAGTTCAAAGTGGTAAATTTATGAATAATTAATTTTTTATATATTTATTTTGGGAAATAAACAAAAAATCTTGTTTTATCAGTGGTAATTTAACAATATTTTGATAATTCTAATTTGAGCTTGAAAAAGACAATTCTTTTTTGAATCAATTGCAATTGCATAAAAATTTATTCATTTTATAAATCAGTGCATAATCTATAATTATGTACTTTAAATCATTGATTTAATATCGAATAAAGTGAGAGAATGATTACGTGCATATACACACGAAAAATATGTGGCTTTTAGTTGTGGTTGTATTCCTCATGTATTTCTTGTTGCAAATTCACAATAAATTATATTTGTTCAAATTTTTGTTTGAAAACTGCAAAAAAAATGAAGACCTGGTATCGACTCAATCATAACATTGACAAATAAAGTTTGAATTTTTTAAACTTCATTGTTGCTTTGTATGAAAAGTTGTGACTCTCACATTCTTAAAAATAGTCTTAGGGCAGTGTCACACGTTCAATATATATTGACCGCGATCCAGTATCGCGATATTTAT
The DNA here is from genome assembly GCA_949987735.1 of Leucophora obtusa. Lineage (NCBI taxonomy): Eukaryota > Metazoa > Arthropoda > Insecta > Diptera > Anthomyiidae > Leucophora > Leucophora obtusa. The sequence continues at coordinate 4,588,607 of OX465297.1, forward strand.
TGAAAGTGTAGCATGCAGTATAGATGGATCGCGATCCATATCGCAGAATAGCCCAATATTCTGAAATCCAGATCACGGATCGCGGATCACGCGATAAATATTGAACGTGTAGCATAGTTCGTGATATCAATTCGCGATACAATAGTAAAAAGTGAAAGAATAAAGAAAATAAAACAAATGAAATAAAATACGCAGTGCAAACAAAAAAGATAAAACATTTATAACACATTTCTTCAATAAAAAAGCAAGCAAAATAACTAAACAGGCTTTTTTTTTGTTTTCTCGTGACATTTTTTAATAAACGACCAGCACAGCACAAAAATAATGTAAATACTGACGCGATAAATATTGAACATGTAGCATTCACGCGCGATTCATCATTCCATTAAAATGGATCGCGATCCAAATATCACAATATATATTGAACGTGTGACACTGCCCTTAAGCCTAAACCACATAAGCGCAGTGTCGATCGTAGTGTCGACCGCATTGCGACGTTTTGTCGATAAAGCAGTTTTTGTATTTTCTTTATTTGTCACTAAACAAAACACAATAAGAAATTTTAAAAAATTTTGAATCGTCTTCGCGAAATTTAAGAACAAAGTTTGACAGCACTGCCACCGTCCACTGGCACTTTCACGATGTGGTTTGGGCTTTAAGGTACATTTACACGCGAGAGAAAACTGCTAGAGATAGAGAAAAAAAAACACCTCTAAATAGCTCTATTGTGAATGATTTAAGCTATTTAGGGTTGATTTTTGCTCTGTCTCTAGCAGTTTTGTCTCGCGTGTACATGTACCTTTATGACAGTGACAGTGAGTCACAAGTAGTTTATTAGTTAAACATTGAGGGTATTCACAGTTTAAGTGCTCTAACTTTAGCACTTAAACACGTCGTAAAATAGTATGAAGTTTAACCCATAGAAAGTTGTCAAATTTACGATAAATGCTAATTTACTACTTTAAATAGTACGAACTGTGAATTCCATCATTATTTAAACTTAATAAGTTGTTTTTCAGATGTTCTTTAATTTACTTTTAATTGAGATTAACCCAGCAGCAATGTCCAGTTAAACTAAAGTACAAATTTATCAACACAAAACAGTTGCTTGACAATAATTTGTTTAAGCGATGACACATTGCGACGTATTAACAGATAAAATACTAAATGCTCCCACCATTTTATGACAATTCCAATTATAGTATTAGATATATTTGGTTTAATTTTGTTTTCAGATTAACTAAACAGCCCATTAAACTAAGTTTAATTGGCATCCAAAAAACTAGACCTAATTTATATTGATTCGATTTTTGATTCAATTGAATAATTTGTATAAAATAAATTTGAATAATTTTTATAAAACAAATTCGCGAACTATAAATCAGGGCACTCATTTTTGGCTAATATTAAGTTTACATTGTTAAAATGCTCACTGGATTTCAATTCGAAATCCTATTCTAAATCTATACGTTTACATTAGAAAATTTGACAGATGAATGGGATTTCGAAAAACCTCACATTAAAAAATAACCAAAATGAAACGATTTTCTAAAAAAACATTTTATTTAATAGCGGAATACAATAATCGTTTATATTATGAAAGATAAAAATGTTATATTTGCTAAAGGCACATATACACGGGATAGAAATACAATTTTAAGCAATACAATACAAAAATTCCCATTTTTTTACGAATGTTCATTTGTGTATGTTAATGTTCGTATTGACATTCGTGCAATTCGTGTTATCAAAATTTTTTGATATTTTTTGTTCCCTACTCAATGTTCCTTCAGGTGTTCTTTAGAAATTATAAAATTCCCGGAATTTGAGCAAAAACATCGTGGTAAACTCAAATTACAGGTCGCCATTTCGAAGATGGCAACCCTAATTGAACTAATATAAAATACAACTCTGTATGTTTCTATGTTTTTTTTGTGAAAAGGTGGAAAAAAGTTTGTTCAGACTGCGTTGCAATTGTTTTATATACCTAAAAACGTTTAGTTTCAGTTATTTTATAAAAATATAAATAATTAACAAAAAAATAAACGTTAAAACTTAAAATTAACAACATTTTTAATATAATCTCTTAAAAATGATCATAAACAATGTCCAGGGAGTGGTTATTTAAAACAAAATAAAAACATTTGTATGTGTTATCAAAAAAAATTATTGTTGGTGTAATAGTAAGAATTTTTAGAACGCAAGACCCATGCCAAGAAACTTCCCGAAAGGGCAAGAGGAATCGATAGTACAACAAATCACAAAAAACAACGATAATACAATTAAATAATATATTTCATATTTCTTGACAATTTTGTACAAAAATGATTAAAATCGATAATTTAGATCGCGGTTCAGCCATTATGGAGCCCTGCGATTCTCTGAACTTCTACAAGGTAAGCTGGATTTACTACTTTATTGCTCTTTGTATGTATTCGTTTATTTTACAAAAAATTTTAATGTAAATTTTTCATTTTGTTTGATTACATATTTAGGAATATTGTATATTTAATTTGTTGTAACTACGCTTTATTAATTGATTTTGTTAAAGTCAAAATTCTTATTGTCTAAGCTGGTTTTCTTTTTATTACTGTTGTTAACTGTACATGTGTATATTCAGTTAATGATGGATATATTTCTAAATAATGGCCTCGTTAGCCATACGTAGATGTAACGTGCCCTAACGTAACGGGATGTAGCAGAAACTAACTAAAAGTTAAAATTTTTGATCAGATTTTAAATAGGATTAAACGAAATGGCTCAGAAATTTAAAAACTTTGTCCATCGTCTAAAATGCCCACTCAGTTGAGTGGTGCAATTATATTTTCTTCTGCCATGCGCCTTTTAAAATGCGAAAATTAAAGATTTACTTAGCAAAGTCGATGTTGGACATACCCCAGAAGCACTTATGCTCGGCCGAAGGCCGTCTATCCAAGAAAGCTTTATTCATCGAAGCCGGTTGCGAACCTACCACAGAGTAGAAAAAGGCGGGCCACACGGAAAGGATTTTTGTGGTAAATTCTTATTTAGATGCGCCCACTTAAAAGGGGCGTGGATGCAAATAAAAATTGAATTATCTAACTCGGCGTGTCCAATTTATGCGCAAAGTTTTGTCAAATTTGGAACCATTTTGATAAAATTTTCTCTTTTTTCTTTTGCCTTATTTGTTCCTTTAAATTGCGTGTAAGTATATTTTTTGTTTATCCTTTTGTTTTTCACTTTTTTAAACAAAAATGTACAGACAGCAGCGTCACGTAAATAAGTAAAGAATCAAATTTCAACAGTTTGGTGCAGGAAATGATTTATTAAAAATTATTTTGATTCGACTGAGTTATTTGCTAGAATGTTTGATTAAATTTAGGCTGTTCACAAGGGTTGTTCTATCTGTTGTATCGTCCTAACAAAAAACTGAGTTGTTAGTTTTTATTTTAGTTTAACAACGATTTTCTATCTGTTAGCACACTCAAACACAAGACACTAAACATACGTAAAAATGTTGTATAGTACTATTCTCAAATGTTGTATTTTTCTATTTAATTTTTAACAACTTTTTGTTAGGACGATGCAACGATACAACAAATAGCACACCCCTTGTTTACAACCTTATTGATTTGTAAAAATTATATCAGTTCCCTTGGTTCTATGAAAAGAGTCAATAAGAATCAAATTGAATAAAGTAGAAAATCAAATTGCATAAGAAATAATTCAAACAATGGCTCGTATGAATAAAAACTAGATATTACTAATAGGGGGAAATACTGGGGTTTTTAAGCAATTCATAATTCTAGTCTGCTTGCGGGTAGACTAAAAATTTAATTTTTTTATTTTCGATTATATTTTATGCTATTCTACAAGTCTAAGGATAAATTTGGTGTTAAAAGTCATTCCTAAGCCCAAAGTAATAATTACTTCGAAGTAATTGCTAGGTTTTATTCATATAAGCCAATAAAATCAATTTCTTCAAAATTAAATCAGATCTAAAAATCGAATAGAATAATCCATGGATGGTAACAGAAACAATGCAGTTATCGGTAATGGCAACGCTATTTTAAATTATTTCGGTAACGGTATTTTAAGGGTAACGCTATTTCATTTATTTCAGTATCGGTATTTTAGTTATTTCGGTAAGGGTATTTTAAAGGTAACGTTAGTCATTTCGATGAATACAGCAAATTTTTTTTACAGAAAACAAAAAAACGAAATGTATCAACTTAGAGAATTAAAAATAACGGTAACGGTAGTTTGGGGATATCGGTAATTAATTTATTTCGGTAACAGTATTTTAAGGGTATCAATATTTCATTTATTTTGGTAACGGTATTTTACGAATAACAATATTTTGGTAACGGCGTTTTGGGTGTAACGGTAATCACTTGAAAAGGTTTTGAATCGATAACGGTGTTTTTGCCGTATTGACTGCCAACCTGGAATAATCTTTTAAAAAACATGTGTTTTGTAAAATGTAGATTGAATATTCTGATTCACGTTTCGTTTACGTATGTGTAATTCTATCTTAATCATGAGGCAGGAACATTTTTCTCTTTATCTCTTGTTAACAAAAAAAAAAAAAATATGGAGGCACGTCACTTCTACAAAATGTAAACAATTGTTTCAGTAATAAATGCCCAACTCATGTGGCTGATAATCTTTTGAACTCAAAAATATATTATTCTAATAAATTCTAAATAAAATTGATTTTTTATGCAAAATAATTTTACATATATAAAAAAAATCATTAAACAGCTTGATCTGCACGTTTTAGTTGCCGTCAAGTGTTTATAGACAAATTCCGTTTTAATTTCAATTAGCTGAATTAAAATTATATATTTTAAATATTAGAAGAGAGTTAATTTTTTTATTTTCTGACTTAGAAAAAATCATGTCTGAATTATAGAATTTGCTCAATTATTTCGACGTGCGGCTAAATCTTTGAGCTCTTGAATGTTTTTTAAAGCTTTACCAAATCTCTGAGATGGAATTTATTTCTTGCTGTGTAGATCGTCTCCATTTCTGACCAAAAGTTGTTCATTTGTGATTGTGCGAGGCCAAAAAATTTTAGGAATTTTGAGAAGGCAGCGATTAACGAAAACTTGTAATTTATTTTGTATTACCACTGTAACAAACCTAGTTTCGCAACCGTAAAGAAGTACTGAGTTTGGTATTGACACGGTAAGTCGAAGAGTTCCAAAAATTGTGGAGTTGTGTAAATGAGCCTATTACCTTTCTGACTCGACTCACAACGTCTTAGATTTCCTCCGTTCTCGATAATCATGCTACCCAAATACTGAAACTCTTCTACTTGATGAACTTGGTCGTGCATAATGTTCAAAGGTTCTGTTGATCTGCAGTTAATGCGAATTTCCTTCGTCTTGGGGACGTTAATTCTGAGACCAACTTTGTTGTCCTAATAACGGGGAAATTTTTTATCAAACATTTTAACTTTCAAATATGATATTTTGCAGCTAAAAGCTCATCTCTATTACATATCCAAATTTCATTCAATTCTGGGGGAGACCTTCCTTGTTAGTAAAATCGTACCGAAAATCTCATAGTGTAAACCAGCCTTAAAGCAGATTCATAAAGCATTAAACACATAGACGACTGCAGCTACACGACTACAGCCTGTCAAAAATAAAATACACACGTTTATATGAAAACGATTATTTTGACACCAACACAGCTACACGGCTACACGACTACTTTTGCCGCTGTAGTCAACTTAGGATAATTTCTATTTTTGTTGGCTACAAAACAAAAATAGTGTTGACAATATAACAAAATATGTAAAACAGGACAATTTTTCCCGCTAGAGGCGAAATAAAATCGCTAGTTCTGACTAGAAAATCACCGTTTTGGGAACACTGAAGAAACAGCTGTTTATATTTTACAACTGTTTGAAGGTTTCATTAATTTATATTTGGAAATAACTTTATTGTGATGTTTTGTAAAAAAAAATGGATCTTACAAAATTAACAAAATATTCCTCAACCATTATTTTAGAAGCACAAACCAAAAAAGATTAACATTTATCAAAATGTCAAATATTTAGGATTATCTGTTTACATGTTGCTGTCGTTTTCAAAAAAATTAAGTAGCTGACTACACGACTACAATTGCAGCCAGCAGCATTTGTAGTCGTGTAGCTGCAGTCGTCTATGTGTTTAATGCTTTATGTTGTAATAATCCACTCTGCAGAGTGTATTTTGTTCTTTTCGTTTTCGCACTTACATATTTTTTGTATCATGCCATCTATATTTTAGTATGCTCGAAACTTCTCATCGAAAACTTTTTAATATTTTAGTACACTTTTTCAAAGATTTTGAAAACATCTTTTGACACACAAATTAGTATATATTTTCTTGGAGCAAACATTAAAGAGTTTTTTTAATGTTTGCTCCAAAAAACAAAAACGGGGTAATTTTTGAAAAAGGAGCACATACTTATTTTTTCTGGTCATATATACACTTTCCTTGTTAGTTTTTGTATTTTTTTTTTAATTTTATAATAATCTAGTTTATTTACACGATTTGACTGACTTTGGTTTTAAATTAGTTTTTAAATAATAACTTTAGTGCCAGTTTTATAGTCAGAAAGAAAAAACTATTATCGCTAATTTTTTTATAACTTTTTTTTTTAATCTTTATATGCATAAAAATGAACAAATTAGAAACCGGATGCTGTTTATCAACCTACACGATTCAAAAATAAAGCCTTTTACTATTGAAAATAAAAACTTTACAGATATAGATAAATTTGGAAAAAAAATATAACTATATAACCAGTTTGAAAAATTAATAGTTATATTTTTCCAAATTTATCTATATCTGTAAAGTTTTTATTTTCAATAGTAAAAGGCTTTATTTTTGAATCATGTAGGTTGATAAACAGCATCCGGTTTCTAATTTGTTCATTTTTACTAGCACACGCTGTAAAATTGCTTATTTAAAAATTTTATTTATACATTATTTTCTTCTACTGAACGGCAGAAAACAGGCTTTGAATTCAGTGAACTTATTTTATTTTTTTTTTTCAATTCAGTGAACTTATTTTATTTTTTTTTTTTCAATTCAGTGAACTTATTATTTTTTTTTAATTCACTGAACGTAGTTTTATTTTTTTTTAATTCACTGAACGAAAATGAAATTGAACGAATTCAGTAGTGAATTAATTCAGTAAGGAATTAATTCACTTTTTTTCCGTTCGATTTATAAAATTGAACGTGTTCACCAGTGAATTAATTCATTTGATTTAATAAAAAGAACTATTGCAATTGAATTAATTCGTAACAAAATAAATAGAACGAATGCAAATATGAATTAATTCCATTCAATATATGGTGCTTACTGAATTAATTCATCGAATTTTTAATTCAGAATTGAAAAATTGAATTAAGGAATTAATTCTTCAAAGCTCTGGTTAGCACACTTAAACTAGGACAATAAACATACGTAAAAATGTTGTATCGTGCTATTCTCAAATGTTGTATTCTTTCGATTTAAATTCTACCAACTATGTTTTTTGTTAGGGCGATACGACGATACAACAAATAGCACACCCCTTGTGAACCACCTTAATATTTTAAACTCAAAATAGGTAGTGAAATTTTTATACAATTCTTATTGCGCATTGTGATGCCGTTAAAAGAATGTATATTTTTTTATCCATATTATAAAAAAATGAAAGTGCAATGACTTGTCAGATTGACTGCGGTTTTTTTTTTATATTGTAACATTTCTATGTAGTAGAATAGTACGTAGTAAATTTCACAAAGAGCCTCCGAAGTAAACAGTTAAAGGGTTTATTGACAACCAATTTTGTTTCTGTTTTTTAAACGACATCATGTTTTTTATTTATATTTTACAAAATATTTATTTTAATTTTTTTGTGGTGTTAAATTATGAAAATTTAATTCAAAACAAAAATAAACATTTTGTTTCGTTTTCTTTGTAATAACCACAAAATATGATTGTCTGAGCTATAGGAGAGAGCAGAATATCGTAACAGTCTTTAACTTTGTGTCGTTGCGAATGTGCGCATTTAGGAAACAAAGAAACTTAAGCTGCCTACACACTAGGGAACATGGTTGAGGGAACAAAAAATATCAAAAAATTTTGTAAACACGAAATGCACGCTCTCAACACTCACACACACACAAACGCACTCACACATTCACAAAAAATGCTCTCTTTTTTTAAGTATGTTCCCTAGTGTGTAGGCAGCTTTACAATAATAACAGAAAATAAACACTGTAGAAATACTTCAATAGTTGTTTCGTCACGTAATAGCTTCTGTTATTAGTAATGTGAAATTTTTTTTTTTAATTTTCAACCGACATGTGAAAAAGTAACAAGTGCATTTATTTTAAAATCTATATTAAATACGAAAATAAAAAATACTCAACTCACAAATAGATGGCGTTCATGCAACCCATCTCTGAGGTTAGCAAAATAGTGAAAAAAGTAATTAAATGGTCAAGGGATTAATATACAACAATTAAACAAAAACGCACATTTTTTTTTTGATTATGTTATGAGATTGAGCAAAACGTGATTATTTGTGGCATTTAAGATGGTGCAAATTAAAATATTTGTTTGAATTGTGAAAATAAGACTAGCATTAAGACTAGGAGATTCAATCCGTATCGGACCGGACATCGAACAAACCAATGTAACGGACTTTTCGAAAAAAAATTAAAGTGTGATTAAAGAGGCAAAAAATAATCTCAAAATTATGAAATTAAAAAAATGCAATAATTTATGAAATACATATATGAAATTTCTTTTTAAAGAATGAATTTTATACCTTTTTTTTACTTATTTTATATTTTCGATATTTTCATGCTTTTTTATTATATTGGTTGTATAACTTAAAAATGCGGGATTCACAACAGATTGCGTATCTTTTACACATGGTTTGTGTCTTTAATAAATTATATGGCATTTTGCAGGATAAACATCTGTCATTTATTCTCACTTAGTCACTGAACAAAATAGTGTAAACAACAAAGTTTTTTTTTGCTTCAAAAATGTCGAATTTTGTGCCATCAAAGCATCATTTGCGGAAAGTTTTGCTTTACTTATTCAATTTGAAAAAATGTGCATCTGAAGCACATCGATTGATCGCCGAAACTTATCCTGAAAATGTTCCATCGATTTCAACATGCGAGAAGTGATGTGTGTGGTTCAGAAGTGGTGATTTTGACACGGAAGACAAAGACCGCCTAGGTCAGCCAAAAAAGTTCTAAGATGATGAATTACTCGATGAAAATTGTTGTCAAACAGCAATCAAAACGTTTGCAAGCAGCAGGATTCATACAAAAGCAAGGAAATTGGGTACCACACGAGTTGAAGTCGAGAGACTTCATAAACAGAAGACATTTTTGCATCGCATCACTACTGGCGATGAAAAATGGATCCATTACAACCCAAAGCGCAAGAAATCGTATGTGAAACCTGGCCAACCTGCCATGCCGCAAGGTAATGCTCTGTATTTGGTGGGACCAGAAGGGTCCCATCTATTATGAGTTGTTGAAATCGAGTCAGACGATCACAGGGGGCCTGTACCGACACAATTGACGGTATAAGCGACCAGAAATGAAGCCATAATATTCCATATCATGAAATCGCTCGGCCATATATTGCAAGACCGGCTGAAAACTATTTAGAAAGTAGTGGGACTTCTAGAGAGCGCCAAAAAGTTGTGAAATCACTACAGGTCTTAAATATGAAGATATTTTAATGAAATCTGGTATCGTACAGTGATTCACATGGGCCCAAGGGTTCTTGTTAGTTTGGTTTTGGTTAGAATTGGTCCCCGGTTAGGCATAATGCCTGCATAAAAGTCCCAATTCGCAAATATACGCCTATGTTCTTAATTTCGAAGTGATTTTAAATCGCAGTGAAATTGAAATTTAAGTCACTAGCTGTATTTTCGCTCAATCCTATCAACGTTAAGTACTTAAAGCCAATTAATATTTATAATATTCGTAGTATAATGGAACTTACGGAAGCAAAACTTTTTAGGAAGCAACGCGGAGAAGTTTCTTAGATGTAAAAATGTATAAACGTCGAGTTTTCAACGTGAAATAGGTTAACGTGCATAGGAAAAGTAATGTTTTAGTTTTTGTCTCAAAGGCTTTTTTTGTGTGTTCTAAGTTTTATTTAAAAATAATTTCTGGCATATGGCCTCCGCAACTGCGTCTTATGAACGCCATCCTGTCGGTCCAATTTTGCACTACTTTTTCGAGCACTCCCGGTCTTATTTCGTCAATAGTCAAATGCTGGCTTCTAAATAATCAATCGTTGCTGGTTTGTCAGCATAGACCAGAGATTTGATATACACCCACAAAAAGTAGTCGAAAGGTGTCAAATCATACGACCCAACTTGCCAATTCGCAGGTCCATTTCTTGAGATAATTCGGTCACCAAATGTTTGGCTCAACAAAAAGATGGTTTCACGCATATGGCATGTTGCGCCGTCTTGTTGGAACCATTTCTCCTCCAAATGATTTGCAATGACATGAGGAATAAAAAAATCACGAATCATTTGCCTGTAACGTTGGATCGATAAATTCGGGTTCGCTGTCACACTCACGTCTACAGCAGCCATGGCTTCTTCTGTACGCACGGTACGGCCTCGATTTGGATGAATATTATCCAAAAGAGTAAATCTGGTCATGAATCATGAAATAGACAATTAGTTATTCCGAAACTGACTCCGCTTTTCTTGTAAGGGTTGCTCATAAATACAACAAATTGCCGTCTACTTTAAAGACATTTGATTTTTCTAAAAAAACATAAAGAAAAACTTTTTCAAATACTTCCGTATAAACATTTTCACTGGAATTCAAGTTGAAATCAAGTTTAATTCCAGCCCTGTTTTCCAGTTTCAAGGCTTGAATACAACTTTTATTACATTTTATTTCAATATAATACTCCAGAAAAAGGGAAACAAAAATTCAAGTTTGAAATATTTTTGTTAAATATACAAATGCCAGAACTTGAAATCTACTTTACTTCAAGCTAAATTTAAAGCACTTGAATTTTTAAAACCTATGTGCTTATTGGGTTAATTTATTATTATTTTTGGCCATTATTTTCATTTTTTCTCTCGAATTTTTTCAAAGACCTGGGAATTGAATAGAAATCTGTCACTCTTATTTATTATTTATGTTGTTTTTTTATTAAGATTATTATATTTAAATTAAATTTTATTTAACAATTTATTTTATTTGTATTCAATTTCATTGTTTGCTTTGTAAACTTTTAGTATTTGTAACCGATTATGACCTTTCGGCTAGGTTAATGTAATAAATAATAAAATTCAAATTGAATCGATCCATAGTATTGCGTATTACCTGCTCAGATGTATGATTATGCGCCCGTAAACTTGACGAAGTGCTCTATAAGTTTGGCGAACAGAGAGCTAATTTTGGAAATAAATTTCCACGGTTTGTAAACGTTGTTCTGGTGTAAGACTTTGCATGGTGATTTGTAATAGTATACTAAAAATAAAATAATTAAACACACTTCATTAGTATGACAGCTAGTTTTACAGTTATCCCTGTCGGAAGTTCTATATGTCTAAAAAAACCCTATAGTTAAGTTGAAAACACAGCTACTATTACATTGTTCTAAAATTTAGTTTTATTCGATTTCAACTTTTTTCCTTTATTGTAAAATTGTACATTGGTCACGTACAATTATAATTCTCTTGAATGTTGAATAAAACCAAATGAATGAATCGTAATTTACAGGGCAGCGACTTTTATGCAAATGCATGTTTTTAGTCATTAATCCAAAAATGATTTTGACCAAATACTTTTCCGAATCAAAGAATTTGCAACAAAATGGCATCGATTTGTTGTTGCATATATTTGAATTTTTTATTATAAATGCATATTTTGCTTTTAAGTGCATATTTTTTTGCATATTTTATGATTTTTAGTGCATATTTTTCATTAAATTGAATATTTTTTAAAAAATTAAAATTAAGAAGTAATGAAAAAAAACAAAAAAAAAAAAACAAAAAAAAAAAAAAAAAAAAAGAATTTGCAAACCCTAACGCAGCACTTAACTAGAAGGAAAACATCAAGTTGTCATATAAACTACTGCTCAAAATTATAGCGCACTTACTAGCAGTATTATTGTATGTATGTATTTGAATACCTCGGCAACGACTGAATAGAAAAATATAATTTTTTAGGTTTATAAACATAAATAGATTTGCAACTTAAAAATACAGATACTTATTTCCCTATCCTTTAAGAAAAAAATTGGCAGTAAGGCTACTTAATCTCCAAATAAGTGGTCCCGTTTCACCCAACGAGTATTTGGGTGGTTAGTTTATGTGTTAATTGATCAGAGTATTTTTAGGTGTTAAATAGTTGGCAACACTATGTTGTGGTAGACATAAAAAAAGAATCCTCTTGATTGAAAATTTTAAAAAGTAATCTAATCAGTGAAAAAATAAACTAAATATACTCTAAAATAATAAAAACACATCCATCTTCCCTGGAGATATAAAGTTTCTTTGGAATTAATTATTTTTTAAACAAAAAATTTTATTTTGCATAGTGTGGTATTGGCTGCTGTTGTATTTTTTTTTCTTATTTCATTTCCATCTTTACTAAATACAAACATACTAAACAATAACAAATCAAGGAACTAAACATACACCTGTCTCTTTTATTTTTCAACTGAACCAACAGTTTTTGTGCTGATTAATTCTGCCATTTTATTGAAACTTGATTTTTATTTCATTGTAAACAAATAACTGATATTATACATAATGGCTTATCCTTGTGGAGTTTGTAATTTAGAAACTACTGGCACAAAATGTTTACTATGCAGATCCTGCGACATTTGGTACCACGCTGATTGTGAAGGTGTTAATAAGGCCGTATTCAATATGCTGGATAAGAATCGTAACCTGGCATATACCTGCAAGGGATGTATGGATAATCCGCCAAACAATACTGACAACTTTAAAGGAGAAATGCGTAAAGAGTTTGCTGATCTTAAGGATTCCTTGCGTAGCTTTGCTAGCGATATGAAAAATGAACAAGCTGCAATTAAAACTACATTTGAGTCTGTTGTTAGTGATATTCGAAAAGAACTGTCAAAAAACCTTAAGGAAATCAAAGATGAGGTTGCAAATTGTAAAAATCTAGTTAGTTCAAATGACTTTGCTAACAAAAAGAAATTTTATGAGCTTGAGCTGCAGAATCATGCACTTCAACATCGTCTGAACAGACCGGATATTGTTATCACTGGCCTTGCTCCTAACTTAAAAAATCTTACTGAGACTTTAAATACACATTTAAAGGTGGATATTGTTCCGAGTGATATTTTAAATGTTATGTACATTAAAAAGTCTACTGCTATTCTAGTCAAATTTGGTTTAATTAGTAAGCGTGATAAAGTAATGTCGGAGTATTATAAATCCAAATCGTTAAAAGTGTTTGATGTTGTTGGTGGTTCTGATGGAGGCCGTGTCTATCTTAATGACAATTATTCATCTTTAGCTAACAAATTGTTAAGAAATTGTTGGAAATTGAAAAATGTAGCAAAGATTAAGAGTTATAGCATTGTAAATCGTGAGATATTGAAAACTAAAATAACAATGCCAAATGATGTAGTAAAGTTCGTAAACCTGCAGGAATTTATTGATCTTTTTGACTTAAATTTTTAGTAATTTAAGTGCTAATTGTATTCTATTGCTACACTGCCACTTCTGAATTCTTGTCTAAAAATATTTTTTTTTTTCTGTTCTTTTCTGAAATTGTTATTGTAGTATGAGAATCATTAGTTCAACAAAAAAAGTCAGAGCATATTTTTTATTTGCAAAGATAAAAGAATTTTCTGATCTTACAAATTAACTACATAGATTACTGTTTTTTCGAGTTTTTAAGAGCTTCACACATTGCTTTAGTGCTTTTTTTGTTGGCCTAGTAATTAACAACTCATTGTTTATTTAAAGCTTTTTACATATGTATTTATATATAATTTTTTTTATTTTTTCTATTTATAATAATAAGAATTTTAGTCCTTAATTCTCAATCAAGTAGGATAATTTTTTCTTATAATGAATCATTTGTCCATATTGGATATGTTTTTAATATCTATTGTTTTGGTTATTATTTGGCTCCCCCAAAAATATGAGTATTGGTTTAAATTAGATGATCCATAATTTTAATCTAGGGCCTATAGCTGGGGATAGGTCTGTTTTGAGATCGTCTCTTTCTTCATTTTCTGAAAACTTAAACATTGGACATATTAATGCCCAAAGCTTAAGTCCTTCTAATTCAAATACTAAGCTTGAAGAGTTCAAAAGCACATTTAATGAGTCTGGTCTCGATATAATTGGGGTATCGGAAACTTGGTTTAAACCAGATATGCTTTCCCAATCTCTGAGTCTATCTGGTTACAAAATCATCAGGAATGACCGTCCTAGGTTGTATAATTCAGGTGAAAATAGTCATCCTGGAAGAGCCGGTGGTGTCTGCCTGTACATATCGGACAAATTACGTTACAAGACAATTTTTTCAGGCAGGCGGTATGGGGTCTGCGAGTCATTGTTCGTTGAAATATTTGGTGATGGCATATCTGTTATAGTTGGGGTAGTGTATTTGCCTCATGGTGATGTTGGCGCGTTTGAAGACCTTCATGGTGATTTATTTGATCGATATACTAATATTGTTGTTATGGGGGACTTTAATTACGACCTTTTTGATACTATTAAATCGAATAACTTCCGCTCTTTAATTTCAAGATGTGGTCTTACCTGTATTCATAACTGTCTGCCAACTCACCTTAATTTGCGAACTAATACTACCACGTTAATAGACTACTTTCTTCTGAGTGAACCTTCTATTGTTGCTTATTGTAGTCAAGTTCAATATCCATTTTTCTCTTCGTACCACAGCTTTATTATTATTTCTATTAAATTTTCTTCTCTAACTCGCAGTAATTGGATTGAATACAAGGATTATAAGTGGATCAATTATGATGAGTTTTATCAGCATCTAAATCTTTTTGATGTATCTCCTATTTTTTCTACTAATGATGTAGATTTGCAACTTTCTACATTAAATGATTTAGTGGATGGCCTGCATAATTTTGTTCCTACATCTAGGGTTAAATTAAACTCAAATAGTTCTAATTGGATGAATTCTAGATGTATTGCTGATGCTAGATTGTCAAGAGACCGGGCTTATGGGGCTTATCTTAGTGATCGTACTGATACTAACTGGAGAGTTTATTGCAGACTAAGAAATAAAACCAAATCTATTATTAGAAAGGCTCGTAGGGATTATGGAAAAAATCTTTTTACTGGTGTGAATAATATACAAATGTGGAATAGGATTCGCGGACTAGGGTGTGTTGGTCGTGAGCATTCTACAATTGACGCTTCTAATGTTGAATCTATAGCAACAAGTTTTTTAAATAATCTGAACTCTAATCACCTTGGTGAATTAAGCTTTGATGAATTCTTTGAAAACTCCAATTCATTTTTTTTTAATCCCATTACTGAATATGACCTTTTGCTCGCTATAAATTTCATTAAGTCTAATGCGACCGGTTATGATAGGGTTCCCATAAAATTCATAAAACTGATTTTCCCGCTTATATCTAGACTACTTCTTCATCTTGTAAATTCTATTTTTACTACGTCTAAATTTCCGACTGCATGGAAGCTGGGTCGTGTTGTGCCAATTATGAAAAGTGGTCATTATGATATTGGTAATTTGAGACCGATAACCATTTTACCTGCTCTATCAAAAATTGTTGAAAGTATTATGAAAATGCAAATTTTATCTCATTGTGAGAGTTTCTCATTGATTCATCGGAACCAGTTTGCCTTTAGGCGAAATCATAATACGACCTCACTGTTACTTTCTCTTACTGATACTATAAGGAAACGACTTGATGATCATGAATACTGTATTATGGTTTCTCTGGATCTTACAAAGGCATTTGACCGAGTCAACCACAACGTCTTGGTAAAGAAACTATGAGAATTTCAATTTTTCGAGATCTGCATGTAAGTTAGTTCACTCTTACCTATTAGAGCGATCTCAGTTTGTTTCAATTAATGGATCAAATTCTACTATTGGTGCAGTAACCTCAGGTGTGCCTCAGGGGTCTGTGCTGGGTCCTATTCTATTTCTTACTTACCTAAATGATTGTATTTCCCTTATGAACAATAATTTTTGTCAGCCATATGTATTTGCTGATGATATTTTGCTATTGTATACTGCAGATTCGAGTCAAATTGAGTATTTTGAAACCTATTTAAATAACCATCTCAGTTCAATATCCAATTGGATGTCTCTTAACTGTCTTGAGATTAATTCTGCTAAGACTAAGGCAATGACTTTTCATTTACATAACCGTAATTTTATATATCCTACGATATACACAGATGGACAAGTCATTGACTATGTGGATTCTATTAGGTGTCCCGGTGTTATTTTGGATTCCAGTCTAAATTTTGATAATCATATAAATTTCCTTTCCAATAAAATTTGTCTTATTTTAAGAAGATTATACTCAATAAAACCATACACACCTAGACTTGTAAGATATCGATTAGCTCACTCGCTGATTATGAGTCAATTTAATTATGGCCTTGAGGTCTTCTCTGGGTCTTGGTTGTATAACGTGGATATTCTTGGTGGAATTGTCAGAAAAGTTGTTCGTTATGTTTTTGATGTGAGACTTCATGAACATGATCGTGTTACACTCAAAAAAAAGATGAACTAAAAATGACGAATTTGAACTAAAAATGAGGAAAACTGATAATGATTTAGTGCTAAAGCCATTTTAACTACGAACAAGTTCATGATTTTACTTACTAAAAGGAAACTTATTAAACTTGATATTGGTATTCATTTAGTAAAACTAACTAAAAGTTTATTATACGGGAATAAAATTGAACTAAAAAATTTTAAAAATCCCAAAAATTTAGTTTAATGTATTGGCAAATTAGTTCCAAGTTTTAAGAAATATTGCATAAAATGAAGTATATATAAACTAAAAAAAACCTAATTTTACTAAAAGTTGGGTTATTTGTACTTATTTCTAGTTTGCCATGCGCTTCTTTTTTTTATAAAATTCAAGTTAAAAGTACAAGCATTTAGTCCAGAAATTAATTATACGAGAATAAAATTGAACTAAAAAAAACAAAAAAATCCAAAAATTTAGTTTAAGGTATTGGCAAATTAGTTCTAAGTTTTAAGAAATATTGCATAAAATTGAGTATATATAAACTAAAATGAAACCTAATTATACTAGAAGTTGGGTTATTTGTACTTATTTCTAGTTTGCCATGCGTTCATTTTTTTATGAAATTTAAGTTAAAAGTACAAGCATTTAGTCCAAAAATTTATTATACGGGAATAAAATTGAACTAAAAAAATAAAAAAATCCAGAAATTTAGTTAATGCATTGCCAAAAAGGTCTAAATTTTGAGAAATATTTGCGTTAAATTAAGTACATATACACTAAAGTGAAACCCAATTTTATTATACATTGGGTTATTTGTACTCATTTTTACCGTGTGTTTCCTTTTTTTCATCAAATTTAAGTTAAAATTACTAGAATTAAGTTCAAAAACTACTTAAAAATATCCTACATAAGGAAAAATTACTAACATTTAGTTTATTTTTAGGAATTTAAACTTAAAGTAATGAAACTTTATTTATTTGAAGTACGTCTAATATCTCCTAATTTAGAGAAAATTTATAAAATTGTCCTATGAATAAGTTCATTTTTATTTAAAGTAAACACAAAAAAAGATATTATATTCAATTAATGTACTTAGTGTGAGTATATATTTCTTCGTTTTGTGTAAATGTGCCCTATAGTAAAAAAAAATTATAATTAAAACAAGTTTATATTTTATTAATATAGATTTATTTTAGTTAATATATATACCTAAAATTAATACAAAATATTAAATATTATGAAATAAAAGCTTAGATATAAATATGTATGTGTACTATAATATTCTGTTCCTATTTGATTAAGAGTTATTCCAATTAAAATTCGAAAATTTAACATTTCTAGATGCTAACAGAAAAGACCAACAGTTTTTGAAAAGTATTAACCACCTCTTAATAATAGTGGGTCAAATAATTTTATCAGAGCTTTTATATGAAATTTTTGAAAATTTAAAATCCTTTTAGTTTTTTTTCTAAAATTTTGATAGAAAACTCATGATAAAGAGTCTTGAAACAAGTCAGTTTTGATATTTTTAAATTAAATGTTTGAATTAAATCTTAAAAAATATTATTTTTTAAATAAAACCTAAATTTATCTTTGATTTACTAAAAATAATTAGTGTATATTACAAAAAATTTTAATTTTTTTAATTTTCATATTTACTTGTTTTTTATTTTTGATATGATAAATACTTAAACAAAATTCCATTTGGTCTTCTAAACAAGTTTTAATCACTTCCGGTTTCTGGACGAGATCTAAAAATAAACAAATATGTTAGTAAAGCTGGTCACTAAAATATTTATTTTAATTTTAGATTAGATTTTTAAAATTATTAAATTATTGAAATTTTTTAAAATTTATGCTGTTGGATGAATATCAATGGTTTAAACTAAGGTTGGTTACCGTTATCGTTTAAATACCCTTATCGCTAAAATACCGTTACCAATACCAAAAAAATTTTTTTCTGAAAATGATATACCAAATTTTATAGCTAATGATAATAGTAAATTTTGTCGTGAAGTAATATTTTTGTGTACGATTTAAGTTATCTATGTTTGGATTCAAAACTGAAGGTCCACAAATATATAAAAGGGCCGGAGTGTTTCAAAATTCTAGGGTAATGACATAAGAAGTGGTGGAAAAAATGTACAAATGTTAACATTTCTCCACCAGACATTTTTATTTTAAAATTATTTAAATGGTGCATTTCTATTTCTGGAAATTTATTGTCACTTTCTATTTCGCCATAATTAATATTTAGTTTCCAAACAACATTATTACGTTAAAGCGCAAACTTAAAAATTGTTTACATTTGCTAATAAAATTTTAAATTTTTATTTTAAATATTTATTATTTTTTAAATATAAAATGCAATATCAACTTTAACCCCTCAATTCATAAATGCTTTGTAAATGTTATAGCAGGTTTACAAAACGTTATTTTCATACAAAATTTGTTCAATAAACCTCCTATAATTTTACAAAGCGTTTATGAATTTAGGGATAAGTATTTAAGTACTTTTAAAGTATTCATTGTTATCTTAAAATTTCTACAAGTTTAAAAATTAAAACGATGTACGTTAGGTTTCCCTACAACGAAATAAGTTGGGATTAAATCCAGTCTTATTTTGGCCAGTTAAAAGCTTTCATATATTTACCAGTCACATTTGTGACCTTGGCTCATTGATATGGGCAGATTGCTTTAATTCTTAAAAAATATTTACACAAGCCAGGTTGAACTTTCGACTTATTTAAAAAAATTGATACATAAAATAATTTACTGTCAAAAGTCAACTTAGCTAATGAAAACATTCTCCAGAAATGAATGCAGGATCCACACACTAGCATATTGGATTCTATGTTAGCCATGATTATAGACGCGAATGTTTCTATGAACCGCTATCTTAGACTATCAAAAAACTCAATGGCCGATTATAAATTACTGAAAATTACAGCAAACTGAACCAATTGTACGAACAAACAACATTATTCCGCTGATGCTCAACAATTATATTTTTTAAACTTGTATAAATTAAAAATTTGTACTAATATAAATAAAAAAAATACTTTTAAAAATGTTTAAATAATAAAGTGCTTTTGCACAATAATTTGGAAACCTTATAATACGTTTATAAAATGTATTTTGCATAAGAAATTTGTTTTATAAGTCACTTATAAATTTTAAAAGTGATAACGCATATGATAAAATTTGAAATTAGTATTTTAAATATTTATTATTTTTTAAATATAAAATGCAATATCAACTTAAAGTATTTAAGAACTCATAATGTTAATTTATAATAAGGAAATTTCCCTTGAACAAAATTAATAAATTTCTATTTAATAAATTAAAATATGTGCAAAATAATAGCACTTTGACCCTCTGCGTTTATTCTGTCATCAATTTTGACTTCTGGTCCAATACCATCACGAGAGAATGCACCTTCAAATAAAAATTTAAACAAGTCTGTTATATTTAAGACAACTATTTCATACCCCACAGCATTAGGTATCCTCCGCCGTGTTGAACGCGTTGTTTCTAGTATCTAGGAGAGTACGATTTATTTGGTGGTCTACGGATGAACTTCAATCCATCGGATCCAAATAAATTTGATTTTGTTTCGTCACTAAATAAAACCTTTGCCCATTGTTCTTTTGCCCAGTGCTTATGACGCTTTCCAAAATCGAGACGCTTCTTTGTATTCACTTGACTTATGAAGGGTTTCTTTGCTGGACGTTTGCTTCCTTTAAGCGTCTATGTGCGGTATTAACTTCGATGGTTGCGCCCAAATGTTCTGAAGCATACTGCATAAAATCTCCGGCGGTCTTATTGGGGTCGCTTTAACAATAGATATGATATTTCTGTCCTGTATTTTAATTGATTTTCGGGTTCTTCCACTCCCTATTTTCTTATGAATATAACCGCGAGCCTAATGCCGAGTTGCAATTCCTGACACAGTGGACTTGTTTCCTTGAAACATGGTTCCGATTTCAAGTAAAGCGCTGTAATAATAGCAGCACGGCTGTCATTGGATAGTTGTTTTTTGTAAAGAATAAACAATTTAGTTCAAATTTCGGGAATAAATTAAATTTTTATACTTACCTGATACATTTTCTATTTTTTCGTTGCATTGTTTTTGCTCGCACAGTTGGTAAAAACTAATTCACATAAATAAATGAAAATCAAACGACCTGAAATATGAATCTACATATCAACGAATATAATAACAAAAGATAAGCGCAAATATAAAACCATTAGAAGAAATCAAAGCAAATTTACATGATTTAGCGTAGAGTTGCATTTTTTATGCTCGCAACTGTGTGTACCCCTTAATATTAAACATATGCAAAGTTTTGACTTGTGTTTATGTTTTTAACTTAATTTATATAAATATAATATAATATACCGTTACCGAAACAACCGAAATTCGATACCGTTACTCTTACCGTTATTCGTTTCGGTAACCAACCTTGGTTTAAGCCCTATAAAATGTTGGGTTTATTAGAGTATTTAATTTTAAAGGAAATATTCCAACAAAACCTCCTATTACCTTTGCGGTGAAGGTTTTGCTGGGCTATTAAATCTTACCTATTCTTGGCGCAATTTGATAATACATAATTACTCGGGATCCATATCAACGTTTAAGAACATATAAATAAGAGAAGAAGAAAAATAGAATCAAATTAGAACAAAACACTATTTTTAGAAATTTGAATTTAATATAATATAGTAAGTAATATTTGAGTATTTGAGTTAAATTTTTGTTGGTAGAAAATAACAACTTAACCTGCTAAAATCAGCAAAAAAGTTTGCAAATGGAAATCCAATCTTAAACAAAATTTACGATAAAACATAAAGAACTTTATAAACACCGGTTAATATCGTCTTGAATTATCAATATGTATTATTATTATTAATATAATTATTTAAAATTTAATATGAATACGTGTATTCAAAAATTGTGTATTATATTATTTGCAATAATGTAAACAATTTACAAAATGTACTTCAGGAAACCCTGAAACATAATAAGCTGTGACAAAGTCAGAACCTTTTTATGGTCAATTAGAGTTCTCCTAAAGTGAACTACGATGAAGGGACGCTCTTCGTGACACACGGCGCTGTGGCTAAGGCACACTAGAGGTCCTTAGACTTCACTAATTGACCAATTAAAGGAAATCGTTGCAAAAACGAGACTGCAAATATGTAAAATCTAAATTTTTTAAGTTTTTTTAGTAATTATGCGAAAGTAATGTTTCAAAATCTTTGTCAATACACTCATAACAAAAGTCCGTACAAATAGGTCAAAATTGTGCTGGTCAAAATTATGAGTGTACATTTGAAGCTTAAACTAAAAAAACTTATATTGTATTATACTGAGTTTGCATAGTATTATACATATTTAACATTCTTGTCAACAAACAGCATTATTACATTAAAGCGCAAACTCGAAAACCATTTACATTTGCTAATAAAATATCAAATTATTAGTATTTTAAATATTTATTTTTTTAAATCGAACAAAAATCGAATATTCAATAAAATTTTTACAAGGTATAATAAAATCATTTGTTTGCCGTCACGCAATGTTGTTTAGACAAATTTTAAATTCCAATTAAAAATCTACATATATATAATTATAATATTATATAATCGAAACTGAAACGAAATGGATAAAGAACTAATATCATTTAATTTAATACGATATACCATTAAAGTCTTAAATTGTGAATACCCTCATTGTTCTGAATTATTAACGTGTTTTATTATTAATATAATTATTTAAAATTTAATATGAATACGTGTATTCAAAAACTGAGTATTATATTATTTGCAATAATGTAAACAATTTACAAAATGTACTTCAGGAAATCCTGAAACATAATAAGCTGTGACAAAGTCAGAACCTTTTTATGGTCAATTAGAGTTCTCCTAAAGTGAACTACGATGAAGGGACGCTCTTCGTGACACACGGCGCTGTGGCTAAGGCACACTAGAGGTCCTTAGACTTCACTAATTGACCAATTAAAGGAAATCGTTGCAAAAACGAGACTGCAAATATGTAAAATCTAAATTTTTTATGTTTTTTTAGTAATTATGCGAAAGTAATGTTTCAAAATCTTTGTCAATACACTCATAAAAAAAGTCCGTACAAATAGGTCAAAATTGTGCTGGTCAAAATTATGAGTGTACATTTGAAGCTTAAACTAAAAAAACTTATATTGTATTATACTGAGTTTGCATAGTATTATACATATTTAACATTCTTGTCAACAAACAGCATTATTACATTAAAGCGCAAACTCGAAAACCATTTACATTTGCTAATAAAATATCGAATTATTAGTATTTTAAATATTTATTTTTTTAAATCGAACAAAAATCGAATATTCAAGAAAATTTATACAAGGTATAATAAAATCATTTGTTTGCAGTCATGCAATGTTATTTAGACAAATTTTAAATTCCAATTAAAAATCTACATATATAATTATAATATTATATAATCGAAACTGAAACGAAATGGATAAAGAACTAATATCATTTAATTTAATACGATATACCATTAAAGTCTTAAATTGTGAATACCCTCATTGTTCTGAATTATTAACATGTTTTATTATTAATATAATTATTTAAAATTTAATATGAATACGTGTATTCAAAAGCTGAGTATTATATTATTTGCAATAATATAAACAATTTACAAAATGTACTTCAGGAAACCCTGAAACATAATAAGCTGTGACAAAGTCAGAACCTTTTTATGGCCAATTAGAGTTCTTCTAAAGTGAACTACGATGAAGGGACGCTCTTCGTGACACACGGCTCTGTGGCTAAGGCACACTAGAGGTCCTTAGGCTTCACTAATTGACCACTTAAAGGAAATCGTTGCAAAAAAGAGACTGCAAATATGTAAAATTTAAATTTTTTTAAAGTTTTTTAGTATTTATGCAAAAGTAATGTTTCAAAATCTTTGTAAATACGTTTAAAGCTTCAACCAAAAAAACTTATATTGCATTATACTGAGTTTGCATCGTTTTATACATATTTTAGATTCTTGTCAACAAACAGCATTATTACGTTAAAGCGCAAACTCGAAAACCATTTACATTTGCTAATAAAATATCGAATTATTAGTATTTTAAATATTTATTTTTTTGAAATCGAACAGGAATCGAATATTCACGTAAATGTTTACAAGGTATAATAAAATCATTTGTTTGGCATCACGCAATGTTATTTAGACAAATTTTAAATTCCAATTAAAAATCTACATATGTGACCTTCTCCGAGAAAAGGGACCTAGTGTGTGAAAATGAAGTTTTGAGAAGAACGCATTTAAAGTTTCAATTTTAATGTTTTTCTCATTTTTATCGATTTTCCCAAGTTCCCGTTTTTTGACACACTAGGTCCCTTTTCTCGGAGAAGGTCACATATACATATAATTATAATATTATATAATCGCAACCGAAACGAAATGGATAAATAACTAATATCATTTAATATAATACGATATACCATTAAAGTCTGAAACTTACTGGGAAATATGTATGTGCATAAACTGCTCCTCTTTTAGAGCAACCAGCACTTCCAACAAATCGTCAGCTTCACTTCGCTCTACATAAACTGAAAATAATATCAAGAGAGGAAAACACATTTTTTTTATAAATTGCTTTTTTAATAAAAGGTATTTTTATAAAATGTATATTTTATAAATGATACTTATTATAAAAGGTACATTTTGTAAAAGGTAATTTTTGTAAAAGAGTCAACCTTGTTCCGAAAGTTGTACACATTCATTCGGGTTAAAGAAAATACTTGAAATTTGATCTACGAAAGGTTCTTTTTATAAAATTTACATTTTAGGAAAAGTACTTTTTATAAATGGTACTTTTTATAAAAGGTACTTTTTATAAAAGGTACTTTTTATAAAAAATATTTGTATAAAAAATATTTTTATGTAAGGCACTTTTTTAATAAAAATGTAGTTTTTATATAAATACTTTTCAAATATAAATTTTAAAAATACTGTCAAGTTTTACTAAAAAAATGTATGGTTTTTTATATGTATTTTTAGTACAGGTTAGTTTAGCTTGAACTAAAACAATATAATTAGACCATATTTTAAACTTTAATTCAAATATGATAAAAATAAAAGTTCATATAACTTAACTTTTAGTTCAATTAAACTAGTTAAAACTTTGCAATAATATTAATATTTTGAACTAAAATCTAGTTAAATTAAACTTGAAGTGTTATTTTATAAGTAACTCAAATTATAATTATAAGTAACTCAAAAGCAAGTTCAGTTTTATTAAAAATATGGAATTTTATTATTGAGTGTATATGAGTAGCTAACAATTTTAGTTCAGTTTAGTTCATTTTGAACTTGAAGTTTATAATATTATGTATTTTAAATACAGTTTAGTTTAATAAACTAAAACAATGTAATTTGGCCATATTTTAAACTTCAATATAATAAAAATAACTAGAGCGTTTTTTTTTTATAAAAGGTCATATTACTTAACTTTTAGTTCAATTAAACTAATTTTTAGTTAAATTAAACTAATTTTCTAACCTTTGCAATAATATATGTAGCTAATTATTTTAGTTCAGTTTAGTTCATTTTGAACTTAGGAATACAAATTGACCATTGTTTAAACTAAACTAAAACTAATGCGATTTATTTATGAAGGTACATATTTAAGTTCAACTAAACTAATTTTCATACCTTGGCATGAACTGAAATTAAGCTAAAAGTACTATATGAAAAGAAAAAGTTAGTTTACTTTTACTCTGTATAAAGAAATGTGTAATAAGATTCATATTGTACTTTTGACTGTAACTAAGTTCAACTGAACTAAAATTTAAGTATTGAGAAATCTTATTAAACATGTGAGAAACAAGAATGATTGTGCATGTATTTGTAGCTTGGCTTTCTGTTTTAAGTTCAATATTTATTCCTTCTTAGTTAAATTATAACAATATATTAACTAATTTTAGTTAACATGCAGTTCACTAAACTAAAATTGAAAAAATATAAACTGAAAAAAGGACGCCAAGCTACACATACATTCACAAACAATACATGTTTTTCTTCACTTTTTTCACATTGTTTTTTGTTCTTTTAATTAATTAATTTAATAAGTACTTACCAATTTTTCCAACACAACACACACTTAATAAAATTTAAATATTACACTTTTAAACAAATTATTTTTAAAAAATTTAAATATTTTTATAATTTTATTAAAAAAAAACTATACATCACCCCCGCACGATGTGTATACTTTAACGAGAACTTTCGTACTGATTTTTTGTTATTTATTCTCTTTCTAGTTACTCAGATTTTTTTTTTTATTTTTGTCAACACTTGAATACTTCTGTTGTATTCTTTTCGTAGTTGCTGTTGTTTTAAGTATTTTCAACACATATATAAAAACCTGTTTTATTGAAAATAAGAGATTACTCAAACAATACCTACTTTTGCTTTTTAAGTTCATATAAACTTATTTTGAATGATAGAAAAGTATATAATAAACTTTGTTCATATAATTTTCTCAAGTTAAATAATTTGTAGGAATATAAACTATTATTAAGAAAATTTTTATTGCTTTAAGTAAAATTTCCTTAAATTTTTTTTTTAAATATTTTTTAAAAAATTATGCAAACATTTTAGTTTATGTTTACTAAATCTGAATGCAAAAGCAACTTGGAAAAATATTGAATTTTTTAGTTTTGGAAGAGTTTAAATTCTTTTACTTTAGTTAAGCTATGTACTTTATTTTGGTAAATTTATGAACTTGAATCATTTAACTTTAACTTAAATTAAAATTTAACACAGAAAATTATGATGAACTAAATTCAACGGAATAAACTATTCAGAAGCTAAAATTATTTTCTACAAATGAGTAAAATATACTTAATAGAATAACAATATAACTAATTTTTGGTAAAATAATTTGAGTAAAATTTTGAACTATTCCTGAGTTTATGAACTATTTTTTTTTATTCACATTTAGTAAATTTTCCAAATTTTGAGTTTTTTTTCGCTACTTTAAGTATAATTTAACTTATTTTAATGAACTTTTCTGGAGTTCATTTTGAACTATAGTTTAGTTCACTTTAGTTCAAACTTTTTTCTGAGTGTAGGGAGCTTGTTCCTGAATTTTTGAAATGTAGTTTCGATGATTATTTAAAATTTCGTATTTTACTTCATTTTTATAAAATTATGAAATTACAACAACCGGAACTTCTAGTGAATGGATTTTCTTTTATACATTCAACACGGAATCTCCAGATTGATGTGCCTTTAAGACATCTTTCAATATTTGATCGCTCTTTTGTAGTACGCGTCTACCAAGTTTGGAACTATTTGCCAAACAATCTTAAACTTTTTTCATATTCGTTTTTAACATATAAACGTAAACTACTTGATTATTTTAACGGAATTCTACCTTGACATATTTGGCATAAATCCGTTACGTATTCCTTTTCTTCTTCTTTGTCTCTTGCTATAGGTACTTATTTCCGTACTTTTTTCCAATATTCATATGGCTGGGGAGCCACTTATAAACTTGAATGGTAATATTTGTATATATATATTAATATATTTAAGTTGTATCTTAACTGTACATTAGGCTGGGTCGATTTGTGGGGAGGCAAAAAAATCGCCCATGGCTCAGGGAAAATCGTATTCTAGGGATCAAAATAAGAAACTTTGCCGAAGGAACCATACCTCTAAAACGAATTCTACTACCCCTAACTGTTGACTTTTGTCCCGTAGGGTCAAGTTTTGAAAAATCCCACTTTGACCCATTTAGAGTGCCCCAATCGAGTCCAAATGTATGACCGACCCCCACTAACTTTGGAGGGCCGATCCACCCATGCCAGTGGTACACCCCCTGGAACTCCCCTGGGGGGTTCCCCATACAAACATTTTAAAAAATCACCATTTTTGGCACTTTATTTTATTATTTTTTATTTATTTTATTTATTTTTATTATTTTATTTATTTTTTCTCCTTAGAAATTTATTTAGTCAGAACATATGTAAATGAAAAAATTAATTTAACTTAGTAATAGTAATATGGTTCCTTCGGCAAAGTTTCTTATTTTGATCCCTAGAATACGATTTTCACTGAGCCATGGGCGATTATTAAATCGACCCGCCCTACTGTACATAGTTGATTATCTAACAATACATAAATAATTGGCCATGAAGGCTTTCTTTGTATTGATATTAAATAAATAAATAAAAATAAAAAATAAAAAAATAAATTGTCTCTATATGGAAAACTTTTTGGGTATGGCATGACCCAGAATCGAACCGGCA
Source organism: Leucophora obtusa (assembly GCA_949987735.1). Taxonomy (NCBI): domain Eukaryota; kingdom Metazoa; phylum Arthropoda; class Insecta; order Diptera; family Anthomyiidae; genus Leucophora; species Leucophora obtusa. Next base: position 4,616,671 of record OX465297.1, read on the forward strand.
AGCCTCGTATCATCACCTCTTAACGAAAAATGACACGGTCGGCACAGCGATGTGATTGTGGCTAATTGAAGTTTTGTCAGTCACAGCCTACACAATGTGTGTTTTGTAATCAAAAAAATGTATGGTTTTTTATATGTATTTTTAGTACAGGTTAGTTTAGCTTGAACTAAAACAATATAATTAGACCATATTTTAAACTTTAATTCAAATATGATAAAAATAAAAGTTCATATAACTTAACTTTTAGTTCAATTAAACTAGTTAAAACTTTGCAATAATATTAATATTTTGAACTAAAATCTAGTTAAATTAAACTTGAAGTGTTATTTTATAAGTAACTCAAATTATAATTATAAGTAACTCAAAAGCAAGTTCAGTTTTATTAAAAATATGGAATTTTATTATTGAGTGTATATGAGTAGCTAACAATTTTAGTTCAGTTTAGTTCATTTTGAACTTGAAGTTTATAATATTATGTATTTTAAATACAGTTTAGTTTAATAAACTAAAACAATGTAATTTGGCCATATTTTAAACTTCAATATAATAAAAATAACTAGAGCGTTTTTTTTTTATAAAAGGTCATATTACTTAACTTTTAGTTCAATTAAACTAATTTTTAGTTAAATTAAACTAATTTTCTAACCTTTGCAATAATATATGTAGCTAATTATTTTAGTTCAGTTTAGTTCATTTTGAACTTAGGAATACAAATTGACCATTGTTTAAACTAAACTAAAACTAATGCGATTTATTTATGAAGGTACATATTTAAGTTCAACTAAACTAATTTTCATACCTTGGCATGAACTGAAATTAAGCTAAAAGTACTATATGAAAAGAAAAAGTTAGTTTACTTTTACTCTGTATAAAGAAATGTGTAATAAGATTCATATTGTACTTTTGACTGTAACTAAGTTCAACTGAACTAAAATTTAAGTATTGAGAAATCTTATTAAACATGTGAGAAACAAGAATGATTGTGCATGTATTTGTAGCTTGGCTTTCTGTTTTAAGTTCAATATTTATTCCTTCTTAGTTAAATTATAACAATATATTAACTAATTTTAGTTAACATGCAGTTCACTAAACTAAAATTGAAAAAATATAAACTGAAAAAAGGACGCCAAGCTACACATACATTCACAAACAATACATGTTTTTCTTCACTTTTTTCACATTGTTTTTTGTTCTTTTAATTAATTAATTTAATAAGTACTTACCAATTTTTCCAACACAACACACACTTAATAAAATTTAAATATTACACTTTTAAACAAATTATTTTTAAAAAATTTAAATATTTTTATAATTTTATTAAAAAAAAACTATACATCACCCCCGCACGATGTGTATACTTTAACGAGAACTTTCGTACTGATTTTTTGTTATTTATTCTCTTTCTAGTTACTCAGATTTTTTTTTTTATTTTTGTCAACACTTGAATACTTCTGTTGTATTCTTTTCGTAGTTGCTGTTGTTTTAAGTATTTTCAACACATATATAAAAACCTGTTTTATTGAAAATAAGAGATTACTCAAACAATACCTACTTTTGCTTTTTAAGTTCATATAAACTTATTTTGAATGATAGAAAAGTATATAATAAACTTTGTTCATATAATTTTCTCAAGTTAAATAATTTGTAGGAATATAAACTATTATTAAGAAAATTTTTATTGCTTTAAGTAAAATTTCCTTAAATTTTTTTTTTAAATATTTTTTAAAAAATTATGCAAACATTTTAGTTTATGTTTACTAAATCTGAATGCAAAAGCAACTTGGAAAAATATTGAATTTTTTAGTTTTGGAAGAGTTTAAATTCTTTTACTTTAGTTAAGCTATGTACTTTATTTTGGTAAATTTATGAACTTGAATCATTTAACTTTAACTTAAATTAAAATTTAACACAGAAAATTATGATGAACTAAATTCAACGGAATAAACTATTCAGAAGCTAAAATTATTTTCTACAAATGAGTAAAATATACTTAATAGAATAACAATATAACTAATTTTTGGTAAAATAATTTGAGTAAAATTTTGAACTATTCCTGAGTTTATGAACTATTTTTTTTTATTCACATTTAGTAAATTTTCCAAATTTTGAGTTTTTTTTCGCTACTTTAAGTATAATTTAACTTATTTTAATGAACTTTTCTGGAGTTCATTTTGAACTATAGTTTAGTTCACTTTAGTTCAAACTTTTTTCTGAGTGTAGGGAGCTTGTTCCTGAATTTTTGAAATGTAGTTTCGATGATTATTTAAAATTTCGTATTTTACTTCATTTTTATAAAATTATGAAATTACAACAACCGGAACTTCTAGTGAATGGATTTTCTTTTATACATTCAACACGGAATCTCCAGATTGATGTGCCTTTAAGACATCTTTCAATATTTGATCGCTCTTTTGTAGTACGCGTCTACCAAGTTTGGAACTATTTGCCAAACAATCTTAAACTTTTTTCATATTCGTTTTTAACATATAAACGTAAACTACTTGATTATTTTAACGGAATTCTACCTTGACATATTTGGCATAAATCCGTTACGTATTCCTTTTCTTCTTCTTTGTCTCTTGCTATAGGTACTTATTTCCGTACTTTTTTCCAATATTCATATGGCTGGGGAGCCACTTATAAACTTGAATGGTAATATTTGTATATATATATTAATATATTTAAGTTGTATCTTAACTGTACATTAGGCTGGGTCGATTTGTGGGGAGGCAAAAAAATCGCCCATGGCTCAGGGAAAATCGTATTCTAGGGATCAAAATAAGAAACTTTGCCGAAGGAACCATACCTCTAAAACGAATTCTACTACCCCTAACTGTTGACTTTTGTCCCGTAGGGTCAAGTTTTGAAAAATCCCACTTTGACCCATTTAGAGTGCCCCAATCGAGTCCAAATGTATGACCGACCCCCACTAACTTTGGAGGGCCGATCCACCCATGCCAGTGGCACACCCCCTGGAACTCCCCTGGGGGGTTCCCCATACAAACATTTTAAAAAATCACCATTTTTGGCACTTTATTTTATTATTTTTTATTTATTTTATTTATTTTTATTATTTTATTTATTTTTTCTCTTTAGAAATTTATTTAGTCAGAACATATGTAAATGAAAAAATTAATTTAACAAAAGTCAACAGTTGGGGGTAGTAGAATTCGTTTTAGAGGTATGGTTCCTTCGGCAAAGTTTCTTATTTTGATCCCTAGAATACGATTTTCACTGAGCCATGGGCGATTATTAAATCGACCCGCCCTACTGTACATAGTTGATTATCTAACAATACATAAATAATTGGCCATGAAGGCTTTCTTTGTATTGATATTAAATAAATAAATAAAAATAAAAAATAAAAAAATAAATTGTCTCTATATGGAAAACTTTTTGGGTATGGCATGACCCAGAATCGAACCGGCAAGCCTCGTATCATCACCTCTTAACGAAAAATGACACGGTCGGCACAGCGATGTGATTGTGGCTAATTGAAGTTTTGTCAGTCACAGCCTACACAATGTGTGTTTTGTAATCAGAAGAGCCAGAATTAACTGATCCATGAGAAATTTATTTCTTTCAATTGGAATGCTTTTGTTAATTTTTCCTATTGTTAATTTTTTTTTAAATTGAATTCTACGCCCGTCCTCATGCTTTTTGATACTTTCTGGAAGGGTAAAAAAACGTTCATAGAATTATTTCTTACTGTGGACTCGAATGGTAATGTCGGAATTTACTGTGTAGGAAACACGACCTAAAATCGTTATTTTAACCCGCGGAACGGAGTGCGTGTATTATCACATAAATTGATTAAAATAAAACTACTTCTATGAATGTTTTAAAAAACATTAATCACTTAGGATCAGGGACGTAACAGTAATAACTTTTATTCGTCTTGATGATGTCATCCTGATTATATAATATCCTGATGATGTCAACTGGTGTTAATAAAATGTTGAACAGTGATTTAAAGTGAGTAAATATGTATATTCCAGCAATGTCCGGCATTCAATTTATGTCAATTTTTAATTGTTATTTTAGTATCAAATAAAAAATTTAGTGCTTCGGTTTTTCAAAAAAATCATTCTGTAACTTTTATAAAAAGTTTTAAAATAAAAATCAAAAAACAACAGAAATTTATAGAGTAAAATATAAAAATTGAGAAAATTAAAAGTTTTGCCAAACTTTGTGATTTTTTGTGCAATATGATTTATAAAATATAGTGCATTATTGAAATATTATAATTAAAAAAATTTGGGTTGTGACTTTTTAATAAATATAACAGTTATTTTGGGTCTCTGCTTAGGATTTCTTCCGGACCTACATGCCTCATTTGTATTATCGGAATGTCTTCATTTGTTCAATATTGCAAAAATTTTATTTTGCCCTTTCTCGCTTAGTGTTTTGGCGGATAAGTTAAACGTATAAGTTGTGGTAATTCAAGCTCTATTGCTTTTTTAATATGCTACCTTAAGCTTTTAAGCTTGAGCAGCGAAGTAGAAGGAAACCGAAAAGTAATAATCATTTTAACCGCTTTTTAATTTCTTCTCGAATGTGTCACATCTAATATACGTCATAATTCTCTATTAAAAGCTACCAGTTCTCTTATCATTTTAAAAAGTAAAATATTAAAAATAAAATTGCTTTCCTCCCGCCTTATAGGAAGAGGCTTTAAAGCCGGATGTCGTTAGTGATGCTGATTTTAGATCAATACCCTTTATTTCTACAACATATGATGTACTGGATAATTCTACCGATCGCTCATTTCTTCTTATGGATGCCAATGAATACTTATACATAGCCACACCAGAATTATTTTGTAAAAAATTAAAATGTCCCGACATAACCAAAATCAAAGTAGTTACCATATTTGGCAATACGGGAGATGGCAAATCTCATACCATGAATCATGCATTTTTTAAGGGGGAAGAAGTATTTAAAACATCACCAGAACAAAACTCTTGCACATTGGGAGTTTATGCAGCTATGCAACCGGATATAGGTGTATTATGTTTGGATACTGAGGGTCTGCTCTCAACTTCGTCAAGAAGTACTCGACGTATGCGTATGTTACTTAAGGTAGTTTACAATTAATTTATATAAATAGTGGTGATGGATTGCAAGCACTAAAACAATATTGATTTTTAAATTATAGATTTTAGCCATATCAGATATTGTCATATATCGTACTCGATCAGAACGTCTACATAGTGATATGTATGATTTTTTGGGCACAGCATCAAAAGCATTTTGTTTACATTTTTCACAAGCTCTACAAACGCTATCGATGCAAGGGGCTGCTAATTTAGGGCCAGCGGTTATAGTATTTCATGAAACTAGACACACAAAACCATTGGAAGATTGTAAGTTTCTCATAATGAAAAATTAATATAAAGTTGGTGTAAAAATATATTTTTGCTTTTAAAATATTTCTTCAGCTGTTGAAGAAAGTGCTGAGGAAAAGCTGCGTGAAAGTTTTTCTCGTTTAAATTACGATATCAACGCTTTTAGTTCTTTACGTTATGTAGGCATACAAACCTCTTCTACGGGCTCAACCGACTACAGTAAACTTATTTATGCTTTACGTTCTGATCTAGAAAATACCACAGTTAGAATTCCACGACAACCTAGTGTTATATTCAAAGCAATGAGGGCATTAAATAAAAAATTTTCTGGTGAAATCGTTGAAAAATCTATTAATCCCTTTCCTGAACAGTATTTTACATGTCCCGTACTCTGTGCATCATGTAATAGACGTTGCCAACGTTCTATGGGTCATGACGGAGAAGATCATTTAAGTTCACAGCCTTGTCAACATCAACATCAATTTGAAAATAAAGTAGAACTTTGCAAATCATGCTATAACAATGGACGTGAGGTCTTGGTATCACGCATTGACGGTTGGACTCACTGTATTATAAATTGTCCGCATTGTGGTGAAATAGCAAGAATGTGGAAATATTGGAATGGTACTCTGGAGTGCGATGCTGTTCGCTCACAAACGGTACATGTATGGAAAGATAGTAATATTTCACCCAAAGGCCCCTCCCATTCAGGACAAATGGTCTTAGATAGGGTCTCTTATGTATGTGAAGCCTTTACAAATTTTTCGTCACAACCCACAGGAGTTCTTAAGGAATGGTGTGCTGATAAGGTAGCACCTAAATATTGGAAGCCTAATCATGAAATAACGGTAAGTTTTGCACAATTTTTTAAGACTATTATGCAAACATTTTTTGTATTCCCATTTTTGTTCTCTAAATCAGTCTTATTCGACTTATTCTGGTAAAAGTTTAAAATTTGTCTGCAAAATAAAATATCAGCAATTCTGTAACTTTTTAATGGCAAAATTCGGTAGTCAAATTGTCAAGTTTCCATACTAGACTGGCAACTTCCGAATTTCATCGTTAAAAAGTAAGAGAATCCCACTACAGAGCGAGAGGTTTTTGATACTAAAATATATTCAGAATTGTAATAAAACTGCCAATCGGGATTGGGTTAAAAAAATCGCGGTATTCGGGATTCAAAAAATAGGATTCGGGGACGGATTTAGATTTTCAGGTTCCTGGAATTTTTTTTGCGACCCCGAGATCTCTTACTATTTGAGGACCGCAATGTGTAAAAATATAAAACATTTTTCATTTACACGTTTTATTACATTATCTTGTATTTCAATTAATTAAATAAATATTGACGGCTTAATGTAGAAAAGCCCTAACACGATTTGTTATTTCTTTAGAGAATAAAAAAAAAACGTAATAAAATCTGAAAAACGTTGGACTCTCAACTTTACTTGAATGTAATTTTTTATTTTATTGTTGCCAGTATTTATTAAAGTTGCATTTTAAGAAATTTTATATCGAAAGTTTAGGAAAAACAGTACTGGTAAAGCACTAATGTGAGTATTACCGGTTTTATAAAAAAATTTGTGCTTTGCCAGTACTATATTTTCGAACCGTCGGCAATTTCTGGCTCGGTAACTAATCTACTTCATTAAAAAAGATCGCTTAAATTTTTATAATAGAGTTTTTATAGATGTAGGAATTTTTATTGTTGGACCGAAAATGGCGCCCAACGTAGGGCTTTTGTTATAGAGTATCTTTTTAGATTAAAGGACTTCCATAATATCGTAGGATAAATTAGCTGTCCGTTAGAAATTTTGTGTCATAAAACTTGTCCTAAGATTTTAAAGGATCGCCATATTGACGTTAGTTCTTCACTTTATACAATATTTCAAAAGTTGAAATTCGCATCACAGGAAAAGAGTGACGCGCAACGTTAGGTCATCGTTTTATACTAAGAACAATTGTCTAAATTCTTATCGTACGACAATATTCCATCAACTTAAAGACGGGATTCTGTTAAATTTTTTTATTTTTTACCAGAAAATTAGTTATCAGGTTTCGATCGTATTGTTTAAAAAAGTTTAAGGAACAACCATTTCTTGATTTGCGACTTAGTTTGGCAATTCGATGGAGGGGCTTTCTGGATTAAAGTGAATAAAATGATAAATCGAGTATAAGAAAGTTATCAAGTTCGACTTAGTAAATGGCATAATTGTAGTAATTCTTATCGGAACTTTCGCTGTTAATGAGAGACTGTATATAAAAAAACTTTAAATTTGAAGGGTTTAGGCCGAGTTTTTAGGATGTTGTAGATTATCTTTAAACTAAGTTTAACGCATTTTGTATCTGGAATCAGGGGGTAACTGAGTAACTTGATTCGAAAAAAATTTTCGAATTCGTAAATCTTGCAAATATTGTTAAAAATATAATTCTGTATAAAAATTCTACTTTTTAATTTATTTTTATCCTAAACCTTTGTACACTACATATAAAAATTCAAAAAGGAAGATTTTTGCAAAATTTTTTCTTATTACAAAAGGTACAAAATTTACGAATTCGAAAATTTTTTTTCGAATCGTGTTACGCGTTAACCCCCCTGTTTTTGAGATCTGATTTATTGTGTTTTATTTTAATAAAGATCGAAATTCAAAGCAAGAAAAAGTTTTTCCGGCAAATGTTTGTTTGTAAACTTGGAAAGGGTTGACAAAATTCCTTTTCAGTTTATCTAAACCAAGTTTAACGGGATCCCAAAAACTCGACCTTAATACTACAACATTTTAGCGTAAAACTTCTTATAGCAAATCATATCAATGGCTCCCAACTTTCGAAGTTTAAAGAATCGAGTAATGATATTATTAATTGGCCACTAGGCTTTCAAATTACAAAATGGTGATAAGAAAAAACTTTTCGAAATTGTTAGTCCAAAAGAAATTTGTTTGCCTAGTCCAAATAGTTAATTAATCAGTTCTATCGTAAGACTTTTTAAGAGTTTAAAGAATTGAATCTCGACATAATTGTGTAATTGATCGTAAGGCCGCCAAAAATCTTATTGCATTACTTCTTCATCAAACCATTACATAATTTAAGATCAAATGATTGATTAAACAATTTTAAAATTTTTTCAAGTTAGTAAAAATTTTAAATATTGCAGAAATTGTAAAGATAACATCTCTAGTAATTATTATGATTTCTACATTAGCCCCCACACGAATATGACACTAAAGTGGAGTTTCCGTCTAAAACGTGTGTTTCGTTGTTGTTCTCAAAATGCTAGTGCAAGACGGAAATTTTACTTTGTGCCGTCTTTATAAATCACCGGTTAATCTTATCTCGCAATTGCCCTTGGTTAGCATTGTGCATCTTGTAAGAAAAACTTTGAAAGGATTGGTTTACGTAAACATCATTGTCGTGGTTGTGGTGAAGGTTTTTGTGACGCCTGTAGCCAACATAGAATGCCAGTACCTGCCCGTAAATGGTTTGAATGTGTGCGAGTCTGTGGTGATTGTCGCCAGCAACTTATAAAACATCCGGATCATACACCAGGTATAATCATTTAATCATTAATAAAAATAATAATGATAATCTTTTAAAATCTAATATAGCTCAAGAACCACAAACTAACGATAATAATCATAACTCTCCAAATCATTCGTTAGGACCTTCTACTTCAGCGACAGGCACTAATCCAGAAGAAACCGATGTTACTGTACGCAAATGTGGTGAAACTTTATATAATACGGTCAGTAAGGTAGCTTTAGCCGCTATAGAATGCACCAAAGGTTAGTGCGGAATTTAATACAAACATTTGAGTATACATCTAAATAGAAAGCCTTTTTTGATTATGTTTATTCTTTTTTTTTATATAGAAATTATAAAAGATACGGCTAGACCTGACTATTGGGTACCCGATGCTGAAGCTGTACGTTGTCACATTTGCAAAATGCAATTTGGCACTGCAGAAGAATTGGTAATAGCCCATGTTTTAAGCAACACACCACAAAGTCCTCAAAAAGCATTTAAGGGTGGAGATTGCAAGAGACATCATTGTCGCAAATGCGGTCAGGGTGTATGTGCTGACTGCTCCAAAGCTCGTAGACCAGTACCTGATCGTGGTTGGCTAGATGATGTACGAGTCTGTGATGTTTGTGTTAATGATACCGATTTTGCTGCTGCACCCTCCTCAACTTCCAGTAATCCTTCTCATCAGCCGACGAAAATCCCTTTAGATGATCCAAAAACCAAAGTTGAATAATTTTGTTTTCCTTATGTTTTTAAGATAATTTGGAGATTATGTACTCCACAGTTTTGTATTTGTTTGTTTTTTTTAAACGTCTTCTTCTTGTGATATTGAATACCATTATTATATGTTAAAAATCATATAAGAAAGGTTAGTAAAAAAAATTATATATTAATTTAACAAAAATAACTTCAAATTTTATTTTCTGAATATCATTCTATTTAGCTTTTAAAACCAATTGTTTGTAATATTAATTGCATTGCATTTCATTTTAGTGAATTTGTTTTTTGGTATCAAATCAGCTGGCATCTTTCATCGTAGCGTGGCTTTTCCTTGGGAAAACGACTATTTTAAAATGCAAATTAATTTTGGTTCTCAATAAAATGTCAGTAAAAAAAGAATTGAAAAAAATAAGCAATATTGATGTGCTGCTAGACTTTTTATTGCACCATTCAACAATATTATACTTTTGTAAGGCAAATTAAATTCTGAAAAGAAATTCGAATAGTATTTCGTAACTGGTAAATATGTCGCTCAGAGTTTGAATAAAATTGGCGTTTACAATTTATTCTATTGAAAACCATTGTTGTAATGTATAAGAATTAAGAATTTAGGCACTATTTAAGGAATTGTTTATGATTTGCCTTCTTTTCGAAAATTATTTTAATTACTTCACAAAATTTAAATTGCCTTAAATCTGCTGTGTGGTGTTTAAAAAAATAATTCGTAGGTGTAAATAAGAAGCGTTAATATGCGAGGAGCAATAATAGATGTGGTAATAGCCATATACCAGTACTCTTAATCACGTGATAGTTTTTTTTCATACACGTTGATAAATAATGCTTTATTTAAGACACACAAAAACTAAGCTTTTTATAAACTTAAAAAGAAACAATATTTAACTAAAATATAAAAAAGCACCACTGAGTGCTTATGTCAGCGTATAACTACAAAAGCAATTCAGGAAATAATGTTTAAATCTCAGAATTTAAAAGGAAACTTTCTAGATTTTTATGTTTATTTTGAAAATATAATTAATGCTAACATTATTAAGCTCAAAACCGTTTATTATACAGTTCTGTGGCAAACGTTGTGCCAGTGCTATGTTGATGAAATACTGTTTTTCAGCACATTTCAATGTTAGTTAAAAAAAATCCTGAATTACTTTTGTTAAAAATAATAATTTTTGTCATTTATACATACTTAAATTAAGTTGAAAATTAACTATATACACTAAATATATATTAATTAACAAAATATAAAGCTTACAGCACAGATCCCTGATTCGTTAAATCCTGTAAATATGATTCCACAAAACGTACCACCTTAGGGCGCAATTTAAAGGTACACCTAAATACCACCACAGTATCGGTAATAGCTTTTAATGGCTCTGCATAAACATTAGCCTCATTTTTCTCAAATACTTCCACATCACTGGCCGATGAAACACTTGTACTACTCTGGCCACCACCACCCGATGAAGAGGAGGAAGAGTGTTCATCCTCGGCCTCCTTTGTAAAACATTGTGATGATAAACAGGACGTTATGAGTTTGAAAATATCCAAGATATAATTATCATCCATTCTATAGCTTAGTAAAAGATCAGCCGTATATTGTAAAAACAAACGTTGAGCCATGGTTGAAACCACACTTTCTGTACGAATTGGAATGTTTAAAACACTAACTAAAGAATTATTACTAATACTATCAGACAAACCCAATTGAATGTCATCGGGTAGACAATGTAAGACTATTTTAGCGGTAAAATCTCGTATGTCAAAATCATCGTCCATCAAGAGATTCAGCATAAGGCGGATGTAAGAACGAATAAAATTTAAGCGTTTCTTTTCCAAAGATTTCGGATAGTGAACAGCTATATGTGCTAAAATGGTAGCTGCTTTAAACCTGTAAAGAGAGAATATAAAATTCTAAAGTGAATTTCTAAAGGTATAAAGAAAATATGTTTTTAAATGCCAACGAATGTTATTTAAAATAAGATTTAAAAGCTCTTTAGAATGGTCTAATGTTTGTACATCCTACTAAAAAGAGGCCCCTGATTTGACTTCAGACTGGAGTTCTAAATTATTTTTTGATTTTTCTTTAAAATAAACTTTTAAAAGGAGTCAGAACAGAATTTAAAAATAATTGAGCTTTAAGGGGCGTCCAATTTGTCGCTGGAATGGCTCATCATCCATTCTATAGATTAGTAAAAGCCAATTAATCTTCAGAAAATAGTTTCAAAAGACCTCTTCTAAAGAACGGACTTCTAATGCTTACATCCAATTATTCGATTAGACAAAATGTACTTTTACAATGTGCTTTAAGTTTAATATTTATTACAACAAACTCAAGGGAATTTATATTGGATTTGGATTTTTCCTACATGTTGCATTTAGCACGGATTTAAAATTCTGAGGTGAATATCTTTATTTAAGAATCAAAATAGCTCTTGTCGTATTTAAACAGAGACTATTAATTATAGAGATAGGAAATCAAAACTTACATTTCTCACCGGTAGGGAACGATGAAATTTAGTATCACCTGAGCAACTATTTAGTATAACTTTAGTATCAGCTGAGCCTATATTTAAAAACTCAAAAATTGTTGAAAACTGGGCAAAATAAGAAAAAATCAAGCGCAAAATATGTTCAAATAATAAAACTTGAGAATTCCTTTTTTTTTTTGCTTTTTTGTTTGTTATTATTTCAATTTAAATAAAAAAAGAAAATTGTCAGTTTTTTGAACAAAGTGCCATCTAGTGATAACGATGTCGTTATAACTTTTGTTTTTGGTGATGCCGTACCCCTGTATTTAAAACCCTAAAATAATCGATGCCGAAAAATTACGCCTGCATACGAAATGACATTTTTTATTTTGAAATTTATAAATATAACTCACGACAAATTCATTGCAATTTAGAGTACAGATTAGGGATGCCAATCGGAATTGATATTTGACAATCCCGAGATTAGGGATTTTTCGTGTTCTGAGGATTTTACGGCATTTTTCTGGATTCCGGGATTTTATTAATTTATTACTCATATATACTGTTCAATAGGCCTTCCAATGCCATTTCATTTAAGTATAATATTGGGAGAAACTGAGAACAAAAATGTTCGCCCAACAAAAAAAAAAGTCCACCCATGTTATTGGTCAAAAAAAATTTTTTTGCTCAAAATTATATTCAAACGAAAGGAAATTGATAGGGCATTTAATAAAAAATGCTTTTCAGTGCCAAGTTCCTTTTAGTTTTTGAGAAAATGACGCTTAATGAATATCGATTAGGAAAATTTAATTTCACCAAATTCCGTACTAAATCTGAAAATCTTCTAAAGAGTTATTAACTGTTCAATTCCGATGCCCCTTCATTTGAGTATAATATTGGGGACTCTACCTACTGTATAGTCCATTTTTTTGGGCAGAAATATTTATATTTAATATTTATTTATATATTTAGGTCAATATTATATTCAAACAAAAGGAAATTGCTAGGGAATCTAATAAAAATGCTTTTTCGATTAATGAATACCCAATATATAATTTTGCTGGAATTCAACTTAAAATAAAGCATAATTCCAGTCAACCTTTAAATTTTCAAGCCTTATATTATACTTGAATTGTACTGTAATTCAATAGCGCATTACAGAAAAAGGGATACTTGAATCCAAGTCGAACATAGATATATGTACTTGAATTCAAGGATTGAATTGCAGTTTAATTAAAGTCGAACTATATTTAAAAAAAATACTTGAATACAAGCCCTTTATTGCGGTTTAAAAAAAGACTTGAATAAAAGCCCTTTATTCCAGTTTAAAAAAAGCCTTATATAAAGGGCGATTTTTTTAAGCCCGATAGAACTTACGAAAGGGTTAACTGTCAAACGAACTGCCATACTGCACTCACTTTTTGACATTTATTATCAGTATACTCTGGCAAATCATCATGAATAGATAGGCGCTTGAACAACGCTACCAAATTAAACAGATTTACTTTGAAAATCAGTCATCAATTCGAGCAACTTCTAGACGACTTCGTAATTTTTATGGATCGTCCATCTGAGCGGAAATTCTGTAACTTTTTAACGATAAAATTCGATTGTCAACTTGACAAGTTTTCATAGTAATTTTTTCGTTAAAAAGTTAGAGAATCCCACTACTGACCAAGCCATCCGTCGAACGGTGGATAGATTTCATACCACATACTCTCCAAATTATGCAATAACACCAACACTTTGAAGGAATGTGCGTACTGAAGAGAATATCGCCGCTGTAAATGGAAGTGTGTAAGAAGATCCAAATTTATCGATTCGTCGTCGGTCGCATTAATTGGGGCTCTGTCCGTCCACTACGTGGAAAATTTTGCGCAAAGATCTTGGCCTACAAGCGTTGAAGATCCAGCGGGTGCAGGAATTAAAGCCACAAGATCATGTCATGCGTCGTTCTTTCGAGGATTGGGCTCTAGGACAGTTGAAAACTGAGCCGATGTTTTATCGGAAAATTGTATTTGTATTTATTGTTTTCGTATTTATTTTATTTCATATGTTGTAAGAAAACAAAAAAGCATTTGTTTTTTCTTTTAATTTTAATAAATATTTGGCTGCGAGCCATTAAAAAGTTTAAGCTGTACTTATTATTTTGGCCATATGTGTATAAGATTTACACTTTTTAGTAAAAACGCATATCTTAAAATATTTCATTATTACCTTAAACAATCCGGTTGCCAAGGTTGTGATATTTCTGTTAAATATTCCAAACAAAGTTGTGCACATTTATATTCTACTCCTTGATTTTGTACTATACGTTCCACACATAGCATCATGGGTGATTTAACATCTCCAGGATGTTTTTTAGATTCTCGTATCAAATGCGTCAAGGTAAAATCAAAATTCGATAACAAACTTAATATGGCATACGATTTCATAGCTGCTTCTGGATAATACAAAGGAAGTTTCACTACCTCCTTTAACGTGGCTTGCAAAGCCTTACTATCTCTAAGTTCAGTAGACAACTCTCTCAGGGTGTCATCATTTAAAATTCGTATAAATTGATATTCTGCTGGCATTATTTCAAATTCATTTAATATTTCACTGCATTCATAATCTTCTGGCAAGGAGGTAGTATCATCTAATGTTTTAGCTTTTAATAATAAAAGTAACATTATATTAAGGCAGGTTTCAGCTTGTTCTAAAGGCAAATTGGTTATAGGAGGACTTAATGTATAGTCAGATAGAGCACCATAAGGCAGGGTTAAACGCATGATATGCAAATTGTATAGGAAATTCGATTTATGTAAAACGGGATAATAAAAGACCATATTCGGATCACATAATGTTGGTAAAGTGGAGAAATATAATAATTGTTGTATAATGGCAGGATCAAAATTAAGGGTAGATAAACTAAAAATAAATTCGAAATTTTTATTAACAGACAAAAACTAAATAAAGATTTTAAATGCTGCATAAAATTTGTATTACCAACCTGTTTAAAATTTCGATATAGATATCTAGCATTACTTTTAGCATGACGGGATTTTTAAGTTTTAAACGTTCATGTATACTAACTATGGAACAAGTGATATCGGCAATCAATACATCAGTTAATAAAGATTTATGATATTTTACCAAATACAAAATCTAAATGATCAAGAAAAAAAATTCAAAAAATAAGTTGAAGCAGTTTTAATAAGTACTAGTGAAGACAACTTTATAATCCCCATTATTTAAAAAAGACATACTTTTTTGTTTTATCTGTACAACAAATTGAATTTCTAATATATTTACGATTGATTTTCTGAATAGGATTCTACAGGTTGTTGCTTTTTAAATATATTTGATTGATCTTTAGAAGAGCTTCTAAAATAATAACTCTGTATTTTGAGAAAGTACTTTTTTTTTGGATAAATGATGGGTTTTTGAAAAGTATTCCAAAAATAATTTTGAAGGATTTAAGGTTGATTGTTAAAAATTTCAGAAATAAATACGATCTACAGACTTTTTTTTAAAAAGATTTTGAAAAACGTAAAGTTAGTAACTTTCAAATTTAATATAATGGAGATTATAACACTTTCAAAATAAAAACCTACTTGTAACAGATAACCATGTAAAATGTTGTACTCAAATTCATAAGCACCATCAGACATTAGCTACAAAAAAAAAAAAAATCCATAAAAAAATTCTCTTTCATAACTCGCATACAAACTTACCACAATCTCGGCACATTTTGTTAGTATCATTGTTATCACCTGATCTTTAGTTATTAAAGCCACTATAGCCTTGGCTGCTAAATATCTAGTTTGCATTTCTGGGCAACCACCACATTTCGAGATAGAAGGTATAAATTCAGATAATTTTAAATTGGATTCGGTGCCTTCCAAGGCAGAAGGATATAAACGACTTAATATTAATAATAATGGATGCAACTTATGAGCCTTTTGTTTTTGCTGTATTAAATCACTAGCCTGTTGTAACTGTTCCAAAAAGAAATCATACAATTTGGGATAACGTATAAAAAATACTCTTCCTGTCATTTTATTGCGTATATTTAAATTTTCCGAATCTTTAGTACGTTGTACACCAAAGATTCGTGTTATAAGAGCGGCAAAAAGTAAAGTGGCTGAATTTTTTTCAGACCAATTATTAGCATCATAACCACGTATAGCAGCCATTACTCCTTCAGCTACAAATTCTCCGACAGCATCACTTAAATCGGTACATCTAAATAAAGCTCTTAATATATTTAAAGCATGAGTACGGGATTCAGAATTTTTTTCTGTAGAGGAACATAATTGTAACAGATGAGACATACAGTACATTAAAGATTTTGTAGATCCCACTTGTAATTCGGAAGTTATTAGAGCTTGTACCATAAATGGTACTCCTGCACTTCTACGGGTTGCGCAAATTTTCTCATTGTTTAAATCATCTTTGGATATAAGATTTAATAAATCTCTTAACCATATCATGGGTAAGGAATTTAAATCATTCGATTCCACTGTCCATAAACGACAACATAATTTTGAAAATCCTACATAGGCTTGTTCAAAAGCTCCTCTATGTTTGGTTTCCGACAGTAGTAACTTAAAATGTTCTCCTATTTCTAATATTTGTTCTTTGGTTATAAGAAAATGTTCCGTTAATTTATTAAATTGTATAGGAGAACATATTACAATTTCTCCCAAGATTAAGGAAACATCTTTCACTGTGCGCCAGGCACATAACAAAACCATTTGTGGTGTAGTTTTTATCGATGACATGTCAAGTTTACGCAATTTTGCTGATAATATTTTAACTGGAGAGGATGATTTTTTGTCTTTGACAGGCGACTGAAATGAAGAAATTAAAAGAATTTTTGCTTAAAAGTACGTTAGTAGTTATTAAAATGATTGTTAAACTCTGGACACTTTTTTAATTAAAATTAATTAAATTTAATCAATTGCAAATTTATTTTTATTAACTGTTAGATTGTGATATGTTCAATTTCAATTAATTTATCTATTATAGCAGTTAATTTTTAAATTAAATTAATTGTATCAGTTATATTATTAATTGTATAAATTAATCTTTTAATTGTATTAATTGATTTATTGATAAAATAGTCAAATCTATCAAAATTTTTTATAGAAACTCGATCTATTTTTTTTGTGATAAACTTTTTTTGAAATATCAAAAAGATTTGAAAATATCAATTAAATCATTAATTAAAATGTTATTGAATTAATAGTATCAATAAACATTTTAATTGAACCAAATACATTTTTAATTGATGATTCCCGTTCTAAAACTGTATTATTTTCTAACGCAAATTTTCAGCAGAAAAATTCCCCGGTTTGTTTACCTTTTTATATAAAAAAATATCTCAGATTTTTAAACACTTTCTATAATAGTTATATGCAAACTGTGATACTTAACTGTGATACTTAGCGTTAAGAAAAAATTATACTCCTGTGATATTTTATTTATATTTGCAATTTTATTTATTAAATCTGTGTTTTTATGTCGTGCCGTTTGTGTCGCGTATTAAAACTTTTAATATTTTTAATACAAATGTAATTGAGATATTATTTATTCAATAAAAATTGTCCCTGAAGATGCTGGAAAACCCCAGCTAAACGTCGAATAAAAAATAAATTAAATAAATACCCAAGTAGAAAATTACAAAGGGGCCAGCACTGGAAAAGCACCGAAATGCGTGGTATGAGTGCTTGTTCACAGCGCTTTCCCAACGACCGAATGATAACACCATTCCACCAGCAAATGCTTTACAAAGCCCTGGGAAAGCACACATAAACATAAAAATCAAATGTTTACCAACGCTTAAATAAAAAAATTAAAGGGCTTTCCTGACACGCAAATGATAACACCGACCTATTTAATGCTTTGCAAAGTATTGAGATAGCACCAAAAAACAAAAAAAAATCAAGTGTTTCCCCTGCCACCAATTTATGAGCCCTCATCACTGAAGAATTTTAAAGTACTCTCTAAATAGACGATTCTTGGAGTTACTGTATTGTATTCACCCTTTTCAAGCGTTGGGAAAGCGTCCAAATTTAGTGCTTTGCCAGTACTCCTTTTTGTAAGACCGCGGTCTACTTGTGCTTTGCCAGTGCCACACATAATTTCTACCTGCCCATGTGAAAATTGAAATATATATGAACACACATGATCATACATTGACTTGTATATGATCATGCATGGGCATACATTGTCATATACGTACATGCATAGTTCAATGTATGACCATACATGATCTCATATATTTCCATATATCTTTGGATCCGAAATTTGAGGGTATATGACCGTACATGTTCATATATGGCCATATACCTCCATATACCCTCAAATTTCGGATCCAAAGGTATATGGAAATATATGAGATCATGTATGGTCATACATTGAACTATGCAAATACGTATATGACAATGTATGCCCATTAGAGTGGTCCAAAAAAACATGAAAGTTGAAATTCGCGATCTCCACAATGTTGCCCCTATTCCTTAATGTCTAAAAACTCTCTGTGCCAAGTTTCAGCTAAATCCGCTGTTATTTAGAAGTAGCACAAAAAGTTGCCTTTTAAGAATTAGTAATTTATCTCTAGAGTAATTTATACAAAAAGTAGGGTTGACTTTAAATTTAATTATTTCTTAACCTGTACGCTATTATTTAACAATTTTTTTTAAATCTGGTCTTAATTAATGTGAATATAAGGAATTTGAAATCAAAACTTAAAAAAATTAAGTAACTTTTAAGTAATTCGCGGTTTTTTTTAAATTTATACAAAAAAATACATATTTTAGTCAAATTTTCGAAATTTTCCGAAAAGATGTAATTAAAAATTCAACTTGTTTTTGCCTTGTGTGCGCAAATTTCTCAAATCTGATCTTTATTTTAACGCAGATTATGAATCAGCAATCGAAACTTAAAAAAAAATTTGTGGTTTATGAATTATTCGCGTTTTTTGAAAATTCAAAAAAACTCAAGTTTTTTGAGATATTTTCCCAATTACCTGTAAACGGTGTTATCGAAAAATGCAATTTGTTATACTTTTGCCATTTACTTACCAAGGACCTTCATTATATATAACACTGATTTTAATTTTAAAAAGGATAACAGATATCCTTGCAAATTAAATTAAAATTTGAGATTTTTTAATATTTCGCTATTATTTAGATTGCTGTAATTTTATTGCTACCAAAAACCCTATCCCACATAATAGGACATTTAGCAGATATATATTAATGCAAAAGCGAAATTTTCATATTAGTAAATATAAGAAAACATCCTGATCGAAGTTGATCCTTTTTTGTATGAAATTTTAAAATTTCGCGAAATCCGCGACTCCGATTTCAATTTTGATTTCATATTCGTAATATACACCTAAAAATATATTAGATTTGATATGTCGCGATCATAATAATTATATTTAATTTTTCTCATTTTTTCCATTATTTTTAATTAATTAAAAATAATAGAACAAGTACAACCTCGAAACTTCAATTGCGATGTGCTACCTCTAAACAAAACTTTTTTGGCGATTTTTTTGATCAGACTACATTTTTTTTCAAAGTGGCATATTTGTAGGGTTGTGGAGCGTGAAAATTCCAACTTTTTGTTTTTTTGGACCACTCTAATGCCCATGCATGTTCACATACGAGCCAATGTATGATCATGTGTGTTCATATATATTTCGATTTTCACATGGGTGGGTAGTCTTTTATTTACATTTAGAAAAACTTTTGACCTTGAAAGCCTATTTTAGACATATCTAAAACCACTAATTGATTAATCGAAAAAAGGTCGATACAATTTATTAAAGAAAAAAAATTAAGATTCTGAGACATTTTTCTAAAGAAAATTTCTTAGTTTTTAATTCAACTTTTCTATACAAAATTTTCTAATATTCTGAACTATTTTTCTATAAAAAATTTACTAAGATTCGGAAAAATTTCTACAGAAAATTATTCAGTTTTTGAAAATTTTATTTCCGTAGAAAAATCAATGATCCTAAAACATTTTTTCCTGTAGAATTATTTACCATTCTGAGACATTTTTTCTATAGAAAATTGATTAGATTTAAGTTTTTTCTATTAAAAGTTTTTTTTATTAGATTTTAAAATATTTTTTCTATAGAAAATTTATCATTTTCTAAAACTTTATTTCCCATAAAAATAACAAATATTTTAAAAAATTTACTAACACACAAAAATCGTGCCCTTAAAAAAAAACTGAAAATTCAATGTTTAATTTTGTGTAATTTTTCTTATGGAAATATACCCTTATACAGAGGCAAATGCTTGTTATTTTTTAATATTTACCTGTTTACTTCGTAATTCTTGCGGTAATTCACCAAAATCATTAGGTAAATGACCTTCCGGTGAAGAACTATTAACTATGGGTGCCACTACATTTGTTAATTCCTTACAAAGTACAATTAGTTCTGCTATTAGTATGCGCCAGGTAATCTCTTGACTTAAATAAGCAAAATCCAATCTTTTTAAAAGATGTTTTATAGCAAATAGTAAACCATATAAAGGATTTAGTTTAGCAGCTTCCAAAATAGATTTTTTAGCTAATTTTAAGCCTTGCTTTAATTCCACTAAAAGCCATTTCAAAGCAGCATACATAGTAGTAGCATAAGAAGGTAAATCATAATCACCAAATATAGCCGGAGAACATTTATTGCACAAAAATTCAATTTGATAAGCACCCGTAACAGATTCTGTGGGTTTTACTGAAGTTAATTGTGATTGTAATTCGATAAGATTGATATTTAAATTATATTGTTCTATTAAACCTAATTCACTGTTATCTTCCAGTAGCTTAAGCATATTGACGGCTAAATCTTTATTCATTTCATAGGGATCTGCTAAGGTACAAACTAACACATTTACCGTAGATTTGGGTAGCAAAGTAAGAACTTTAAAATTACAGTTGATACCTATAGTCAAACATTGATTTAATAGTTGTAGTGATACAGAACGACGACTAAAATTAGCTCCTTCAAATAGATTTTCTACTAAAATACGCATAAAGTCTTGTAAAAATTTCAATTCCAGTGGTTGATTTTGTACTAATTTAGGTGGTTGTTTGCCTTTCAATAATTTCACTAAATTCAATTCACATCTCACCAAAGCTTTACTTAATAAACCCAAACTTTTTTGCCTGGTAGCTGGACTCTGACAATTTGTATTATATTCGACATAACTTATTAAATGTTTACATTCCAATAGTGTCAAAGGTTCTGTAGTCTTATGTGTTTCTACTAATAGACGTAAAGCCATTATACGAGTTTCATCTTCATTGGAGAGTATCGATAATTGTAAATTCTTTGAAAATTGTTGCATAATTTCGGGAAAATTATCAATTTTTATACCAGATTTACGTACAGACCATAGAGCGGATAATTTGGTACTTATAGGTATTCTAGGTATATCTTCACAGTTAATAATGGTTTGTACTACCCTACAATCACATTTTACGGCCTTAACTATAAGTATTTCAATATCTGGCAAGCGGGCATCTTGGCATGAAGCTATATTTAGTAAATAATTTATCCATATTTTAATCCAATTTTCAAAAGGTTGTTCTTTATGATGGGAGATCATTAAGGCTAAAATAAAATTAAAACTTATTAGAATATTATTAAAGAGATTAGAAAATAAAGAGAATGCAATCCTCTCATTTACTGAGAAAAAAAACTTATAAAATGTAACTGCAAATAGGAAATTAAAGTTTTTTTCCTCCCGTTTAATTAATAAATTGATATTTAAGCAAATTTTCTTATATATAGAAAGAAAAATATTGATCAATTTAAATATGATTTATATTTTTCTATAACATTGAATAACAATATGTGTATTCCCGTACTTTACCGAAATTGCACAAACTAGCCCAAAGGCGTTCCCGTACTCAAAATTGCGTGCAAATTGTTGTTGTTTAGGCTGTGTTGGGTTCCCGCGGGTACCCGCGGTAACGTACGGGAACGCACATAATATTGAAAGTGTATGTGAAAAGATCAATCAATTATATTGAATGTCTGTGCTCGGCTTAAGTAATTTTTGCTATAAAGTATTTTATGAAATATACTTACTTTCAAATAAATTATTGACTATAAAATCACGGCCCAAATTACTAAAAAATAATTGTGAAAATAATTCTAAACAATTACTTATAATTTCATCAGCTCCTAATATAGAGGCAGCCTGTTGTAATACCACACATTTCATAGATAAAGACAAACGATCTGAATTGCAGGCATCATAAATTTTTTGCAATAAAAATTCAAATTGCACTTTTTTCGAGGCCGCCACAATGTTACGCATAAGATCTCGACATATATGTCTAACACTATCCATATGATGCTCTAAGTAGGCCACAGTAAATATTAATAATTTTCTTAAAATCAATTTAACATCATCCAAAGTTGTGGGCGATTTTAAAGCATAATTTAAAGTTAGTTTTGAAATGTTATATAAAGCTCTAGTGGCGCAGAGTAATATATTTGGTACAGTGGCATTGGCATTAGCAACTTCATCTATTTTACCACATATATCTCGAATATCCGCAGAATATTGTTGAAATTCTTGTTGATCACAAGTATTAATGACACCCACACACATGGCAATTTCATTGGGATTTTTTATATCTTTAGCGTAGGCCACAAAGCTATCATATTCCTCAAATAATTTAGCTATATAAGCCATTAATATACCAGCATTTGTACGTGGATCCATGGGTATATCACTATCCAATATGATTTCTTTACAATTCGTATTTAATTGTTTAATTTGATCTGCATTGGTACTTTTCATAACTTTGCCAAATTCTTGCACACAATTCAGAAGAAAACGTATAGAATTGTGGACATATAAATAATACTCATTACGTACTGAGGGAGAACTTAAAACACTGAAAAGATAAAGGTTCGTAAATAATTTTAACATAAGTGTTGAATGTGTTTTCTTACCCTAATTCTGTTACATATTTATTAACTGAAGAACAGGCAAATGGAAATACTATATTAATACATTGCTCTAGTGCCTTAAGACCACATTCAAAGTTTTCAAAGCATCCTGATAATGAGGCTATAGTTGTATTCCACATTATACTTTCAGTTTGTGGTTTTCCTTCATCTATCATTTTTTGTAGACTATTTTCTATAGCGTTTACTATGGCTGCCTCGTCTACACTACCAGTACCCAATTTGGAGGCTGTGATAAGAAGTCTAAAAGAAAAGATTTACACTTTTACTGAAACGTGTTAGGCTTTACAAAATAAATACATTTTAAAGAAAAAATTATTAAAGAATATTCATTCAACTGCTTAACATATGGCTAAAAAAGTCGAATAACATTTTTCTATAAAATTTTTGATAATCTGTATACCCTACAGCAATACGTGAACAGGGTATAATAAGTTTATGCTGATTGGACTAAGATTCACCTTTTAGTATACCGATCAACCGAGAAACAATTTTTGAGTCGATTTCGGGATGTCCCTTCGCCCGTCTGTCTGTCCATGTATTTGGTAGGTACACTATCTTATATAGACCCAAGGACGAATACTATTGATTTTGGTGCATGTTTCTACCATATAAGGGTTTCCAAAAATATGATTATAGAATCGATCCATTCTTGGACCTAACGGTCATATGGAATATATATTTAATTTTCACCTAATTACAACGAACATTAGGCAAATAAAAATATCTTAATGAATTTCTATTTATCACCATTTTATAGAAAAGTCCATTTCAACCCGTTAAAATTTCGGATCCAAACTGTAATTGATTTACTACCAGACTGGTGTAGTCGTCATACTTTCTAAAGAAAATGTTGTTGAAATATCGGTTGTCTCAACGTTTCTATGGAAAAAGTCCTTGAAACATTTTCAATACAAAAAACCTTTACATATAACAATTTAATTTCGTTTACTTACTTCAATATTTGATTTCTCACTGGATGTTTAAGGGGACTTGAGAAATATACATCACACAAAAATTGTAAAGCTTTTTCATCGGATCCAAGATTCTTAAAAGTCTAAAATAGAAAAAAAGTCATACATAATGATTCAAGTATAATTTCCTCCTGTACCCCTTTTCCCATACTTACGTTTTTCACACATAAAACTTGTTCGGGAACAGTTTTTGCATTTTTCATTTCTAAACAATAAGATTCTTCAACTGCAAGAAAAAAATCGAAAATCATTTGTATTAATATCCCAACAAAAATAATTTTCTGTAAAAAATTCAAATCTCCTTACACAATTCATATTGTTTTGGCAATGTCACCAGTGAGGCTCGCATTTCAGCATTCTTTCGTACATTTTCTCCAGATTTAACGGTGGATACTCTTAAGTTTAAGGAATTCATTGTTTTTGATGACGTCTTTATAAATTCGTTGTTTGTATTAATTTTGTAATTTTTATGAAAATTTATTAATCGGGAGTGTTTTTTTCTATTTTTTCAGCAGACCGACACGCGCACACAAGGATAACAACAACAATAATGTTATAGGGTATTTACATGAGTTTATAATCTCACAGATTTTAATTTTATATTTTGTTATCTTGATCTTTTACATTGTCTATTTTGACGTTTATGACAATTATATATATATTTATAAATTGTTTTTAAAAGATTATATTTGACACCAATAAAAAAGTTTAGAGGGTTTTTTTTTGTTTCAAAGAAAAAGAATACCCAATAAGCACATAGGTTTTAAAAATTCAAGTGCTTTAAATTTTGCTTGAAGTAAAGTACATTTCAAATTCTAGCATTTGTATATTTAAAAAAAATATTTGAAACTTGAATTTTTGTTTCCCTTTTGCTGGAGTATGCTATTGAAATAAAATGTAATTAAAGTTGTATTCAAGCCTTGAAACTGGAAAACAGGGCTGGAATTGAACTTGTTTTCAACTTGAATTCCAGTGAAATTGTTTATAGGGTAGTTTCGCAAATGTTGTGATTATTGCTATATTCTTGTTCATTTATTCTTGTTTAATGTAAGCACCCTACAAAACAGATGTTTTTGTAATTAAGGCAGCCAGGTTTAATTGAACAGCTGTTTGTTATTAACCCATTAATTGTTATAGAAAAAAATTATGAATACATATATGGGACAGCGCATAGAGAAAGGGACCTAAGGGTAAAAAAATTAATATTTTTTTTTTGTGGACAACATCTGAGCATCGAATAAGACCGATCCCATGCTCTCCTGACCTTAGGCCCCTTTCTATCCTAGGTCCCTTTCTATTTTGCGCGTCACATATATAAAAAAAAGAAACCAGAATTATCTTCTAGGGGATATTCAAATCACAATAAAGTACACTAAAAATTATTAAAAAAAGGCGCATTTCAAACAAATGATAATAGAAAAAATTAGGATAAAAATGTTATCGAATTCTTTCAAAAAAATTTTATTCTTTGTAATTTACTTGTAAAAATTGTATCATCTTTCTTTAATTTTGAAAAATAATTTAAACAGAAAGTGATATTAATTTATGATCTAAAGTCAAACTAAAAGAACATTCATTTACCAAAATAATAGATCAACTTAACATTTGCCTCATTCATGTTTAAGTATTTTAAATTTTTGTTGAGAATTTCACATTTTTTCTTATAACTTTCGAACCGTTTTACGAAGTTTTTAAAATTTAATAAACATTTGGCAGTGTCAAATGTTTAAAAGGCTTAATTCTTTAATTCACTTTCTAAAAATTAATGTAATTTGATTTGATTCGATAGCTTTATTCACAAAAGCTTTAAATTAAATGAATTAATTCTATTTTTATTGAATTCTAACTGAATGAAACCAAATTTACTTCAATTCATTTAGTAAAACGGTGAATGAAAAATGATGTTTTTTTCATTCACTTAGTCAAATTAAAAATTTTAATTTGCAACTACATGCTGAAATATTAGCATGATACAAATTTCTTCATTCAATTAGTAAAATGGTGAATGAACATCCGATTTGAATGATTCAAGTTGGGAATTCATTCAATACTTGTTAAAGCTTTGGGAATGAAGATTAAGCGGGCCATACATTTGCAATATTATGGTACAACTTTCCAAGTGGTGCAAGAATATTGACCGTGTATGTATTAAATTGAAGGTTGAGCAATATTATGTAGTGAATCAAAGCACTTTTGATTTTTATTGGACAACTTGAAATATTGTATAATCTATTGGCAACACTGTGCAATTTTAATTTTGCGCTGTTTATATTTGTGTGCATTTTGAGATTATGTTGAATTCATATATTGCATAAAATATTGTGGCGATCTTTTGTTACATATATGTTGCAATTTATTGTATGGTGTGTGGGAAAACGAAAAAAATACTGTGCCATTATATTGGACATAATATTGCAAATGTATGGGGGGCTTTATGAATGAATACTTTACGAATGGTTTAACGGAATGGTATATGAACATTTTTAAATTCTGAATTAAATTTTTGGTGATTAAGTCTTTCGAAGCTCTGGGCGCTGTTATATTATACCATCCGAATATTTTTTCCATTAATTTCACATAGCGAAATTAACACCAATATGTAATATGAACTACTACTATAGTGAACTATCCACTAATGTGAACACTCATGTCTTTATACGTACTCTCTAAATCAACGGTTCCCAAATGGGGGGCGTGCCCCCAGGGATCCGTAGCAGAATTCCAGGGGGTCCGCGAAGAGTTCCGACAAAAAACATAAAACAAGTTATTAAAAATAAAAACATTTTTTTTATAATTTTTAAATTATTTAACAAAATATTGGTTTGAAAAATGCTTTTATTAATTTTGCCCCATAATTTATAAAGTTCCTCTCTCTCGGGCGTCCATGAAATGAAATGTGTTAAGGGGTTCGTAAAGCTAAACTTAGTGGGAATCGCTGCTCTAAATAGTGAATTAATAACCCTACGGGGAAAGGGACCGGTCCCAGATGACACTCAGGATAGGTCCCAAGGGGGCGGAGACCGGTCGTTGACCGGTCTTCGTTTGAGAGAGACATATCACTTTAACATGGCGTTGTCATTGGAAATGACCAATTGCCACAGTTTAGACACCTTGTGACAGTAAGGTGGTGTATCTAAAAATAGCTTTTCAAATAAACTAATAAAAAATTAAGAATTAAAAATAATCTACTTGGCGTCGAAGTAGGGCTCGATAACACAACCTCCTGCTTGTAAGGCAAACGCTCTACCGTCTGAGCTAATGTTGCTTAAGCGTGATGACTGGCTGATGGTAAAGTTATATATTTTCCGTTTCTGTTCAAATTAAAAAGAAAAAACACTGCAAGCAAATAAAAAAATGGAAGAGAAAAAAATAGAAAAGAAAACAACACTAACACACACACAAATATAGTGGAAGTGCCTTCAGTATGCCCCCGATTGACCGGTCACGGGATAGGTCCTTTAATGCCAGTTGACTCGTTTTTTGCGTTGGCCATAATTAAATTAAAAAATTAATTAAAAATTAGAAAATTACCTCAAAAACTCTGATAATATAAATAAAAATTGCCCTTAAGTTAAAAAGAAAATTAAATGAAATACCAATTGTTAAACTAAAACAGCTTTAACATTAAAAAACGTTGAAAATACAAAACTTAAAATTTTTTAGCAAGAAAATTATAAAAATTTTAAATTGGAGCTAAAATAAGCAAATCGTAAAAAAATGAAGTTCAAAATAAATAAAACAGTAAAATAAGCAAAAAAAAATATTTTCAAAAATATGCCGCGAATTTTATTTTTTATTTCGGTATCGGTCAAGTTTTTTAAAAGCAACAGTGAAAGTAACGAATCAGAAAATACTTAGAAAATTAATTCATTCTCTTTGGTTCATATTTGTCCTAATTTAGTAATATGCCTTCGGTTGACCGGTCACGGGATAGGTCCTTGAAGGGCAATTAACTCATTCCCCGTAGGGAATGTATTTAGACTGGGCAAAAACTAGTAGTTTTTGGCCATTTTTAGTTTTTGAGCCAAAAACTACAAAATGTTGGTTTTTAATTTTTATTTAAAAAAATAAAACTTGTTTTTTCGACCTTTTTAATTGATTAATTAGAAATTTATTCAGTTCGAGGCCTCTTTAGATCGTAATATAAATATAATTATATCCGGCATTTACCTTACACAATTGTATCAAATGGTCGATCCTGATATAATTGTATCTGGTCAAAACTCGGACAAAACTAAACGGCAAAAATAAAAAGTGTATAATTATCGAAGTACTTAGGTAAAATACAACTTCAAAAGTATATTTTGTAAGTCAGTAAAAAAATACATGTAGATTTATCAATTTTTGGTTTTTGTCAACTTGTCTTAGTTTTTGACCTATTCCATTTCCACGCACTTCAAAATATGTTAAGTTACCTAAGTTTTTTCTTTTATAAATTTGTCTTAGAAAATATTATATTTTAATTAAAGAATTGTGTAACTTAGCAGAAAACTTTTGAAGTTGTATTTTACCGAAGTACTTCGGCAATTATCCACTTTTTATTTTTTGCCTGTATAAAAGTTTGTATTCAAATCCCCTACAAATTTCAGATCGAAAACTTAAGAAAAATTAAAACTTCTAGTTGTGGGATTCAGTATGAATGCTAAATTTAGACTAAAAAACTACATAGTTTTCGTAAAAACTAGTATTTGCTTGTTTTTTATATATGCGTTTAAACAAGTAAATATAAACTAGCAAGGGAAAAAAGCTAGGTAGTTTTTGCCTAGTCTAAATACAGTATAAGGCAAATTTACAAAAGCTAAAATTTTATAAATCTTCATGTAATTTTTTTGTTAATTTCACAAATTACCTTAATTTGAACAATATATAATAAAGTTTAGGTATGTTTTCGATCGATTTCGCATCAAATCAAAATTTTGTGGAAGAAATATATTGTAGGTAAAAGTTTCATTACGAAACAGTGCAAGAGCGTTAGAGGGTTAAATTAACCCGCCCTGGTTGTACAGCTGTTTCTGACATTTGAATTTTATAAACAAAGTTTAAAGTTGCCAGCACTGCTGTTATGCAAACGACAAATTGTCAAAAATATTTGACAAATTGCAATTTTTCCTAATTTTTTAAAGCAGCATTGGTAAAATTTAGTTGAAAATAATCAAATTCTATAATTTCTTGCAATAACTGTTAATTACAGTTTTCACAAACTAGCTTAAGTATGGATGCTGCCAAAAAACAGGATATGCCACCACCAGGAGGCTATAAGCAAATTCCATTTGCACGGGTACCAGCCAAGATATATTTTTCGGGTTGGCAAATTTTAGTAGGTTATGCTGCTGTAACCAGTGTTGGTATGTATATCTACTACTTAAATGCCAAAATGGTTAAACGCGAAGAAATCGAAATGCGTTCGGCCCAAAATGTCATGTTTCCCGTATTGATTGCTGAACGTGATCGGGAATATTTGAAACAATTGAGACGTAATCGTGATGAAGAAGCTAAATTGATGGCTAATGTTCCTGGTTGGGAGGTGTGTATGAATTTACTTGTTAACTATGCATTTGGTATAATTTTTTTTTTTTAGGTTGGCACTTGGTATGGTGAACCTGTGTTCAAAACCTTGCCTAGGGATAAATTAGTCGATCCTAGCTTTAATGAATTCTATGCCCACACAGATTGGAGAGCTGTTGCTAAGCGTGCTCATATTAAATTGTGGTCTTAAATTTTGGAATAAATTCTTAATTCTTTTTAAGGAATATTCTTTAGATTTAATTAAATATATGAGAGTTTTTTAAACACCTGCTAGAAAAAGGTTAAATAAATTTTGAAGAAAATTCAAAAATGTTTATGATTTCCTCCCTAGTTTATGGTGCAAAGCAAAAAAAATCTAATAAAATTAGCATATGAATTGTATTGAAATATGTTAGCCTTTGCAGACATGTGTAATTCTTATGGCAACATTTTTCGATACAACAAAGTCATTTAACATAGGTTGGGAGAGTTGGGAAGTCTTTTATATAGTCGTTGGTTTAAGCACACCCCAATTTTAGAAGTCAGAAACAAGTTTGTTAAAAATCATTTGATGGACCAACTTTATGGAACTTTTGAAGCAGATTTAAACCACATTTAAAATTTATCCACATTTGAAAAACCCAGACTAATATTAAACTTTTCCTAATTTAGTAGATTTGAGGTAAAGAAGAATAAACATTTTTTCAAAAGTTATAAACACATAAAATTTGCAAGTCAGACTAGATCCAGTTTCTGCCTTTTTCTACAGACAGGCTTCATCAGTGATTTTCCATTAAATTGTATTGTTTATATTTTAGTGTCTGATTGTCGCAATATGATAATTTTTTCAACAACCCGTCGGTTGTAGGAATCGAACCCATGCACTCCTACATTACAAACATAACTATACTAGAGTTCGACAGCTTAGCCCAGCTAATTCATAGTTTTCTTTCCTATTTAGCTTTCTGTTATTGTTTTTACTTTCAGAAGTGGTCAAACAGACACACAAACATTCTACTTTAGATTTTTTGTTTATATTCTAATCTGCTCCGTGTCCCCTTTTTCGCAATGTTATTTTACATTTTTACATCCAAAATTTTACTACCAATAATTAAAAAAAAAAACAAAAATACATTTTTAAAAGTTTCGATTGTATTGTCAACCACTGTATGAAAAATTATCAGGATTAATTACACTTTAAATTATTCTTTTTTACTCACAATCTTTTATACAGATAAGAATAAATTTTAAATAACAAAATATTCATTTATTTATTGAAATATACTTTATAAATAAATTTACAATATACATATATAAAAAAAGCGAGGGGTAACTGGACCATAATGCGCGTAAATTATAATAACTTATAGACAACAGACGTGCTGGAACAACAGCAACACGTGACAAAGCAACCATTGCCTTCACAATGAAGGTTCAGCGAGATGAGGCCCCAACACGCCATAAAAAGAACAAATGCAGATGGACTTAACACGCGCACAACCGACCATTGTGATCAGACAACATGTGCGGTCAGACTACACAGTTTAACCGCATGCTGAGACGTACGGGAACGCACATAATATAATACAGGTCTCGAGATAACCTTCTTCTTCGGCGACTCAAGGCGAACTGAATAACAAAATATATTTTTAAAAATCATGATCTATTGGCTCGTATGAATAAAAAATAAATATTGCTAATAGGGGGAAGTATTGGAGGTTTTAAGCAATTACTTCACAAATATAGTTGAAGAGTTTCTACAGGTCTATGGATAAATTTGGTGTTAAAAATCATTCCTAAGCCCAAAGTAATTACTTCGAATTGCTAATTTTTATTTATATATATACATATTTATTTAGCATAAGTGATATTAATTATACAATTTAATAAATAAGTTATGTGTTCTATTATTAAAAAAATCGGCCAAATCCGTTACGAATTCTTATTTGTAAGCCTCAACAAGTATTTATTATAGATAAACTACAACTTGTCGTGGTTCACATGTTGGAATATGATGTTTTAAAGAGCGCATGAATGCAAATTTTGCTACCACAACGATCACAAGAGAATTCACGTTTCCCTCTACTATTTTTTTGTGCTGTTTCGACATTTGCGTTTACACGTTGCAATATGACGTTGTAAGAAGCCTGCGAATACAAATTTGCGACCACAACGATAACAAGAGAATTCACGTTTCTCATCTACCATTTGTTTGTGTTGTTTCGATTGTGGTTTCGACATTTCAGCATTAGAATACTTGTCACGACAGGGGTCGCAGGCATAACGACGTTTAACATAGCCCATCTCAAAGGCTATGGTAAAGTTTTCAGAACAAAAAGAGCAAGTATATTCCATAACCACCTTTTTAGACTCGTCTTCAGCTTCGACTTCATCATGATGTTTGTGATGTTCCATATGGTCTTTGAATTTGTCATCATCGATAAATCTGCTATTACAACGAGAACATCGCTTAGGTCCATCGCCGTTGTGACGTAATAAATGTATCTTTAAATAAGTGGTAGAGTAAAATACTCGATTACAAATATTACATTTACGATTTTCTTCGGGAACTCCTTGCTTCTGGCTTAAACAAGCACGCATATGCATTTTTAAAGATCCTGCAGAACTGCAACAATTGCCACAATTAGGGCAATAAAAAGTCTTATTGTTACTCATGGCTTCTAACTCCTCGCCACTATGATCAGCTAACTCATATTCCTCAGTGCTATCATCATGGCCATGTTTTTCATCCTCATCACCAGTTGGAACAATATGCAAAATGGTATGGCTACCATCAGATTCATCTATGGTTTCCACTTCCACTGAATTGCCATCTTCCGAAACTATCTGATGTATAGTCATCGCCCTACCGTGTTTATCAATTATTACCTCTTGAGTATCGAGAACTTCTTGTTCTCCCCGATGAGGTAGAGAAACAACGGCTGCCTCGCTTTTAGCAAAAATAGCATCTTGTTCACCCGTAGCGTGATCATGAGTTAAAACTGGCACTTCTTCTTTTATGATAGTAGCATCACCAGTTATCAGTGTATCATATTTCCTTTCAATATTCATTGTTTACATTTTATATTTTCATTTTTTAGATTAAAAATAGTGTTTCCAGATCTTCTTCAGGTATTTCTTAAATTTTTTGGTACAATTGGTCAACTCTTGCAATTTTTCGCAGTGGTACCGTGTTAATTTTTTCACAGCGAGTAATACCCCGTTTACAGACAAAAGTTCATCCCGTAAAAGCAGGATTAACTGCTTAGCTCCATAGTCTCTGCGTTCCGTAACGTGCCAGATTGCTATTCCCTGCAGTTAAAGGTTTTTTCGTTAACAACGTATGCAGTTTGTTGTTTGTTTTTACTTGTTAAGCTGCCTACACACTAGGGAACATGGTTGAGGGAACAAAAAATATCAAAAAATTTTGTAAACACGAAATGCACGCTCTCAACACGCACACACACACAAACGCACTCACACATTCACAAAAAATGCTCTCTTTTTTTAAGTATGTTCCCTAGTGTGTAGGCAGCTTTACATACTTGTTTTCAATCGAAATTTGATCGAAATCTTAGCAGAGATCTCAGCCGACCAGATTAATTCGCTGCGGTGGCTGTAGGAAAAAATTGCATCGGCGGTTTAAAGCTGTGAGCCAAAGCCACAGTCCACCATTAAGTTACCCAAACTAGCCCAAAGGCGTTCCGGTACTCAAAATTGCGTGTAAATTGTTGTTGTTTGGGCTGTTTTGTGTTCTCGCGGGTACCCGCGGTAACGTAGCGGAACACACATAATATTAGTATAAAATCTCATGGGAAAATTGCAGTTATGGCAACTGTGTTTGATACATATAAAAAATCGACTGAAAGCACCGTAAGTTGATTAAGTTTCACGTGAAAAACTGTCCAAACTAGCCCAAAGGCGTTCCGGTACTCAAAATTGCGTGTAAATTGTTGTTGTTTGGGCTGTTTTGTGTTCTCTAGGGTACCCGCGGTAACGTAGCGGAACACACATAATATTAGTATAAAATCTCAGGGGAAAATTGCAGTTATGGCAACTGTGTTCGATACATATAAAAAATCGACTTAAAGCACCGTAAGCTGTTTATGAGTTTCACGTGAAAAACTGTTATACTCCATATAAAAAAATGATTTTTCACGACAATCAGTTTCACGTGAAAATATGTGCGTTTTTCACGAAAATTTTTTTCGAATCGAGAACTGCATTTAGGCGCACACAAAAGTATGGATATGCGGCAAAAACTGTCAAATGCAAAACTTGATATGCAGCACAAAACAAGAAAATTTATTTTTTCGGAAGATTGGCAACTTTTTATTTATTGTATATAATTTTATGCTTGTTTAAAATATATGCCGATTTTGGGATATCTATTAAACTTGGATTAGTTTAACCAAACCCCAATTTTAGAAGTCAGAATCAACTTTATGGAACTTTTCAAGCAGATTAAACCACGTTTAAAATTTATACAGACTAAACTTTTCCATTATTTTTTCCATTTCGAAAAACAATCAAAATTTTTTGGAAAAATATTAAATTACAAGCTTCATAAAAGAAAAAAAAACAAGCACAAATTTTATAATAACTCTTTCATCTTGATGAAATTTTCTTTTTAACTCTTTTAATTTCATTAAAACCTGTGCCCAGATTCTACAAGACGATTATCGTCTACTTTTCAAAGTTTAATACGTAAAAGATAGCAATATTGTATCATATATTTAAACATTTTTGTTACTCTCATCTTTAAAATGTTAGAAATTTAACTTCGAAAAGTGGACGATAATCGTCAATTTTTATAGAATCCCTAGCCTGCTAATTTGCCACAAAATAGTTATTGCTTGATAATGTTTGGAATTGTACGCAATTAACAATGGTTAAGGGTTAACTCTGGTTATTTATTGTTTTAAGGGTGGGCCCTTTAAGTTGTTCCTTTTTTACTCACAAATATTTATTAAAAATTTCAAAACAAATTTTTGTCCAGATAAGAATAAATTTTAGATAAAAAAAAAAATATTTAAAAATCATGTCCTATTATGTGCGTTCCCGTACGTTACCGCGGGTACCCGCGGGAACCCAAATCAGCCCAAGCAACAACAATTTACACACAATTTTGACTTTTCCCGTACTCAAAATTGCGTGGAAATTGTTGTTGTTTGGGCTGTTCTGGGTTCCCGCGGGAACCCCCGGTAACGTACGGGAACGCACATATTAAATCCAAATAGGTTTCTTTCAAGTTATGTGTTCCATTATAAGAAAATCGGCCAAAGCCATCATGAATTTTTGTTTGTTAGCTACATATTTAGAAAAAATCTTATTAATGTAATAATAAAAATAATGTATACATAATGTATAAAACTAAGCAATTAAGACAAAGAAATAAATTATTCTTTTTCCTCAACAAGGATTTATTATAGATAAACTACAACTTGCCGCGGTTACTTCATATCACGACGCCGTTTAATGGTGCCATCACATGTTGGAATATGACGTTGTAAGAAGCCCTCGAATACAAATTTGCGACCACAACGATCACAAGAGAAATCACGCTTTTCATCTACCATTTGTTTGTGTTGTTTCAACATTTCAGCATTGGAATACTTGTCACGACAGGGGTCGCATGCATAACGACGTTTAACACAGCCCGCCTCAAAGGCTACCGTAAAGTTCTCAGAACAAAAAGAGCAAGTATATTCCTTAACTACCACCTTTTTGCTACCACCCTGTTGTGCATTTATAGACTCGGCTTCAGCTTCGAGTTTATCTTGATGTTTGTGCTGTTCCATATGGGCTTTGAATTTTTCATCATCGATAAATTTGCGATAACAACGAGAACATCGCTTAGGTCCATCGCCAGTGTGGCGTAATAAATGTTCCTTTAAATAACTGGGAGAATTGAAAACTCGATTACAAATATTACATTTACGATCTTCTTCGGGAACTTCTTGCTTTTGGCGCAAACAAGCACGCATATGAAGTTTTAATGATCCTGCAGCACTGTAACAATTGCCACAATTAGGACAATAGAAAGTTTTATTATTGTTACGCGTAGCTCCCAATTCCCCGCCACTATGATCAGCGATTTCATATTCCTCAGTGCTACCAAGACTATCATCATGGCATTGTTCGTCATCCTCCTCATCACCAGTTGGAACAATATGCAAAATGGTATGGCTACCATCAGATTCATCTATGGTTTCCACTTCTTCCACTGAATTGCCATCTTCCGAAACTATTTGATGTATAGTCACCGCCCTACCATGTTCATCAATTATTACCTCTTGAGTATCAATAACTTCTTGTCCCCGATGATGTAGAGAAGCAACGGCAGCCTCCGCTTCCTCGCTGGTAGCAAAAGTAGCATAAGCATATTGTGGTTCTTCACCCGAATCGGGATCGTGAATTAAAACTGGAACCACTTCTTCTTTTATGGTAGCACCACCAGCAGTTGTCAGTGCAGCATATTTCCTTTTAATATTCATTGTTTACCTTTTCGTTTCCCAACTTTTAGATTAAAAATAGTGTTTCCAGATCTTCTTCAGGTATTTCTTGGGTTTTTTGGTGCAATTGGTCAACTCTTGCAATTTTTCGCGGTGGTACCGAGTTGATTTTCTATTTTTTTCACAGCGAAAGATATGTATACTCTGTCGTTGTCGTCGCAAATACGTAATTGTGGCAACGTTTCGTTTTTTTCCAAAATGGTGGCCTTTGTACAAAGTTGTATTTTTTGGTAGCTATTACAAATTACGAACGAGTGGTAACACAGGCTTGTATTTTATGGGGATATGAAATAACAGTCAATAAACTTGAAATTTATAAATTGTATTGGTAGCATTCGGCAGAGAAACCTTAAAATGATACCGGTGACTTGTAGCGCTTTGTGATTACTTACTCTGCTGAACGATGTTTTCTTTGTTTTGTTTTTAAATACATTTTTTCTATATTTTCCTTTGATTTTATAAATTTTTTGTTTTTGAATTATTATTGTATGTTTTTATTTGTCAATCATACAAAACAAAATTTTTTTAAAATCAACAACAACAAATGTATCACTATTTGATCCAAAGTAGCACACATTTTTTACGCTACCAAAATATGACAGCGATCAGACTGAGCGGTTAGTGATCAGGTCGTTCAGCAGATAGTTGCACAACTGTTGTAGAATTGTTGACTGTAAAATTGTATCTGCCGAACGCACCCATTCTTCCAATTCTTATAACCCATTCACATAAACGAGGTTTCAGTTATCTTGAAGATTATTTCATCATCCCATGTATTATCTTGATTTTTCCATAAACATTTTCTGTTAATAATTACAATTTGATGAGATAACGAAACAAAATCAACGTTAAAAATCAACGCAACAAAAATTTGTTTGTTTTTTTTTCTTTTGCAAGTATTTTTCGCGTTTTAATAGTAATGTTTTGTCTCTTGTAGACGTCAAGTTATAAAACCACTCAATTATATCCTATCAGGATAGGCATTCTATAAAAAATTTACCATTATCGTCCACTATTCGAAGTAAAATTTCTAATATTTTAAAGATGCTGGTTAAAAAAATCTTGAAATATATGGTGCAAAATCGCTGTCTTTCACCAAATTTGTTACAATTCTTTAAAATTTGTATCAGATATTAAACTTAGAAAAGTAAGTGATAATCGTCTTGTTGAATCTGGGTTCGAAATGGTTGTCTTGTGTTATTTGCACTGAACATACTCCGTAATGGCGTAAATGTAAAAACAATATAACTTAGTGTCTTCAAATGCAATGAAATGTGCAAAGAAATTTGAAAATAACACACAAAACAACAACAACGAAAATAATTCTGTTGTTGCTTTGTGTGTTATTTTCAAATTTCTTTGAACATTTCATTGCATTTGAAGACACTAGGTAAATAGTAATTAGCTTTTAAGAAATTAAAAGGTAGATATAATTTAAAATGTGTATTTCAGTACAGTTGTGGTAAATGTGACATCATTATTGAATCCGACGAAGAAATTTTATGCAAACAGATCTTCAACAGTCGCAGTCTTTTCCGCACAAAAAAAATAAAACTTCATCTTTAAACTACTTATCCCTATTCAAGAAGGTTTTCCACATCAATATCACCATTGTATCTTATCCAAAGATATTAAATATTGTATTCCGGCCATAAAAAATACGTTTTTTTAATGTTTTGTAAAGATTACAAATGGGTTTTTGTTTACAACAGAGATTTGGTAAAATCATTACCATTACATTTTCATAACCATTACTTGCTGTAATGGAGCTTTTTTATCATAACCATTTTTAACGCAATGGTAATGTTTTTCTTTTATTACCATTGCGTTAACAAATGGCAATGAATATTTTTTTAATTTTCATTTCTTTTGAAAATTAAAATGAACCTTTTTTAATTTTCATTACTTTTACCTAATGTTTACACAGTAATGAAACATACATTTGTTTTTCATTACTTGCCGTTTTTGTCGAAGTATTTTATTTTAAAAACATGAGGTTAAGAAATAACTAAAAGCATTTTTTAGTTCATAATCCGAGGCCTATGTTATCCATATCTTATACCAAGTTTTGGTGGCTAGTTGCAAAAAAAAAAATTCGCAAAAAAATTACGAAAAGGAACATTTTTGCATCAATATATTTGTTTGCAGAACATAAATAGCTGATTAAGTGTTTTAATTCAATTCTTTTACCATAGTCTTTTTTCGCATTCCGCCATTATTTTGCAATTTTTTAAGTGCGGTTTCTTAAAATTTATAATCAGGGTCTATAATGCCCATTTCATACAAAAAAGTTTGGTGGCTAGTTGAAAAAAATATCGAAAAAAATTTGCAAAAAGGAAATTTCTTACATCAATATATTTGTTTGTAAACTGATTAATTTAGTTTTTGTACCATAAAGTCTTTTTTCGCGTACCGCCATTATTTTGCAATTTAAAAAAAAAATGTTAATCACTGATTAGGTTTTTAAATTCATTTTTTGTCCCATAAACTCTTTTTTTCGCGTTCCGCCATTATTTTGCAATTTTTTATGTGCGGTTTCTTAAAATTTATAATCTACCCAAGAAACATTTTTACGGACACTGTGGGATTGGCGCAGGCAATAATTACAATTATTTTGTTAATTACAAAATGAAAAAAACAAACTTCTTTATTGATGTGAAAAATTTGAAGTAAAAGTAAAAATACAAAAATTCAAATATACAGAAAATCTGAGACAAATTGTTCAATTATAAAACGAAACAAATACTAGCAAGTATAAAATAACTAAAGTATAAATCGATATTTCAACATCCGTCACATACGGAATCATGAATCCGGCTTTTACGGGACATTAACGGTTCGTAATACACGTATCCGTCAAAGCTTGTACGTATACGGAACATTAACTTAACTCCGTTTCCGTACCATAAAATACGGACTTAATTGATTTTAATTTGTGTTCAAAATAAAAATAATTAAATTCTTTTAAAAACTTTTTTGTGGCGTGAAATTGGTGGCGGTAGCTAGAATATGTCCAAAACAACACAATCAACACATCATCAAGTCGCATATATATATTAGATGGTAAGATTAATAAAATTTAGTGCGTGTTTTACAATGGTTTTTGATTTATATAAGATCGTTTGTTTTTATAACACAAGCTCTGTTCCACGTACGTTAATTGTTAAACGTAAATTGTTGTTGTTTCGAGCAAAACAATTCTATTATGGGTGACTATCGTGAATTGATGCGCTAGATAAAGAGGTAAACTCAAAGGTAAACTGATGTACTAAATATATAGTGTAAAATCAAAAAAAAATTACTCAAAATTAGTCAATTTAGATAGATATACAAGTCCGTTTTTGGTCCGGAGTCACTCCGGTTATACACGACATAACGGTCCGTAAATGGTCCGTCATTGACGGATTTTCAACGGGAGTAGGGACTATAATGCCCATATTATAAAACAAAGTTTGGTGGGTAGTTGCAAAATAATATCGCAAAAAAATATTGCGAAAAAATATCGCGAAAAAAGATTGCGAAAAGGAAATTTCTTACATCAATATATTTGTTTGCAGAATGTTAATCGCTGATTAGGTTTTTTTAATTCAGTTTTTGTGCCATAAAGTCTTTTTTTCGCGTTCCGCCATTATTTTGCAATTTTAAGTGCGGTTTTTTCAAATTTATAATCTAGGGACTATTATGCCCATTTCATACAGCAAAGTTTGGTGGTTAGTTGCAAAAAAAAAATAGCGAAAAAAATTTGCCAAAAGGAAACTTTTTGCATCACTTAATCGCTGATTAAGTTTTCTAATTGAATTTTTCTACTAGAAAGTCTTTTTTCGCGTTCCGCCATTATATTGCAATTTTTTAAGTACGGTTTTTTTAAATTTATAATCTAGGGCCATACGACAAAGTTTGGTGACTAGTTGCAAAAAAAAATCGCGAAAAAAAATTTCCATAAAGGAAAACTTTTGAGTATAGAACAAAGAACAAAACGTTCTTTACGTCAATATGATAAGTAATGGTAATGAAATTTCATTTGTCTACCTAGTGTAGAAAAAAATGGAAATGATTTTTTGTTTTACTACCATTGCGTAAATGTAATGAAAATTATAAAAACGTTTCATTACATGTAATAAAAACAAATGAAATGAACATTTTTTTCATTGCAACTACATTTTGTAATGGTAATGAATTTTTTAAATTTTCATTTTATAGATTCAATGGTAATGAAAACGCGCAATGATCATTACAAAGTAATTAATTACTCCCATCTCTGGTTTACAAAAATAACGAAAACGAGATAATGGGCAGGTTTACCAGAGAAACCCGCTACCACTACAACTCATATGTAGTGCTTTATGATTACCTTAATCTGGTGAACAACGCTACCTTTGTTTTTGTTTTAAAATAAAAATATTTGAAGATGCTTCATTGATTTTTTCGAAATTTTTTATTTCTTTATAATTATATTTGTATATGTTTATTATTCTTTAAAAAAAATATACAAAAAAACAAACGACAGCAGATGTATCATTAACTGCTCACAAGTATCGTAAAATTTTTACGCTACCAAAACAAGGTAGCGCTACCACAACATGTTGACTTAGCGGTAGCTAATCAAATTGTTCACCAGATTGTTGAGTAGTGGATTAGCAACAGTTGAGCGTCTGGTAAACGCACTCAATGAAAACCCCTTCAACCTTTATGGGTATAGTTTTGTTTAGTTTTCAGATCTAGTTACTATAAATCGATTACAAAACTGGAATATTACAAAGTGTCTTCAAATGCAATCAATCAAATGCAAACAAATGAAATTAAAATTTAATAGTAATTAAACTATATGTAATCAATTAACCGTTATATAAATTTTTCAACAAAACTAAAATTTATTCTTTGAATTTGATTGAATAAAGTAAAAAATAATTCAATAAATAAAAGTAGTTTTTTTAAATTTATTTTATCATTGCGAATCGTTTTGTTTGAGATTACAGCAGATTTAAAAATTTAATTAAGGAATTATGTTTTTAAAGGACTGACTATAAACTAGCATATATATACACCTGCGGCTCGACAGCGGCGCATAGACTTTACTTCACTCAACTTACATCTCTGAGTACTAGCTTTCTTTCGGAAGTAAAAACGCGCAATATAACAGAAAAATTAATTCAAAGTGGCAAAAAATAATCAAATTACATCACATAGTTTTAAAAACATATATTTTCAGTGTTTTAAGTTAATTTTTATATAGGTGCGCGAAATAATATACAGTTAACCTAAGAATACAAGGTAGGAGAAAATTTGTTTTATTATTTTAATAAATAATACATTTGAGAAAGATTTTTTTCTTTTTCCTAAAGTAATTAAAAAATTTGGAACAAATAGGGTTTACGGAAATGGATTAAAAAATGATAAAAGTTGTGCATCAACTGAAGTGAATACGCTGAGTTAAATGGTGCAATTTTTTACCTTTCAAGTTTGCGTGTTTCAATAAGAATTTACTCCGCGTGACCGGCCTTTCTAAAGCTTTCTTGTGCGCACGTCCTTGTGGAGTACGGCGTTGGACATACTCTAACAGCTATACTTAGTTTCAACAAGTAAAGCTTTTTTAATTTTCTTATGCTCGCCACTTAAATGGCGGTGACAGAAAAAAAAATTGCACCACTCAACTCAGTGTTTGCATTGTAGTCGATGGGCAAAGATTTATCAATTTGTGAGCCATTTTTTAAACTCCAAACCAAAAATTTTAATGTCCAGTGTTTATAAGTTTCTAGAAACGATTTTAGTAAAATTGGGTTCTCGCGGTAATGTACGTGGAACAGTGCTGTAATGTCGCATTAATGTAATAATTGCATATGTATGAAAAAATTGTTGCGACAGGGATTGCACATAAAAAATGTTTAATACATTGGCTATAAAAAACATGGGTAAGAATTTGAGAGCAACTAGTGCAAGTATAATCCTTATTAGATTTTTATCAAAAGGCTGTTCATCAAGTTTATGTTCGTTCCCGTACGTTACCGCGGGTACCCGCGGGAACCCAAACAACAACAATTTACACACAATTTTGAGTACGGGAATGCCTTTGGGCTAGTTTGGGTAACTGCGGTAAAGTACGGGAACAGACATTTTATCTTGTTCTTTGTGCTTATTCTTGTAGACTTTGAACACTTTTTCATCGTAAAGAAATATACACAAAAGCTATTTTCAGAACGTTTGCGAAAATTCAAAACTTTTATTTATTCGTGAATATATTAAAAACTCGAACTTTTTACAAAATGTGGTGATAGGTCATACTGTCTTTTATAGCTTATCAAAAATTCAGAGAAGGATAACCATGGAATCGAAAAACGTTCTTATTTTAGTACGATATTCTCATATTATTTTCATAGAAATGTTAAATATTTAATTTTGTTCAACAAGATTTCAAAATTTTCCTAAACTCATGTTTACAAACACAGAGTATACTTTTTAAAAGGTCTTTGGTGTTCGCGAAATTCCGTTAAAATTTTACCAAAATTAAAATTCAAATTTTAAATGAGAAATAACAACAAATGTGTTAAAGCCCTAGTTAGTACCTAACGAGCATTGTGATAATGAGTTTTAGGTTCGATTACTGACGGTGGGTCTCATACCGCAGGTTTAAACTTTAGTTAATAGTTAACCCTAAAATTTGTTGTTTTTTTACATTGTTTTGGCATTTTATTTTTTTCAAGTTAAACCTAAAGTATAAGACCCACCGTAAATGTCCAATTTAAATTTAACCAACGATTAAATTATTTTTTTTTTGAATTTTTTGTATTGCTGCAATACAATATGGAAAATAACAAATGTGTCAGTTAAAACCACAGTTAGTAGCTAACTGGACATTGTGGAAAATAAGGATAGAAATCTTAAATTTTTAACCTTGTTCAATACACAGAAATAACAAATTCGACAAAACTCAAGCCACATGTCTGGAGTATACTTTTTACAACGTTTTTGACACCCTAAATTTAAATCTGAAGTCAAAATTTGTTCATATAATCCAGTTTTTGTGATATTCTAACCAAAAATTAAGATTTCACTCACGCGTGATTCACTCAAAATTCTGCTGAAGTTCATATCTGTTGTTCTTGTAACGGCTTTAAAAATAGAATTTGTAGTTAAGAACGCGATTTTTAATTTTAAGGTTAGTAGCGGTTTATCTTAGTTTAGCAGAGAAATTGGCTAGTTTGATTTTAATTGGCGCAGAATCTTGGAAAGTATTTCATATGTG
The DNA here is from genome assembly GCA_949987735.1 of Leucophora obtusa. NCBI lineage: Eukaryota > Metazoa > Arthropoda > Insecta > Diptera > Anthomyiidae > Leucophora > Leucophora obtusa. Next base: position 4,659,965 of record OX465297.1, read on the forward strand.
TTAGCGTTGGCAATATAAATCCGGTAAGCGTTGAAAAACAGATAAAATCACTATCGCTAAGGCCGCTAAGCTGTCAACGACATGTAATAAAAGATATTATGAAAACCGAATCCACGTAAAATCGATCCTTCTTCAATAACAACACAATTTTATGCAAATAGAACAATTTTATGGGGATTCGTTTATCAGAACTCCTTCGAATAATTGGAATTTTTTCTTTTTATTTACAATTGTACATTTTTGAAGATTGTTTTTAAAACGAAATATGTAGAAATAATGCTCATATCATTCAAATTGTTTTCTTTCGCTAGGTAAACTTTAAAATCGTTTTGCTAAACTTTGGTTGATTTTGCTAGAAATTTTTAATGATTGTGCCATCTTCACATGCGTTGAATTTTAAAATGTTTAAGCTATCCAGTCAGCAAGTTATTAAGCGCTTATAAGCATTTCAGAATTTTTAAATCGGTAATATTTCTTCCGATTATGTAAGGCGTTTTTGCTAAAACGCTTCCATAAAAATCGACTTTTTCAAAATCAAAATTGGCGAATAGCTATAATAAAATTTTGATTAAGGGTGGGTGCGAACTAAGTTCAGGTTTACAAGTTTCTTTGAAATTAGACAAATTTTTTAAAACAATTTTCAAAGATATTTTAAACCCTTTTGTCATTTTGTATTTAGTTTAGAACAAATTTAGCCACCTCGCACAGGGCCTAAATATAACTTTTACTTTTGATATACATACTTGATTACTTTATTAACAATTTTCAGAATCTATTACAAAATATGTACTTTGTTGCTTGCTAAATATTTATGATCAATGTAATTAATTTTGACTTAAAATTAAGCAAATCTAATTTTTTCCAATATTACTTGCGTCTCCGTTTTGATGGTGTACCATCACATTGAGGAACATGTCGATTTAAAAAACCCTCGAAAACAAATTTGCGCCCACAACGATCACAAGATAATTCACGTTTTCCATCTGCCTCTTGATTTGGTTGTTTAGCTTTTTCGCCATTTGAAAACTTTTCACGACAGGGATCGCAAACAAAGCGACGTTTAACATTATCCGCCTCAAATATAACGCTAAATTTTTGGGAACAACAAGAACAAACATATTCCTTTGATACCATGTTTTTACCACCATGTTGGGCACTTAGTACCTTTTGTTGTTGGTGTTTTTCCATATGGGCTTTAAGTTTTTCCTCAGTGATAAATTTGCGATAACAAAGAGTACAAGGTTTGAGTTTCTCACCTTGATGAATTTTTAGTACATGTTCCTTTAGATAGCTGCGAGATTTTAAGACTTTAGAGCAAATGGTGCATTTTTTGTCTTCTTCTAATTCTGGCTTCTCACGTAAACAAGCCTTCATGTGCATTTTTAACGAGCCGACTGCATAATGGGCATTGCCACAATTAGGGCAATAATGAATTTTATTATGGTCAGTGTGATCAATAGTTTCATATTCTTCATGACAATCTAGATTGTCTCCTTCTTTTTGAGCAGTTATTTGTACTGAATTTCCATCATCCAGAAGAATTTGAATCGGCATCGATGTTATATCGCATTTCTCCATTTTAACCAATTGTGGATATACAGTTTATAATGGTTTTTCCCTTTGCCGCTGGCAAGTGGTAGAAATATTTTGTAGTTCTTTATCTAAAAGAGAAATTCTTTAAAATTGTTGCTTCCTATATATCCTTTAATTTAATTCTACTTCTTTTTGTTTATTGTTTACCTTTTCGTTCCGAAGTTTTAATAGTGTTTCCAGATTATGCCATTTCTTGGCACATTTTGGTACAAATTATAATTTTCGTGATAAGTATTTGGGTACTGAGTAAATGAGTACTCTGCCGCCTAATTTCTCGAGTATTCGATACCTAAATGTGGCACTAAATATTTTTAGAGAAGGTATTTTTTCCTATTATGCCCAACATTTTGTTCATAACCTAGTGTCTTCAAATGCAATGAAATGTGCAAAGAAATTTGAAAATAACACACAAAACAACAACAACGAAAATAATTTTGTTGTTGCTTTGTGTGTTATTTTCAAATTTCTATGCACATTTCATTGCATTTGAAGACACTAGGTAAATCACCGCAAAGTTAGATATTAATCACAACTGGATCGACAACGATAACGAGAATTGCTTTTTCATATATTTTGTATGGGAAGCAAAATGTCGCCATGTCGTCGTAAAGCGGAGTATACACAAAGAAACATTGAGTTGGGAACAAAAAATATAAAAAAATTTTGATAACACGAATTGCACACATTAACATTCACAAATGAATATTCGTAAAAAATGGAAATTTTTTCACAAATGTTCCTTCGTTTATTCTGCTCTTAAGAGATTAATCAGAACTGGGTCGACAACGACAATTGCTTTTTCATATATTTCGTTTGGGAAGCAAAATGTCGCCATGTCGTCCGGCGATTTGTCATCATAATAGAATCTATTCTATTTTCATGACAGCACACTAACACACTCAAAATATTTGGCAAATTGTTGCCATATTTTTAACTAATTAATGGTTGCCATTAGAACAGAGTTGGGGGATGAGGTTATTCATAGAGGTGCACTTAGGTGTAGAAAGCTCTCTGTCTGCTATTCACTTGGGAATAGCAAGAAGCGATTCCTTTAATGAATAACCTAAGCAGCTCACTACGTCCGGTTTTTTTAAACACGTATCTCCTGGAAATGCCGCCCAAACTCCCGTTTGTCGGCAGCTAAAGTGAGAAGGCGGTCATGGTTTAAGTTCATTTATTTTTCCGTAAAAAAAATTAATTGTGAAAGTTAATTTTTTATCATGTTGGATTTTAATTTTTATTTTAAAAAATAAAAATTGTTTTTTTCGACCTTTCTAATTCATTAATTAAAAATTTATTAATTCAGTTCGAGGCCTATTTCCTTATTATGAATTAACATAATAAGTACTTTTTTCAAAAACTGTTTTTTTTTCTTCATCAGGATACTCTCTTGAAAAATACTTTTGCTTTCAAAAAACCTCTACACTTTCAGGGATTTTCGGGGATTTTCCACGTCCCCTTCATCAGTTTTCTTTAGAAAGTGGTGGCGTAATCCCCGAAACGATCGTCTTTTCATTCCTGAAAGTGTAGAGGTTTTTTGAAAGCAAAAACTCTGTGAAGTATTTGTCAGGAGAGTATCCTGATGAAGAAAAATAGCAGTTTTTAAAAAAAAGTACTTATTATATTAATTCATAATAAGGAAATTGGCCTCGAACTGAATTAATAAATTTCTAATTAGTTAATTTTTTATTTTATAAGAAAGACACATTTTATAAGAAAGACCAAAACTCTAACCTAGAAAAAGTTGTTCCGACAAATTTTTGTAATGTTTTATTTTGTCAGCTTTTTTCAAATTTATTAGCAAAAATTGTTCTAAACATCTAGCATTAGTATTTAATATGAATGAAATAAGTGATCTCAATAATATTTACTAAAATTTTCTTCGAAAATCTTCATAAAATTATATGTATTTATATATAATTTGATGCAGTTAGATAGACCCATTTTTCGGATCAAATTGTATCAGGTGAAATAACATGCTTATCTCGCTTGATATAATTGTATATTCGAATATTCGGATCAAATTAGATATGGACGTATATATGGGTTTATATATGGTGATATATGATTATATAACATCTTTTTTAGTCGGGTTATTTGAAATGTTGAAAAAGGCTCTATGGAACGACAACGAATATCGGCACCCCCTATACAAAATTGAATAGACATAATTATGTGTACATTTGAGCTAAAACCAACAACAATTTCTCATACAAATCTCCTATTCGAAAAAAATAATAACTGAATAAAAAAATTGGAACTCTTCGGGTATATTTTGTATACCTATATATACGTCTCCAAAAAAGCTTACAATTGTTAACCAATTTGACTTTGAAATTATAAGAAATAAATTAAAAAACGAAAAATTGTGTCAGTTCTGACCCTACTTTTAACCCCTAAACATGAGATTGGGCGCGAAAAAATACGTGTACATTATTTTTTTCTTCTATAGCGTAAAAAATTATTTTGAATATATCAGTGTTAACTTTATTATAAAATCGCTAAAAACAAAGAAAATTTTGTTTATGTTTAAGGCACTGTCATTTTAAGTCTGGCGACTATTTCTAGATAAAAATAATGCAGAAGTTAAGGAAATTTTATAGGATTTCCAAAAATATACAGTTTTTATAGATCAGTACTCGCTAAATTTTACTCTGTAATTTGATAACAGGTCTATATCGCTAATTTTTCATTTAAAGCCACGCCCACTTAAAACAAGTGACAAAATGAAAAACAGACATTATGTTAAAATTCTGCACAATATTCTAAACCACATATTTGCCGCCCAGGGCGAATTTAGCCACTATTTTGATTTTTAAAAATAAAGGCAACGAAAAAAAAAAATTAGAAAATACTTGAATCGCTCCTATTAAATTTGCCATCACTGTATGTTCTATACCTATACAAAAAATATTTGAATGTGTGTGAATAAATGTGTTTGTTGACAAAAGAAGAAGAGTAAAGCGGCGGATACATTAAGGAACATTGAGTAGGGAACAAAAAATATCAAAAAATTTTGTAAACACGAATTGCACGAATGTCAACACGAACATTAACATACACAAATCAACATTCGTAAAAAATTGCAATTTTTTTACGAATGTTCCTTAGTGTATTCCCCGCTTAAGAGTTTAATCACAATACGACGACAGCAAAAGTCGTAGCGAATAATTTAAATTTAGCGACAATCGACCGTCGATATTTGTTGACGTTTAGAAAAAATTAAAGCAAAACAAGGATATGGTTGTATTTTTTTCTCCACAATTCTTCACCAATTCAATTGGTTTTGCATTAATTCTAGTTGTTTTACATTTTTTTGTATTTAATTTAGCTTTTTTGCGGTAAATTATGTATTTTTTATTTTCAATTATATTTCTTCTGTCAAAAAAATAATTTTTTTGTAAACAAAGTACGAATTTTTGCAACTCTTATACGAATTTCTGCAACTCTGTTTCCTTAATTAGTTAAAAATATGGCAACTATTTGACAAATATTTTGAGTGTTTATTAGTGTGTCGTCACGAAAATAGAGAAGATTCTATTTCGACAACAAATCGCCGGACGACATGGCGACATTTTGCTTCCCATGCGAAATATATGAAAAGGCACATGTCGTTGTCGACTCAGTTGTGATTAATCTCTAAGATATCTGTGTAATTTATGATAGCCAGGGGGCTGAAAAAGTACTAGTTTTTAAGCTGGTTGGTACTATTTTGAAAATACCGTTTATCATCCCTGGTGTGAAATATAGGCCCAAAGAATTCTTTGGTCTGGAACAACCTTAAAGATAAACAATGGATGGATGGATAGAGGTAAATGATGACTCTAGTGGTGAAGAAACTGCAGAAGATAAGTTGGTTTTAATTAATGATGCCAATTCTGATGAAGAACCATATTATACTTATGCCGCTTTTGCCACCTGTGAGGAAGCAGAAGAAGTAGTAGCTTTAATGCAACGTCGGGTACAACAGCAGCAGCATTCTAGCCATGAAGTGGTGTTGGATACTGGAGCGGTTATAATCGATGAATATGGAAATCCCATACATACTATAGATACGGAAGATGTAAAAGAAATTAAAATACAAGATGAACCTGATAATCCAAACATTTGGCATATAAATCAAATTGAGCAGAAAAATGATGAAAATCAAACTGAAATAGGAAACAATGATATCGATGTAATATCATATGAACCTGACGGTACTCAGCAAACCAATTGGAGCACAGTTTCAACACCGGAAGTAAATCATAGCGATGTGGTTAGTGTAAGAGCCATAAAGTCACATGAAGTCAACGAGGACAGTAGCGGGGAGTACGAAAGTCAGCTTACGAATATTAATACTAATAATAAATCCCATATTTGTCCGTATTGCGGAAATAATCACAGTGCAGCTGGTCCATTAAAACTTCATATGCGCGCATGTCGACGTAAAAAATATCCTAAAAAAGATATTAAGTGCACAATTTGCGGAAAAACTTTTCAAGATGACAGAAATTTTAGGCAGCATTTATTATTTCATAATGGTGGTTATTGTACTCGTTGTTGTCGTTCTTTCCGCGATGAGAAAAAGCTCAAAGAACATATTGAAGAACATAAACTACAAGATGAGAAAAGTGTTCAGTTTAATGGTCAAAATGTGCAAGTGAAAGCTTATACGTGCTGCAATTGTTCTAAACAATTCAGCGTTGTCTTTGAAGGTGGTAGTGTAAAACGTCGTTATGTCTGCGATCCCTGTCGTGAAATGTTTACTAATGCCGAAAAGTTGAAGCAACCAACAGGAGAGTTGAAGCAACCAACAAAGAGAAAACATGAATACTCTTGCGATATCTGTGATCGTAGATTTGTGTTCATCGGCTCCTTACACCGTCATTTGGATGAATGTGCTCTCACGTCACCATACAGTAGTCGAAAGTTAGTCGTGAAGTGAAATGACTTTAAGATATTAGATAAATCTTGGGCTATACAAAATATGCTTTCTTAGTACATAAATGTTTAAAAATTAATTTCATTTTTATTATTTTTTACTATAGTGCCGATGTTTCTATGTGCGTTTATATACTTTATGATGCTTTTTTTGGAATACATTATTCAGTCCAGTGTGTTCGTGTGTGTGAAAAATATTGAGGGTATTCACAGTTCATGTTATTTTAAGTAGTAAATTAGCATTTATCGTAAATTTGACAACTTTCTATGGGTTAAGATTTAAAAATCATGCCATTTTACCACGTGATAACTTTAGTACTTAAACTGTGAATTCCTTCACGAACAATCAATAAACATTATATACAAATTTTGAATATAGTAAAAATAGCCCTTAACCGAACAGACTCTATTAAAATTGTCAGATAAAGCAAAAAAAAAAAAAAAAGAAAAAGTAATTTGTAATAAGCATATGTGAATATTATAACTCGTACATAGATTTAAATTAAAAAAACAAAAGTGAGTGAAAAAAATCAATATAAAAGCAAAAAGATTTGTCTTCTCTGGTTATAAGTGCCAAATTTTTATGAAATTGATAATGGCTACAATTTAACTACGATTATTTTTTTGATAAGTTACCCGCCTATATAAGTTTTTATTCTATAAAATAGTAATAATAAGAATTCATTAAATAAAACTGAATTGAAATCAAATATAGAAAATCAAACTTAACGGACTTTAAGGCTAAAAAGGAAACTCATTAATAAATGAAAAACTGATTACACATGACAACAGAATAATGAAAAATTCTGTACGCTTTATTCAGTCTTAAATTTTTCTTTTTAAATAAGCCTCTCTGAATATGTGGAATAAGCGCGATTCAAAGGTAGTTGCCAAAATATAAAAATACGCATTAATAGCGCAGAAAATGGAGTTTGTTGTATCTCGTAAACCAATAAAGCTAGAAACATGAAATTTAACACGTAGCTTCATTTAATGACCAGCACAAAACCAACCAAGGATTTTTGCTATTCCAATGTTTAAAGGGTAAAAAGAGGCTAAAAATTAAATTTTCGATCGCCATTTCCGCGGTTAGCAAAGAAGTTATATATATTTTTTTGAGAATCTAAGTATTGAATTTTATCATTAGTTGTACAAAAAACATGTTACCAGCTTTTGCTAGAACAATTTTTTTTTTTAGCAAAAACTAGTAAAATTTCCCTTTAAATGTTGTACTAGCTTTAATTTTTTGAACTCGGAACAGATTTTTGAGTAAAAATTTTAAAAATCGTAAAGCTCGTAAAAATATGTAAACAAACAAATAATTTTCCAAATAAGGCTTGCGTACGAAATAACTACACGAATTAATTTCAATAACGTTTTAACTAAACGTCATATTTAAATAAAAATAACATTTTATTCATCTTCATCTCTCTTTTTACCAATGTCCAATATCCCTCCACTGGCCTGAGTTATGGACAATTTGGCGGATTTGCCTCTAGGATTTTCGGATTTTCATTAAAAATTCCTATTATATTTTCACGCACTTTTTTTGACCCTCCATTTTAAAGCCAAATATCTGGACACAATTTTCCATTATATTTTTCAATGCTAAAATAAGAGTTTCATAAAGTTTGGAAAATGAACATCTCTGTTGAGACCAAAACTATTGAGCTTTCATTTATTTAAAGGCTTTTTCAAGGGTCAACCATCCAATAATATGTATAATGTAACACCTTGTGGCCAACAAATTAAAAAACCTTTAACAATTGCACTATTAAACCTTTTTCATTAAATTTTCTAATATTACTGAACAAATAAAATAAATAATAAATTAAACAAAATAGTTGATTTAATCAAAACATATTCGTCAAAACTTTCAGTATTCGTAGTATTATTTTACACTGTTACATAACCAAGATATGTACGCGAATTGTTTTTAACATGTTTTGATTTATTATAAATTATTTTTATTTATAAAATAAAAATAATTTATAAACATTAACATTATTCACCTATGAGAAACAGGTCAATTGTTTACTAAGTTTATGAATCACTAACAAATATTTGAAAGTGGAGAGAAATTAAATATAAGTGTTGCCAGAATAAAACGGAAAATTAACAAACTGTTATTTAACGATTATGCAAGACATTTTTTAATAAACGTTTAACAAGAAAATTGAATACTTTAGCAATTGTGTACCTTAACGAAAAATTTAGAAAAGTTTATGCATTAGTGCGTTATTTCGCAATTGTATTATAAGGTTCTTTATACATAATAATTTGAAAACTTTATAACACGGTTATAAAATTAATTTTGTGTGAAAAATTTGTGTTACAAGTCACTTATAAATTTTAAAAGTGATTATGCATATGACCCTTAAAACATTCTCTGGCTGATAAAATATTTTCTCCACAAGAAAATAATCAAGTTTCACATTCCTGCCATTATCTTCAAAATATTGACATTTTTTGTTTAATAATTTAAAAGTTTTTATTACAATTAGCCAAGTCAGCAAGTATATTTCCACAGCTGTTAACTTTAAATGACTTTTAAAATGATAAACTGCTGCTTGGACCGATATGAGTTACAATTGCATTAATTGCCTATAAATTCTCAATACCAGTTAAAACCGGATTTGAAATTGAAATAGAAAAAAATTAAATAAAACTGTTATAAACAAATTGCCTTTTAGTTCATGTAACAAGTTCAATATCATATTAATAACAAATAATTGCTCATATCACTGGATATGAATTGATACCATGTAACTGACATTTTATATTAAATTTGAGTTAAACTCTCAATCATAAAAGATTTGAAATAATTTTGAACTGGAATTCTTTTACTATATAAAAATAAAAACAACTTAAACAAGTTAAAAAAAAATTAAGTCGAGCCTGCCGACTATATGATACAATCCACCACCATTTGATACCCTTACACCACAGTACGATGGCCATATTTCGGTAAGCGGTAGATCTTCAAAATACCTTTCATTTGATACCCAATTTGTATACAATTCCCTGGAACAATCATGAAAAAAGATAAAAAATAAAAAACGGGATAATTTTTAACCCCACTTTTTAACCTTCAAATATGAGAATGAGCCGCTTAAAAGCTCTATCTTCTCTATTTCATTAAAACCTTAGGGTAAAACACGCAGAAGCCTTCCTTGTTAGTCGATCGGTATACTATAAAGTTAGTCTACTCCCATTATTTGTGGTAGTTAGGAACATCCAGCGCAAACTAGTTAAATGTACCAGAGAGTGGTGTGGAGTATAATGACAATTAAAAATTGATATTTTGTAATTTGTAGTTTATTGCTCTTTAATTATTTTTTTAAATAAACTTTTACATTATAATTTTTGTTTTCTTTTTTATAAAATTAAATTGATAAAGAAAGTCAAATGTGCTTAAATTTTAGCATATTTATCAAATTGTTTTTAATACATTTGTAAGTTATTTTAAATGTATTTGTTAGTTAGAAAAATAACCCATTTTTACTGAAAATTTTACTACATTTGTTTATTACTTTTATATTAGCCCTCTAATGCCCAAGGCCGTTTAAAGCGGTCTTCAGATTTTAACCCTTAAATGCATGATCTCTTCGATTTTAACCATTTTTTATATATGATTTCTAAAGGCGTGTACATTTCAAGAAAAATACAAAAAAAATATATTTTTGAAAAAAAGGTGATTTTTATTGAAAAATATGGTTTTTTGCCAAATAGCTAAATTGTGATTATTTTAACGTGTATAAAAAAAAAACAAAAAAAAATTCTATAAACTATAATTTAAACATTTATTGCCGCCAAAATTAATTTTATTGCGAGAATACCACTTTAAATATTTAAACAAATATTTTTGAATATTACACTTTTTGTAAAAAACGCGTGTTTTAGATTTCTCACAAATATACAGAGCAAAACCAAGAATTTTACTCTAACTGTTTAAAAATTCTGCGCTAAACTATAGGAACACTATGTACAGAAGGGGCCCCTAATGCCAAAAAAATGCAGTTTTGTGCATCAAGTGGGTTTTTTTTTATTGAAAAACCGCTATGTTGCTAAATGGCTACACCATGCATTTAAGGGTTAAATAGTTTCTGGCTAAATAACATTATTTTATTAAACAGGTTATATTATATCCATAGAAAACTTAACTACCTACTTTTTTTTGCCTTCAAGCTTTTTTTGTATAAGGAACGGTTTTCAAGCGAGAAGCATGTAAAGTCAAAATTTAGAAAATTTGAAAAAATTAACTTTTTAAAACAGAAAAAATATTTTAAAAATTGCCAAAAATACATTTACGATCTGGCGTACATTACCGATAATAACAAAGCTAATTTAGAGTCTCTAATTGTAAAATCAGTTAAAAATTTTTCTCCAGGATTCACATGACAACGTCAGGATACGTTTTACAAATATCTCTCTAACTCAAAAACTAGTCAACAGATTTGCTTGAAATTAAACACAGAGTATATACTTAGAGGTTAATGTTTAGTGCCAAATTCGCCAAATTTCGTAATTTTCAAAAAACGAAAATAGTCATAACTTTTAAATTAACAACAAGTGATCAACAATTTTCGGTACGTAATTTTATTTTATTGATAGTGTTATTTTCAGCAAAAACCGAAATTATTTGACTACTGGGTTTCAAGATAAGTTTTCAAACTTTCTTCTGCTATATCGCCTAAATAAATCGAGACATTAAAATTTTAATATTTGTTCCATAGTAGATTTTCAGCGCCAAATATATGGCTTAAATATTATTGTAATCAGAAGAAAGAGTATTAGAGGGTTAGTATTTGACAATATGGCAGTAACGTGGAATCAAGTTATGACCATTGATATACTATATTCAAAAATAAGCAAGATGATGATAAAACGGCGTTATGGCAATTAAATTAAATAATTATTGTTAAAAGCTAAATGGAATATAGGCAAATGTTTTTAAAACAAACAATTTGTCAAATTGTTTAAGGTGCAATTACATTAAGCGAATTTTAAATAACTGTTGTAGGATCCAACAAGGTTTCTCTATCCGTACCCAAAGAGCTATCGGCTAGAGACTTGAGGATATGAACATGTTATCGAATGCAACGCCAAGAATCTTGGGTGGATTAAGCGTCGGAATTTGTACACTATCGACTACTACACTCAGTTTACTCCTTACTCTTGGAGATAACCGTTCAGCCTACCGAATTTGCGATCAATGTCATGATCCGTAGCCAGTATCGTTGGCGTATGATATCAGTTCCACTCCTTCCGGTGCTACCGAGAGCTTCGAAACATAGAGATAGTTAGCCTCGTACGAAAAAATTCAAAAGTAATAGAAAAAATAAATGAAACCCAACAAAAAGTCTAAAAAAAACTTAAGAAAAAAGTGTCATACGGGCTTAATCAATATTCAAAATTTATCAAATATAAAACTTAATATTTCACACTTTTCAGTTTTTTTTAAATTTAAATAAGTTTTTCGCCATTTTTTCGTTTTACTAATTATATAAAGAAAATATTTAATAATTTTTATAATAATTAAATACCCCATCAATATAAAAAAAAACCAAACATGTTGTGCTGTAATGGTTAGCGCGTTGGACTGTTACACACATGTTTGAGGGTTCGATCCCCATCCAAGGCAACATCAATTTATGAAAAAACAATAATATGTATAAGTTTTTTCTATCCCTCATATATATCGCAGCGTCCTCTCTTGTTGTTCCCATATCACTTAACCCCACCGAAGTAAAATAATATAACTCGCTATGAACCAAAAACTTCAACAAAGTTCGCCAACTCTTCATCAGATGGCGTGCAACAACTGTTCTATAAAAGATTCAACATCTCGCGCAATTATAGTGTTGCCATATTTGAAGTCCTTCATCTTTCACTACCTTTGACTTCTTCTCTATCCCCTTTCCCCAGAAAGCAACATTTTAATTAATAGGAAGAATTTTCTGAGTATTGCTTCTCTTTTAAAATATAAATATACATATATATAAAAAAGCAAAAAAAAAAAATGTGTATTATATTTCATCAAATTTAGTTGCTTTACATACTAATTTATTTTTAAAAATACATACTTTAATTTGGATAAATATAAAATTAAAAATTACAAAAAATGTTTATCTCATGGTAAATGAGCCACTTAAATCAAAAGTGATTATATTTAGGATCACTTATATTTTGAACTAAAAAGATTTTGTTTGCATAAAATATGCACTGCAAATAAAAAGATGTGTTTAGTTATTATTTAAATAATTAAATTTGGTATGGTATCTTTAATTTGTTTCTTGTTTTTATTTAATTTATACATATTGTGTAATAAAAATATTTTGCCGTTTTAGCACATTTTGCTATTATTGTTTTTTCTGTTGCTTTAGTGCGGAACTTGAGTGTTTATAAAATACGTATAATTATTTGAATTATGTATAATGGAAAATAGTTAACAATTTCCCCTTATACACCACACTGGCATTTCCGATCTTTTCAGATTTTTTTTTATGTTTGAAATAAAAAAAAAAACAAAAGAAATTTTTCTTTTATAAAACCGGAAATTTATTTAAATAAAATCTGCATTGCATTATAATTTCATTTTTCTTTAATAAAGTAATACATTGAATGAAAAGAAAAAACGATTTCAAAATTATTATTGCTACAAAAAATTTAGTTATTTAATATGTGAGCTAAATAAGTATATTCATACCTTGTAATTTTTAAACATTTATTTGCACATGTCATCTTGCCTTTTTTGCAAAATTACACGATTTAATTTTACTAAAATAAAAATTGCATTTTTAGTTAGTTTTAATGTTAAAGTTTTATATACATATTTTTAATTGCGTTTTACTTTGTAATTATCTGATGTCTCCATATCTTCAATAATATTTATTTATTAATTTTTCAAACTAAAAAGTGGTAATATGTATATTCCGATTAAAAAAATTATATGGGCCATATATAATTATATTGAATTGTATATAAATATAATAATAAGTAAAATTTTTAAGTTTTTAAAGGTTAACCCTCAACATATTTTTTTAAGAGGAGCAACATTAAGAAAAATCTTCCTATTAATTAACGTATGGATTTCTTTGGAAAAGGGATAGATAAGATATGAAAGGTGGTGCAATATGAAGGTCTTCAGATATGGCAACATTGCAATTCCGCGAGATATTAAATCTTAGAACAAATGTTGCGCGCCATCTGATGGAGAGTTGGCGAACTTTTTTGACGCTTTTTTAGTTCATAGCCCTGTTTTGTTATTTTACTTCGCTAGGATTAAGTGCTATGTAGGGTGATTGATTACTCGACATTTTTGTAAAATTGGTCTTCGTTTATACCGAATAGTTAATTTTAGAAAAACGATTTCGGTTTTTCATATTTGAAAAAAACCGATCAACCGGATGTAAAATTAAAAATTATATTTGAACATTAATGCTAAGTCTCATACTATAGGATTAACTGTTATTTGATAACTAAAACAAAAGCCAATGTCAAAAAGTTATATAAAAAACAACACTAAATTTTTGGGTTAACTAATTTTTGGTAAAATAACCAAAATAACCACATATGAGCAAAAATTATGTAATTAAAAAAATGTTTCAGAACTGATTTAAAAAAATCTTTCTTCAGAACTTTTTCAAGGGTACTTTGTGAGTCTTTCTACCCTCAAAATAATACGTCTGTTGGCTGGACAGAAAAATTTGTTACTTTAACAAAATTTATTCCAGTTTTTTGGCTTCAATTAAAATTTGTTGATTTTAACAAATACTTTTGTTAAATGTAAATTTAAGTAAAAAATTTATAAAACTACAGTTTTATCTGTAATTATGCTGAGCCGTAGAATTTATCCAAATTTAGAGTCTCGGGACCCTCCCCGGGCCTAGTCCATATCATGTGAGGGCATATAAGGGCACTCCCGTGGAGCAAACATTTTGTCCGTTTTGCTCTATCTCGCTTAGTTTTCGAGATATGGCCCATTTTATGAAGTGAAAAATTTTTATTAAAAATTTCCGAGAGTCCAAGGCCCGCCAAGGAGGGAACGAAATAGCGCCATCTTTAAAACTTCGAATACATCGGTGGCGCCATCTACCGGGTAATAAAAGTAACATGAAAATATTATATTTTAACAATAAATTTTGTAAAATTTAACGAATGGGTTCTTAAAAATTACTTTTAAATAATTTTGAAAATTAACACTCAAAATTAGTTAAAGTACTGAGGATTTTTAGTATTGTGTTAAATGAAGATAACTAAAATCTTGTTATAAATTAGTCAAATCGATTTGAAACGGGTTTGACAGATTTTTCTACTGACGTATTATTTTAAGTGTATGAACAACTTTCATAGAAACTTAATTTTTAGAAATTTTTTTTATTTTGCTGATTTTAGCAGGTTAATTTGTTATTTGCTATTAATAAATATTTAACTCAAATATAACTAAAATTCTGTATATTTACCAGTTTTATTTTTGCTGTTTGTATTACTAATTATAGCAAAAATAATCTGTTGATTTTAGCAGTTTTTTCTGCAACATCATTTTTAACTAATTTTTGGTGGGTTTAACCCATTTTTACAGACTTTTTTCTATTAGTGTAAATTTTTGCGTTTGAAAGTTAAAGAAGTGTTATCTTTATCAACTTTTTCAGGCTTTAGTTATTAATACTGACTTAAACCTAGTTAAAATATGTAAATAGTTGAAAATTTGTTCAAGAACTTTAAAATACATATTTTGTATTAAGGTATGTATAGTTGATCTTTTAATTAGTAAATCAATATTTCCTGTTTGATTTGTCTACGTACATATTTTAGTAAAAACCCGCTTAAGCGAGATAAAAAACCCGGATTTTGGGTTATTCGAATTTTGAGAAAATACGAAACCGGTCAGTTTATTAAAAATAAATAGATCACTTAACCGATTTTCGGTTTCGGTTTTGAATACTTTATTACGAGTACTTTCATTCATGATTGGGCGCCAAAAAATTACGAGTACGATTGTGTTTTAAGCAGACCTTTTTATTTGAAAAAGACATTGATACACTCTGCACAGTGTACACTCTAGTGCTGGTAAAAACAAGAGTAGTGGGTATTGAGTATCGAGTATTTGTCTTTTTTTGGGTACTCGAAAAACTACTACTCGATATTTTCAGAGTTGCATTTTAGAGAGACAAAATATATAAAAATTTGACTCCGCTAAAATATTTGTCACGAAACTACAACTCTGCTAAAAGAAAAAAATCAGAAGTAAAATATTTAAAATTATATGTTAAAAAATTATGAAAAACGCAATGAATAGTTGATGAAAAAGTTTAAAAATATATTTATAAATTTAAATATTGAATTACCATAAACATTTTCAAAGAATTTTACTAAAAAATTTTAAAAAACTTCAAATTAAAAAACCGTTAAAAGTATCGAATAGTATCGAGTATCCAAATAAAAATATCGAGTAGTATCGAGTATTGAAAAATAACCGAGTTTACCAACACTAGTACACTCACATTAAACATTTCTTGCTCTTTTCAAAACAGAACTTTAATTAAATTTAGTTGACCTTTTAAGAAAAATTATAATTGATAATTATCAACCGAAATGATGCCATTTTTAAAAATAAAAATTTATGATTGATACCAAATTTTACCCATTTTTGTTTGCCATATCTTATACTCGTTTTACATATTTATCAATTAACGTTTTTTAGAATAAAATTCTTTCCTTTAGTGTAATTCACAAAATGTTCCATATGTGTGTAAAAAAACACTTATTTAAAGTGTTTGCTTATTTATTTGACGTCATATTACTGCGAATATAAATATTTTATTTAGTTTTAGTTTATTGACATGTTAATGTGCAATTTAATAAATTGCAATAAAAAAACTATAAAATTAGTTTTATTCTAAAAATAAATTTTATTTCTCTCAAAAGCCATAAAAGGTTTCATTTATCAGACTTCATCAAAAAGCATCAATACAAAAAAATAGATACAAAACCTCGATGATGCTAAAAAAATTAACTGTTAAACATTTTGTAGAAACTTGAAAACTGATATCATTTAAATACAATTCTAGGAATATTTTAATAGAAAAATGTTTGTATATAACGAATTTTAAAACCACTCTACTTTTTCAAAGACACAAGTATACCAAAAATATTGTATTCCCTGCACTAAGAGCATTATGTCGGTTGCAGTTAAAGTATGCACTTCAGTTGCATTTAAAATTAACTGATATTGCAGTTATTATAACTATAATTGCAGTTAGCTATAACTGCAATTGTAGTGAAATTTTTTTTTAACTGCAATTGCAGTTACTTTAACCCACATAATTCTCTGGTTGTATTAATGATATTAGTTGCTATGAAAACGTCTTTGGTTTATTGAAATTTTAAATTGACTTTAAAATTTTTTGTCGTCTAACAAAATACTTAATATGACTTAAAGTGGCTCCTTACAAAAGTGTTGCTATCTTATCGCATTAAAATAATCATATTACCAACTATAAGTGAATTAAGTTTTAAAGTCTATAAACGTAACACATTTCAAATCTATGTCAATGATACACAATGCACTTGCCTGGATAAATATTGTGCACAAAATAATTAAAAAACAAAAACTTATTATCAGCTTGTTCGTTTAACTTACATAATTGATAGAAATTATAAAAAAATAACTTTTATTTACAATATAGTTACATATAAAAGGTATTCACAAGGGGTGTGCTATTTGTTGTATCGTTGTATCGTCCTAACAAAAAACAGAGTTGTTAAAATTTAAATTGAAAAAATACAACATTTGAGAATAGCACATTTCAACATTTTTACGTATGCTTAGTATCCTATGTTTAAGTGTGCCAACAGAGAGAAAAGCCAGCAGAAAATCGCTGTTAAAGTAAAATTAAAATTTTAACAACTCTGTTTTTTATTAGGACGATACAACGATACATCAGATAGTACACCCCTTGTGAACAACCTAATAGATTATTCAGAACAAAATGAGTAATTTAAAAATTATTAGTTATTTCACAAAGTTATTTAAATATTTGCAAAATTATTCAAATTTAATGAGAATAACTTGCTGACTTTGGATAATGGATTTTCACAAAATTAGTTATTTATTAATTATTGGATGCAAAAAACAGATGTTTACAAAAATAATAAAAGATTATATAAAAATTAGCGAGTGATTTGACGATAAGAGATTTTCAGAATTATTGGGTTCATTAAGATAAACAACTTATCATTAGGGTTCTTTCAGTATATTGGAGAGGGCCACTATTGAACTCCAAATATTAACAATTTAGATTCAGTCAGATTAATTAAGAGGACCACGGTTGGGCGCCAAAAACGGTATAATGGATGTTCCCATTTCCCTTTTAAATGACCCACCCTCAGGGATTTATGTAGGAAAAATCGTCTGCAAATGACAGTTAAAATAACTGCAGTTGAAAAGTTGTTTGCATTTAAATCAATTGCAATATGTAGTTATTTTCAACAGTTACAAATCAATTGACAAATACAGGTAAAACAGCAGACATCAAAATTATTGTAAAACTGTTAAAAAAATTTAGTTAAAATTTAGTTAAAACTACCAAAAATTAGTTAATAATGATGCTGCATGCAGAAAAAAACTGCTAAATTAGCATAATATTTTTGCTATTATTAGTAAGATAGGAACAGCAAAAATAAAACTGCTAAATAAATAAAAACTGCTAAAATATACAGTTAGTTATATTTAGGTTAAATTTTTGTTAATAGAAAATAACAAATCAGCAAAAAATTTTGCTAAATACTTAATAGTCTAAAAAATCACAAAAAAAAATTAAAATTTTCAAAGTTTCTTTTTTCGATTTTTTAAAATGCAAATAAAAATCGAGCCTTTTGAAACTGCAGTTTACAATTTTTTTAGAAAATATTTCTGCTAATTTAACAGGATGGACTGCCATTTGCAGGCAACTAAATTTAGCTTAAAAATATGAAAAATTTCTTAGATATAACAGTTTATTTTTGTTATTTTTAGTCTACTAATATTTAGCAAAATTTTCTGCAGATTTTACAGTACAATTTGTCATTTTCAATTAACTATAAGTTAACTTAAATATAACTAAAATTCTGTAGATTTAACAGTTTCATTTTTGCTTTTCTTATTTAACCAGTATTTAGCAAAAAAAAAATCTACTAATTTAACAGTATTTTCTGCAACATCGTTTTTAACTAATTTTTAGTTGTTTTTTCTGCTATTTTTACGGATTTATTTATATGAGTAAGGTCTTTCTTTGCTGGGTAGATGTCAATAAATTTGATTTTTTTTTTAATGAATAATTCACATGACGTGAAAGTTTAATATGCATTAGGAGATTCTTGGCGTTTAGAAGCCAAACAACACAATCACCTCTGGCATATATAACTGTTAAGATTTTCGATTCGGTAAAGCCTATATGACACTTGCTAGTTTCTAGATTCTAGTTTTTTGCACCATCAATCATATGAAGGCCAATGATATGAAGGGTACTGCATTACCAACATCAATTTGACAGTTTGATAGTTTTTCCATATAGTTGTTCTCTTCACACACATTATTTCTCACATAAGGAAATTCGTGCTCTCTTCTATTTTGGATTATTAATACTGAAACTAGCAAGTATCATATAGGCTTAAGAAAGGTTTTTTTCTTAAACCGACGATGGAGTTTCCGACACATGTCCCAAAAACTAAGGAACTAAAAGTGTCCCCATTCCAAATCATTTACACATACTTTCGAGGTAAATCATATTTTTTGGCATTTTTTTGAGTTCAAATAATATGAACTCGTCTAGCCTTCATCTGAAGTTAAATTTTCTTACATATTACTTAATACAATTTAGAATGAGGCAAAACACAAAAAACTACAGATCGTACATATTCAGTTCATTGCTGACGGTAATATTTTAAATACAAATTCCAAAAAAAACCTGCTTTTATTCTAAAAATTACAAAAACTTTCCATTGCTAATGTTGCATTATTATTTTTCTGTAATAATTATTATATCGAACAAAACCCTCGTTTTTAATTTAGCACGTGCCAAATGCATTATTAACAACAGTAGTGAAATTTTAAACAAGATAATTTTAACTAATGCACCAAATAAACGAAATTTTGCATCAGTCACATTTTCAAAAAGCGGTCGAGTAGAACGCATACCAAAAAATAATATGTAAGTTGAACACAATACAACTAGATTCCATTGTAGAATTTCAAACTTAAATACATATGTACATAGGTATACAACAAAAAAAAAAATTGAATCAGTCGTGGAAATTTCCATTCATTTTGATTCAAAATTAACCTATTAAGGGTGGGTTATATAATTGAAAGAAATACATATTATTTACAATATAACATACTATAAAGGGTTAATTACGTTGTTTTATGCATATTCCCCCTTATTTTTAGCAAAACCTTTATTAAACAATAACAGACAATAAAAGACGTTTAGATTAACAATAAATTGTATGGGAGTTGAAAGCAGAAACATTTCAAATCTTCAAAAAAAAAAAAAACTTCGAATTAAAAAAAGAAAAAGCCATTAGAAATGCCGTCAAATTAGTGATAATTTAATAACAGATTTAAAAAAATTCGTGTATAAAAAGTTTGGCAGTTACTGACAGTTTTTTGTGTAGTAGTTAGTAGTTATTGCTTTTAACTGTAATCTTAGTAACTTTTCTATGAACAAATACAAAAGAACTATTAACACAGTTAATAAAAAAAAAAAAAATAACTAACGAAAATGTTGTTGCTTTAACTGTTAACAGAAAATGCCAACTTAACCTGGTCAAATTAACAAAAAATTTTGATAAATAATAGTAGGCTAAAAATTCAAAAAAAAAATGTTAAATTTTCGAAGTTTTTTCGATTTTTTTTAATGCAAATAAAAATCGAGCCATCTGAAGTCAGCAGTTTACTAATTTTTTAGCAAATATTTCTGCTGATTTTAGCAGGATAGATTCCTATTTGCAATGAACAAAATTTAACTTAAAAATAACAAAGTTTTGCAGATATTAACAGCTTGTTTTTGCTATCTTTTGTCTTCTAATATTTGGCAAAATTTTCTACAGATTTACAGTTTAATTTGCCATTTAAAATTAACTATAAGTTAATTTAAATATAACTAAAATTCTGTAAATTTAACAGTTTTGTTTTTGCTGCTCTTATTTTACTAGTATTTAGTAAAAAATCTACCAATTTCACCTGTTTTTTATGCAAGGTAATTTTTAACTAATGTTTAGTAGTTTTAAAAATTTAACCCCTAAATTCATAAACGCTTTGTGAAATTCTAGGAGGATTATTGAACAAATTTTGTATGAAAATTTCGTTTTGTAAACCTCCTATAACTTTACAAAGTGTTTATGAATTGAGGGGTAATTATTTATTTTTAAAATTAACAAACAAAACTAACTGGAACTTTTGTTGGTCTTTCTCATATAAAATTTGAATTAAACCGTTGGATACATTTTAACATGACATACAGTTAGAGCTGCAGTCTAAACGCCTTATAAATAATACATTCACATGCACTCACTACTTATGTTTTACAAAACGGCATTGACATTGTTATTGTCCAGATACTCGTATCTCCATAAATTGTAAATTAATATCTAGTCAAGTATTTTTTTCTTCATTCAAATCATTCATTGACTTTTGATAGAGCATAGATTTCATTTGATTTCTCATTACTTGCAATTGAGTTGTTAAAATGCGAATACTAGTACTGAAACAGCAACAAGTTTTCAAATATTATTTTTCCCACATTTTTAAATACGAATGACATTGAATTGCATTTAGTTTTATTTTTAAATTTGCCAGAATTAGGTGAAATCTATAAAAAAAAAATTAAAATAATAGTTTCCAGGAAAAATAGTCCCACAACAAGTGGGTGGGGAAATAAATAAATTTAGGGGCAGATATATTGTAGAATTTTATTAATAAATTTAAGAGATTCATATTTTCTTTTTTTGTAATATTTAAAGTGTATTTGCCCAACAATTTTATACGCATTTTTGTAATAACTACGAAGGCAGTACGAAATGTTCTTAGCCTGACATAGAGATGGCGGTATAAACAGCAAAAAGCTTTGTATAATGGAAACTTCCATCCGTCATTTGAACACATGTTAAATTTCATTTCGATCTATCAACTCATTCGTATAGTAACAGGTATTCTAAAAAGGCGCTTCATTGATTCGTGAGAGTGAGAAATTCGTGGTGTGATTAAAGATTAACATAAAGGTTTATCGGAGAAATTGGGTTGCTGAATTTAAACGTGGTCGTACAAGCATTGAAGATGAACCACGAAGTGGACGTCCAAAAACTGCAACAACGCCAGAAATCATAGCTAAAGTCCATGATATGGTATTAGACGATTGACGAGTGAAATTGCGTGAAATAGGGTATCTCAAATGATCGAGTACATTATATTTTGCATCAAGAATTACAGATGAAAAAGCTTTCTGCAAGATGGGAGCTACACTCACAAAAAAACGTCCGTACAAATAGGTCAAAATTGTGCTGGCGCAAATACATGTACTATTTCCTGTTATTTTAGCAGAATTTTGACCTATTTGTACGGACTTTTTTAGAGCAAATAACAGAAAAATTAGTTCAATTTATTCAGCACGCATTTAACAGACTTTTGTACTAACTTTTTTTATAAGTGTAACAGTTGACCAAAAACGCATTCGAATGAAAATTTCTCCTTTCTCATAATTTCTCTGATTTAGCTCCCTCTGACTTCTACATCTTCCCAAATCTAAAAAAATTCCTTGCTGGCTAACGTTTTACCTCGAATGAAGATGCAATGGCAGCTGTAAACGATTATTTTGAGGAGCTTTAGGTAAATTATTTTAATCAAGGGATAGAATTGCTAGAAAAACGTTGGACTAAGTGTATTGAAGTTTCAGAAGATTTATATTGAAAAATAAAATAATTTTAAAAATCTAGCTCTTGTCTTTCATTGTTAGGCTATGAACATTTCGAACTGCCCTCGTATGAGAGATATAGTTTATGACATTTATTTCACAATTGTTGTCTTATTTTGATATATATATGAATGTTAAATTATCTAAACATTTGACAGTTGCAGTTTATAACAATTTTTATTAATTTTCTGCCAGTTTTTTTTTTTTTTTTTATTAATTTGTCATTTTGTTATTTTTACTGCATCAAATGGATTTAGTTTTATATGTGTCTTCCTTTATTAAATGATTAATTGACATTTGGTTTTAATAAAAAAAATAACAATTTTTATTAAATTGTATACAAAGTACACTGAAAGACATAAACCTATAAAAGTAGCAGAAAAGGCTACAAAAATTAGTTAAAAATAACTCTGCAGAGAAAAACTGCTGAAATTAGCAGATTCTTTTTGCTAAATTTTGGTAAGATAAGAACAATCATAATAAAACCGTTAAGGCCCGATTACAGAATATCCACTTACATTCAAACTGGCACTTTAACTGACACATTTGTAATTGTTTCATATATAAAATTTGAATTTTACTGTCGGCTAAATATTAACTGCACATTCAGTAATCGGGTCTCAATATAAAAAATTTTAGTTATATTTAAGTTAAATTTTATTTATTGGAAAATTACAGCTAAATACCTTGCTAAAATCAACAAAAATTAATTATACAAAAAATTCATATCTACAAGATTTTATGGCCTGTTCATGTATTACGAAAACAGTCTAAACGAAAGGAATTTACAATTATTTTCGTCAAATATTCGTGGGCAACAAAAACAAATTTTCGTTACTTTGCTTTCGTTTAGAGTATTTTCGTAATACATAAACAAGGGCTTAGTTATATTTAAATTAAATTTAGTTGAATTCAAATAACAGCATATTCTGCTAAAATCAGTAGAAATATTTGCTAAAAAATAGACTGCTGATTTCGGAACTGTAGGTCTTTAAACATTTAACATTTTCATACCCTACGCTAATCTATTGAGTTTATACTGATGTTTACTAATACAATATTAGAAACAAGTCTGTAAAAATTTTTGTTAAAACTACTAAAAATTTGTTAAAAATGACCATGCAGAAAAAACTGCTGGAATAGCAAAAGTAAAACTGTTAAATATACAGAATTTTAGTTATATTTGAGTTAAATTTTAGTTAATAGAAAATAACAACTTAACCTGCTAAAATCAGCAAAAAAATTTGCTAAATAATTAATAGATTAATTAGGTTTGGTTATTTTAAGGTTAACGGTATTTTGAGTTAATTTATTAGTGGTATTAAGGTTAGCGACAGATTTTTTTTTAATTTTTTGATAATATTGCGGACCGTCTAATGTTTACAATTATTCGACCTAGGCGGTTAACCGGTTAGGGCATTATTCGAAAATTCACTTAAATTGATTAGGGTCGGTTAATCGATAAAATTTGAGATTAATCGATTAATCGTTTAATGCAAAAATAAATGTAAAAACAATCTAAACACGATTTTTATTTTTTCAAAAATAATAAAAGTTATTTTGTGATTTTTTTTCTTTATCAAAAAATAACAATTAAGAATATAAATCAAAAGCCATAGAGCCAATGACTTCACCAATTATAATATCCTGATGATGTCAACTAGTGTTAATAAAAGATTGAACAGTGATTTAAAGTGAGTAAATACGTATATTCCACCAACTTCCGGCATTCAATTTAGGTCAATTTTTAATTTTTATTTTATTATAAAATAAAAAAGTTAGTGCTTAATTTTTTCAAAAAAATCATTCTGTAACTTTTATAAAAAGTTTTAAAATAAAAATAAAAAAAAAAACAGAAATTTATAGAGTAAAATATAAAAATTGAAAAAATTTAAATCTTTGGGTGGTGACTTTTTTAGAAATATAACAGTTATTTTGGGTCTCTGCCAGAAAGACAGAATACGTATTTTCGGCTTTTGCTACAAAGTCATCATCAGTGTCGTTTGCCTTGACGGGTTAATAATTGATAATCGTCTACTTATGTGAAAGTTGAAAGCAAATCGAATATGTTAACAACTCAACTTAGACTAACATCAATGTTATTTAAACTTTGAAAAAATAATATAAAATATAAATAAAATAAAATAAAGAAATAAATTGAATTTTTTAAATTTGTAATAAAAACATGGGTGGTATCCGAAACGATGCGGTTATCGGTAAGGGTAGCGCTATTTTATATTATTTCGGTAATGGACTTTTAAGGTTAACGCTATTTCATTTATTTCGGTATCGGTATTTTAAGGATAACGGTATTTGAGTTATTTCGGTAACGGTATTTTAAAGATAACGATATTTCGGTTATTTCGGTAACGGCATTTTAAGGGTAACAGTAGTCAGTTGAATGGGTTTAGAATCGATAATGGTGTTTCAGTTATTTCGGTAATGATACACTCAGATAAAAAAGAGTAAAAAATTTGTAAACAGTTTTCAATCGCACTTTACTATTTTTGTACTAATTTTTAGTAATATTTTTGGCTATTACAAATTACGGATTTTTTTTTACTAATTTTTTTTTGAGATTTTACAGTGTGTTTATTTTGTAGTACACTTTTTTGCTAATTTCAGCAGAATAATTTTAAATTGCAGTTTACAACAATTTACTGAAGTTTAGTAGCGTCTACTAATTATTTATATGCACTAATTTCATTGTACTAAAATTATTGATATGTAGTAAATTTTGTAGCTGATTTTAGCAAATCAATTTTGAATTGCAATTTACAACAATTTTGCTAAAATTTATTAGCGGCTACTAATTTTTTCTACTAATTTTGTTATACTATAGAGCAGCAGACATGTGTTGATAAAATTAGCAAAAAATACCACTGGTCTCAAAACAGTTAAATTCCCCGTAATAACAGCAAAATTTTCAGTTGAGTGTAAAGCTACATTCACAGTGATGGAGTACACCACTCTGCAGAGTGGAGTGTACTAAAATGGAGATGGCATGATACAAAAAATATGTAAGTGCGAAAAAGAAAGGAACAAAATCCACTCTATAGAGTGGAGTACTCCATCACTGTGAATCAAAAAATGCAAATTTAAAAATCTTCAAACTTTTTTGAGTTTATATCAAATATATGACTTTATGGATTTAAAACGACAACGGAGTCTACTTCAGCTTCACAAAATAACTATAACATTACTCTTGTTATTATAGCTATGAAAATACTGTGATTCGTAAAGTTAGTTCTAAAAATTTGCACCAATTTTCAAAAAAATTTTAATGTTGGTAACGGTTTTTGTACCGGTATAATTTTGTCCTTTATTTCGGTTAAGGTTTTTGAATAATAAAGGTTACAGCTTCCAATTTGAATCGATATTTTATCGGTTACAGTTTTTTAACAGTTACGTTATCCAACCTTAAGCCCAAACCACATAGTGAAAGCGCCAATGGACTGTGGCAGTGCTGACAAACTTTCTTCTTGAATTTCGCGAAAACGGTTTAATTATTTTAAAAATTTCTTATTGCGTTTTGTTTAAAACAGCTCTTGTTTAATTAGAAACTTAACTAATTTCTCGGCAGTGACAAATAGACAAGATACAAAAAACTGCTTTATCGACAAAACGTCGCACTGCGGTCGACACTGCGTTTATGGGGTTTAGGCTTTAGTCTTTAAAACTAAAGTGTGTGCATTTACAAAATGAAGACTCTTAAAATTAGTTTAGAAGTTACTTCTGCAGTATCGTTGTGAGTGAAAAGGTTCTAAAAAAAAGTACCAAAGTACTAAATTTTCCATACCTGGTATATAACAATTTTCACTTAATAAAAATACATTCTTTCACAGGTCTTTTAAATACCGACAAATGCAGTTTATGTTTTTTTCAATTGTTTCTGACATTTCTCATTCATTGTTTTCTTAGCATCTTTTTATTACAAGGAAACTAAAAACATATTCAACTAATCAATTTTTATTCTCCATAAATAAATTGTACTTTTTTTTTAAAGAAATTCATATTAATCAACTTGTGTTCTCAATAAATTATAATTAAAATTCTAAATATAAATAAATATTATAAAAAAAATTTAAAGCATTAAAAACCACAACTAGGGGCTAACACTGGGAGGAGGGGAATATTAGCAAATTGTTTAAAAATTATATTCAATCTTCCCTAACTACTTTAACAGATTCCATATCAGATTTTTCTTCTTCTTTAGCTTTTTGGGTAGCAGCTAAACCCACTAATTTTTCACTTTCTTGCCACAACCAATGGGCTACATCCTTGTCTTTAGCATAGGGCAATACAGGAAATTGTAGGAGATTATAGTAAAAACCACCACTTTTACATTCGAGTTTTGGATCTAAAGCCAAGTATAAAGTACTTTGAGCTCCAGCTTTAGGAGAACGTATGAAAACATCAATAACAGTTTTCAAGACATTCCAAGTTTTGGGACAGGTATTATAACGCATTAATTCTGTGCGTACAATGCCGGGATGTAAACAGTTAACGGTGACATGAGAGTCAGCTAATATTTCAGATAATTTGCGTGTAAATAATATATTGGCCAGTTTACTTTGGGCATAGGCCCCAAAGAATTTTGAATATGACTTTTCACTCATTAAATCATTTTTATTAATGCGTCCAAATATATAGGCAGCCGAAGATACTACCACTATACGACTAGGAGCTGATTGTTTTAGACGGTCCAATAGTAGGTTGGTTAATAGAAAATGACCCAAGTGATTGATGCCCAACTGTTGTTCAAAACCATCTACGGTTAGCTTACGGGGAGTAGCCATAACACCGGCATTATTGACAAGAATATCTAAACGTTGTTCTTCTGCCAAAAAACGTTCAGCAAATTGTCGTACCGACGACAAAGAAGCTAAATCCAAAGTTCTATTGAAAACATTAGGATTTTGTGTACGTTCTATAATCTCCAAACGTGCAGCTTCACAACGAGCAGCATCCCGACAAGCCATATAAAGTCTGGCACCTCGTCGCGCCAATTCCATAGCAGTTTCTTTTCCAATGCCCGTATTACAACCAGTGACTATAACCACTTTGCCATCTATACGATTGGGTTTACGATAGAATGGTCCCTCAATGATACGTCTTAACAAATACATTATTAGGGCGGCCACACAAACCCAAAATAAAATTTCTATAGCCCAAGCCCAGACACCTTCAAAACACAATTTTTTCACTTCTTCCTGTTCCTTTACTAAACTCTCCACATCTGACATAGTTGTAATAAACCTAAAAATGTAATTAATATTTATTTAGTAATTATGTGAAGGAATTTTTGTTTATAAAATCAGTTTTTTTTATTGTAACATACTTGTGAAAAAAAAAACTTTCTATATTTTTTGTTGTTGTTTTCGTTACGTTCAAGCCCTTGTTTGTTTGTTTGGTATGCCCGTATTTGTTGTTGGCTAACTGACGACTGACTGATTGTACAAATGTCTTCTTTCCTTGCTTTACTTGGAACAAACAATACACACAACAAGTTTACTCTTGAGTAGATCAACAAAAACTAACTTAGGCTTTGGTTAAAACCTGTGTAGGCCAATAAGCTAAAGATCTTTTGTACATGTTCAATGTAGTTTTTTAACGCTGTTATTCTCCTTCTCTTACGCTCTCTTTAACCAAGCTTTGATTTGAAGACGGCTTTTAAAGTGTTGGTAGTTTAACCATTTAATGTATAGAACTGCTAAAAGACACCATTTATTTTTAGAGTTAATCGTTTGTAAAATAATTTCCACATAGAGGTTTAAATTTGAATTTTATAAATTAAATAAAAAATTGCGCATAACAAAGAATTTGAATAACATCCGTAATTTTTTTAGACAACATTTAAGCTGGGTTCACAATGCTGGATTACTTGACTCTTCAGAGTGGATTCTGTTCCTTTCTTTCTCGCACTTAATTATAATTTGTTTCATGCCATCTCTACTGTAGTACCCTCTACTCTGCTGAGTGGAGTACTCCAGCATTGTGAATCCAGCGTTTTAGTGAACAAAAATTTAGAAACGAGTATATAAAATATTATAAACATTTTGGTTTAAGTACTCATAGGTTAGGATGAATGGCCACCTGGGATTTCGATTTGATTTTCCTCAGATCCGCATAAAAACACGATCAAAAATTGTTCTAATTCCCTTATAAAATATTAGTTAGTCCGGGCAATAATATACCCATCATGATATGAAACTCTTTAAGGAATCTGTTAATTTAACAGTATAGACTGCTATTTGCATTCAACTAAATTTAACTTAAAAATAGCACAATTTTTGTAGATATAACAGTTTATTTTTGCTATTTTTAGTCTACTAATATTTAGCAAAATTTTCTATAGATTTTACAGTACAATTTGTCATTTTCAATTAACTAAAAGTTAACTATTTTTACAGATTTATTTCTATGAGTGCACTTCGGCAGCAAATTTATGATTTTCAAAGGATCAGGGCAGTTTTGAGGAAAAGGATTTTCTTTTTAAACCGGTTTTTAGAGAGAAAAAGTAGGTTGGTGTTATCTTATTAAGAACGTTGTCTTCTTAGTCTTGAGAATCAGTTTGCAATTTATTGTAAACCTACTACAAACTTAATTGTTCATTGCAAAAAAAAAAATTAATGCATTAGAGGGTTAAAGTTATAGTTGTAATTGAAGTCTACCGATTTAAATAGTTTTTTTTAAAGCTACGGTTTACAAAACCATAATCCAGAAAAATGTTGGCCGATAATAGCTATTGAATTTAAGGATAATCAAGAGTTTCTTCTCAAAGGCCTGATGGCTTTATAGAATTTTTTCAATTTTTATTCTTTATAATTTGCTTCTAAATTTGATCATCTTTCTTTCATTTGAAAATAATTTAAAAGAAATGTTGATAATAGCTGTGTTTTTGCGATAAGCTATCAACGTTGGCTTATGTCATTCCCATATAAATTTAGCATTAGCTAACGTTTAGTGTTTACTCTCAACATTACTAATGTCAAATTTGTTTGGGAATGACATAAGCCAACGCTGATAGTTTGCCGCACAAACAAAGCTAATTATAATCTCAAATCGAACGAAAAACATTCGTAAAAATTTTATTAAAAATTCCCATAGACTTGCAATATTCTTATATAAAAGAACCTTAAAAAAAATTTTTTTTTCGTATAATATGATGTTTTTTTTCGTCTTTTGAGTCTTATCTTGGAATATAGGAGAAAAACGTTCGAAAAAATTAATTTGTAACGGTGTGTTTCAAACTGTGAGGTTAACTTTAACATAACTATTAAACAACAGAAAATCTCAAAAATTGTATACAAAACAATAACAAATGTTTGTGTTAACTATTAGTTAACTCTTACGCCTTAAGTATGAGACTCACCGTAAGGGGTTTTTAAAAGAAAAATTTTAATTTTGTCAGTTAATCGGGCTCATTCTAAAATGAATTAAAATGCTTCGGCTGAATTAATTCGGTGGGTCTTTTTAAAGATGTTTACTAGAATCTTTCGATTAATGATATGTAAATTAAATCGTTAATACTTTGGATTTTAAACTTAAATAATTAGATTTAATTTATGTTTAATAAAAAAAAACATTGCCTGCCATAGCTAATTATCTGAATTCGAAATTCTCTTCTCTTGATTAAACTAATTTCTTTTATAGTTAATTTTTTTTTTATTTCAAATATTATTATGTTAATTATTTAAGTTATATATAATGTTTACGGTTTATGACGTTTAATTACCGTTTGGAGTGTGCAACTCATTTAATTTTTATACCAACTGTCAGTCAGGTGTATACCTAAATACCTGTCTGTCAGTATTCAAAAACTTTCGTTTTCACATACATATTTCTGTTTTTGGTTTATTAATGTTACAGATTATTGTTTTGGTTTTTATGATTTTTAAAGTGAAATTGTATTTTGTAAGTATTATACTCTCTTATATCTTGTGTGCTCTTTCTTGTATTTAATTTAAATGTATGTTTATTATTGTTTAAACTTGGCTTAAATGCTTGAAAACCAGTTAAGAGAATTTACTTTCTGTAATTATTTTGATTTCTACTGCTTGTTGGTGCATTTCGAGATAGTTCGATAAATTCTTAAACTATTTTATTTAATATATGTATATTTGGAAGTGTATATGTAGCTATCGGTTCGATAAAGGTATCTTACAGATGGGTTTATAAAAATAGCAGAGTAAAAATTTCTCAGTTAATTTTACGACATTGTTAGTTATTTTTATTACATTTGTTGGTTATTTTTCAACAATTAAAAGTAACAACATTTTTAATTATTTCAAAGGTAAATACTTTTGTCGCCATTTTAACTGCATACAGCTTTGTTTTGTCATTTTCAGTAGATTCTACCAACAACTTTTTTGAGTGTAGTAAACAACTTCCCAGCCAGCAAAGTTTGGATTCTTTTCTGAGGGTTCTTATTCTATGATTCAAAACTTACTCAAATAAAATACATTTTTTTGAAATTTTTTGTCGAAAATTGCTCATATTTTGGACGAAAATATGAGCCTTCTAAAACGAATCATAAAAGACGCAAAAATTTGAGCCAAATTATTTAATCCAAAGATGGTTCAGAAATGACTCAGAAATGTAAACAAATTTGAATATTTTGTGAAAATTTTGTGATTAATTTTTTGAGCCATTCGAATTTTTTTAAATCTTTTTTTTGAGTCATTTCTGAATCAAAAAAGAAGGCTCTTTTGGATGAACCACTTCCATACAAAAATTTTAATTTTTAATATTTTTTGAGCTTTTTTGATTTATTTTTGGGCTTGTTTGCTGGCTGGGTTTCTTTTCTATTTTACATTGTTAGTTATTTTTATTACATTTGTTGGTTATTTTTCAACAATTAAAAGTAACAACATTTTTAATTATTTCAAAGGTAAATACTTTTGTCGCCATTTTAACTGCATATAGCTTTGTTTTGTCATTTTCAGTAGATTCTACCAACAACTTTTTTGAGTGTAGTAAACAACTTCCCAGCCAGCAAAGTTTGGATTCTTTTCTGAGGGTTCTTATTCTATGATTCAAAACTTACTCAAATAAAATACATTTTTTTGAAATTTTTTGTCGAAAATTGCTCATATTTTGGACGAAAATATGAGCCTTCTAAAACGAATCATAAAAGACGCAAAAATTTGAGCCAAATTATTTAATCCAAAGATGGTTCAGAAATGACTCAGAAATGTAAACAAATTTGAATATTTTGTGAAAATTTTGTGATTAATTTTTTGAGCCATTCGAATTTTTTTAAATCTTTTTTTTTGAGTCATTTCTGAATCAAAAAAGAAGGCTCTTTTGGATGAACCACTTCCATACAAAAATTTTAATTTTTAATATTTTTTGAGCTTTTTTGATTTATTTTTGGGCTTGTTTGCTGGCTGGGTTTCTTTTCTATTTTATTAAGGGCATCTCCATCGATGTAACTCCTTACAAAACACCGGAAGTTCCTCTGCTAAAAATGCAATAAAAAATTGTTCACCTGGCAGTGTCCTAAAGTCTGCTTTAACATATCGTCGTCTTGCTTTTAGTTTGCTTCATAGACATTTTTAAGTAAATTCAATTAGGAATTGATCATAAACAGTTTTTCGATATATATTATTAAATCTATAGATAAAGAAATTAAGACAAATAAGCCGAAATTCATCCGACGCACCTGAAATTTCCTATAAATGCGGTGTTAACGAAAACCGATCGCGCCCATTTTTGGGGTGAGGAATGTATGTGTTAGTGCTGGATTACGCACAAATTTTCAATTTGAAATTCTATCATATTAGCTTTTTAAATTGTATGGCGGCCACATGTGTCTGTTGACCCATCAAACCTATTTTCTATACCAAGCAGCCATTTTGTATAATTGCATGGATCTAGTTCGTTGCATTCTATATTTAGTAATTTTAATTTAAAAAACGTATAGTTTTGTTTCACGTGCAGTAAAATGTAAAATTCTAAAGAAAAAATGAGCAAAACTGGATATACGGGAAACTCGTATTGTAGTTAAAGCTTAATAACTCTTGATATATTATACGTTATGGTATGAAAATTTTGTATTATTGTTTAAAACATGTGCCACAACTAATGGTGAAAACTAAAAGGATTATTCATTGTGTAGATTTTGAGGAAAATTAATGTAAACTCTTTGTCGTTTTTCTCGAAACAGAGTTTTTGGTCTCAAATAATCAACGGACGATTTTACCGGATATATTTTACCCAAAACCATACAACTTTCTGGATCTTTTTGATGGATGTTTTCTGGGAATCGAACACTTTTTTTGCCTGACGTTTCTTAAGGGTTTGTAACCGATTTCTAAGTTTCAATCTTTGCACATGGCTTATTTAGCTTGGCTTGTTTTTTTGGCTATATCTCTTACAGACATACTGCGGTTTTTGAGTATAACTTGAATTATTTTCTTTTCCAAATGTTGACAGCGCGGACCGCTTTTAGTTCTTAAAGTTTTCGTTGAATTGAAAACATTTCAAGCTACTTGTTGAAAACATTTTTGACGGTAATTCGCGGCATTTTTAGTTCTTTCACCATAAAGTGTATTGGGTGTTTGGTATTTTGTAAAAATTTTAGTTAAAACTACTAATCATTAGTTAAAAATTACCTTGCAAAAAAAACTACTGAAATTAGCAGATTATTTTTGCTAAATATTAGTAAGATAGGAACATCAAAACTAAAACTGTTAAATATGCAGAATTTTAGTTATATTTGAGATAAATTTTGGTTAATAGAAAATAGCAACTTAACCTGCTAAAATCAGCAAAAAATTTTGCAAAATAATTAGCAGACTAAAAAATTACAAAAAAAATTAAAAATTTTCACGGTTTCTTCGATTATTTTAATGCAAATAAGAATCTGTCCTTCTGAAATTAGCATTTACAATTTCTCTAGCAAATATTTCTATTGATTTTAGCAGGACAGACTGCTATTTGCGTTCAACTAAATTTAACTTTAAAAGAAAATAGAAATAACAGTTTTTTTCTATTTGTAGTCTACTAATATTTAGAAAAATTTTCTGCAGATTTTACAGTATAATTTGTCATTTCGAATTAACTATAAGTTAACTTAAATATAACTAAAAAAAAACTGTAAATTTAACAGTTTTATTTTTGCTGTTCTTCTTTTACTATACTCACAAAAGTTTGTCAGTAGAATCTACTGAAGATGACAGTTAAAACAAAGGTATATGCAGTTAAAAAGGCGACAAAGGTATTTACCTTTAAAATAACTAAAACGTTTGTTATTTTTAACTGTTGAAAAATAACTAACAAATGTATTAAAATTAACTGACAAATTTTTACTACAAAAATTTTAAAACAACTGACAAAATGGGTAAAAACTACTGTTTTTTACAGTTAATTTTTTCGTAGTATAAAAGTATATTTTATTAAAAAAAGAATTTTTTTTCTTTCGATTAGCAAAATATATGTGACGCGCAAAATAGAAAGGGACCTAAGGGTAAAAAAAGGGTGGAGAGCCATTTTAAAGATTTTAATACGTGTATCTTTGGTGTACCAAAAAAAAAATTTATTTTTTTTACCCTTAGGCCCCTTTCTCTATGCGCTGTCACATATGTAATTACTTCAGCCTATTTAAAATTTGAAGTAAAAATTCCAAACAGTTCTCCAGTTATTATGCTTTTATGCAAGTTTTTGGTTATTATTTGCAAACTAGGTATATACAATAATAAGAAATATAAACTAAACAAGAATTTTTAAAATTCAAAGAAATTCAACGAAATTGTTTATCTTTTAAATAACTAACAACAACAACAACTGTTTACTGTAAAAATACTTTTTCGG
Organism: Leucophora obtusa; assembly: GCA_949987735.1. NCBI lineage: Eukaryota > Metazoa > Arthropoda > Insecta > Diptera > Anthomyiidae > Leucophora > Leucophora obtusa. The sequence goes on from OX465297.1 coordinate 4,694,251, forward strand.
TAGTTGTTAATTATGATATTAAAAATAACTGGTTTAAACAACTGTTACGAAATTATAGTACTTTTCGTTAGTTGTTTTCTTAGATAAACGTCATAACAGTTGTTTTGCATTTTTCTATAGAAAAACAACTGTAATTACTATTAAAAACAACAACTACAGATTACTACACAAACAACTGTCATGTATTAACTGTCAAACTTTTTTTGAGTGTAGTATTTAGCAAAAAAATAAGCTAATTTTAGCAGTTTTTTCTGAAAGATAATTTTTAACAAATTTTTAGTAGCTTTTTCTGCTATTTTTAAAGGTTTATTTCTATGAGTGTATTTGGAAATACTTGTTAGCAATCGAACTTCGCTCGGCCTTTATTCTGGGTGGTAAGATACACAAAATATAATCTCCCGTATAAGAAATATCAGATCTCATTAGATCTGATTAAGACATAAATACATATATCTGGCACCATCTATAATCCTATATGACCACCTTTGTTCATATGTGGCCTTAAAATCACCGAAATAGAAAGGGACCTAAGGGTAAAACAAGGGTGGAGAGCCATTTTAAAGATTTAAATACGTGTATCTTTGGTGTACCAAAAAAAAAATTGATTTTTTTACCCTTAGGCCCCTTTCTCTATGCGCTGTCACATATGTAATTACTTCAGCCTATTTAAAATTTGAAGTAAAAATTCCAAACAGTTCTCCAGTTATTATGCTTTTATGCAAGTTTTTGGTTATTATTTGCAAACTAGGTATATACAATAATAAGAAATATAAACTAAACAAGAATTTTTAAAATTCAAAGAAATTCAACGAAATTGTTTATCTTTTAAATAACTAACAACAACAACTGTTTACTGTAAAAATACTTTTTCGGTAGTTGTTAATTATGATATTAAAAATAACTGGTTTAAACAACTGTTACGAAATTATAGTACTTTTCGTTAGTTGTTTTCTTAGATAACCGTCATAACAGTTGTTTTGCATTTTTCTATAGAAAAACAAATGTAATTACTATTAAAAACAACAACTACAGATTACTACACAAACAACTGTCATGTATTAACTGTCAAACTTTTTTTGAGTGTAGTATTTAGCAAAAAAATAAGCTAATTTTAGCAGTTTTTTTTGAAAGATAATTTTTAACAAATTTTTAGTAGCTTTTTCTGCTATTTTTACAGGTTTATTTCTATGAGTGTATCTGGAAATACTTGTTAGCAATCGAACTTCGCTCGGCCTTTTTTCTGGGTGGTAAGATACACAAAATATAATCTCCCGTATAAGAAATATCAGATCTCATTAGATCTGATTAAGACATAAATACATATATCTGGCACCAGCTATAATCCTATATGACCACCTTTGTTCATATGTGGCCTTAAAATCACCGAATTTTCCAGATTACTTTAGATTTCAACTGATCTGGCACTAGATCAGATAATCTGGCACCAGTTATAATTAGATTCAATCACATCTAAACAGATCTGACCAGATCAAATATTTTTTTATATACACGGGCTTGTCTTGTTTACAATTTGCCTTAATTAATATAAATTTAATAATTTTTTCAAAAACAGACAAATTACATTACCTGCTTAACCTATATATTGCAATAGCCATAAAATAGTAACCTTGAGTTTCATACAAGGGCATGTAAATAAACATGTATTTACGAGTACATATAGATATTATATGGCTATACAAAGTACGTCCACAAAAATTTTTGGGGTGTGTTCTTTGAAAAAAACCTAAATGATGACGTAGTTTCCATATTAACTCAAAAAATATACTCATAATAATAAAATATACGTTTGAAAATCTTTTTAAAAATTTCTCCTTTACTCTGAGCAAACGCTCATAGTGATGGTAGGTCATGTTTCGAGAGTTTTTAAACATGGGGTTAATGATACCTTTAAGGGCGGTTTTATGCTTCTCTTGCATAATGTTTGATGGTATGTTTAATCGATATTTTTGTTAACAATTTTCGTGCTTTTATACGAAATATTTTTTGGAAATTTTCCACTGTCATTGTTTGTTTGTTTGTGTACCCTTAGAAATCCTTAATTTAAGGGGTAGGTAGCTAAAAACGGAGATTTATTTTTGGTATTTTTTTTTACTTATTAAATTGCGTAAAAAATTTTGATTTTTACAACATTATTTGAGGATTTTAAAAAAGTACAAAAAAATGTTTTTTGCATAAAGAAAAAATTTAAAAAGTGACCGATAGTTATAACCCCTTGAGTTAACCATATTAAAAAATAGTCTACGTGTCTTTCTACACGTGTTTTATTTATTTAACATTTACATTTTGTTGTACTTTATATGTAGGAAATCCTTATTTATACATCTATTGATTTGTTATTTTCTCTTCATTATTTGAAAAGGGGGAGTTATAAAAGAGACCGGTGCAGGGTTTTGTTGAATATTTAAATATTCTACATAACGTACATATACAAATAAGAGTATAAATATACATATATACACTAATAGAAAAAAGTCTGTACAAAATTTAGTTAAAACTACTAAAAATTAGTTAAAAATGATGCTGCAGAAAAAATTGCTAAAATTAGCAGATTATTTTTGCTATATATTAGTAATATAGGAACAGCAAAAGTAAAACTGTTAAATATACAGAATTTCAATTTAATAGGTTTGAGGCTAAGAAGAAGGATAAACCTTTTCTTCAAAGTTATAAAAACATTAAATTTGCAAATCAAATTAGTTATATCACCAAAAAGCCTAAAAAATTACAATAAAATTTAAAACTTTTTTAAAAGTTCTTTTCGAATTTTTTTAATGCAAATAAAAGTCGAGGCTTTTGAAAACAGCAGTTTACAATTTTTTTAGCAAATATTTCTGCTGATTTTAGCAGGATAGACTGCTATTTACATTTAGCTTAAAAATATCAAAATTTTTGTAGATATAACAGTTTAGTTTTGCTATTTTTATTCTATTAATATTTATCAAAATTTTCTGCAGATTTTACAGTACAATTTGTTAATTTAAATTAACTAAAAGTTAACTTAAATATAACTAAAATTCTGTAAATTTAACAGTTTTAATTCTGGTATTCATAATTTAGTAGTATTTAGCAAAATAATCTGCTAATTTCAGCAGTTTTTTCTGCAGCATAATTTTAACTAATTTTAAGCAACTTTTTCTGTTATTTTTACAGATTTGTTTCTATTAGTGTAAGAACACATTTAAATTTCATTTGAATGTTAAAAATTAAATTTTGATGAACAACTCAAGTGCAAATGTAGATTTATTTAGAATTGTTTAATAAAATATCCTTGTTCTAAAATTAAGTACAAAATGCACTTAAATACAAATTTATAAGTTTCCATTGACATTAGCGACATATTGTCTAAAATTAAAAAAAGCACTTAACCTTTTTTAATAATAACAAAGTATTTAAATTGATTAAATAAAAAGGTCGTCAAAAATGGTTTAGTATTACAAAATTAAGGTCGGTACTCTTGAAACAGACAAAACAACTGTGAATTGTCACTTTTTTTTACCAATAACACGAAGCAACATACTAAGAAGAATCGATAATAGGGCTCGGAACGTATGAGTAATATTATTTATTAAATATTTATAATACGTACTTATGCAGAACAACGCTATGAGATCAAAAAAATGTTAATAAAATTTTTTATAATTTTTTATACTAAAGTGAAATATTTTATTCATCGAGTTATCTTTTAAAAATTAATCATATTATTTGCACAAAGTATTAAATAGCTTAATCGGTGTATTCTTTTGTTTTTTTTTTTTAAAGTGTGAGCAAAAAAGTTATAGTTTTACACAAAATTCTTCAATTTCATCCAAAAAAGTTCACTTATTTGCCCAGATCTTAGAACAATAACGTAAACGATATTAGTTTTTTTTTAATTATTGAGGAAAGTTATAAAATAAGTTTCCAATAAAGTAACTGTTTTTGGAATTGGTCAGTTTCTAGGATACTATTTATACTAAAAACGAGAAAAAAGTCAAAGTTGGGCATGCCGTCTATCATGCCGTCCTACAACAGAATGCATCCTATTGAAATTTAGATTCTATCTAAAATCAATAGGCTTTATTCTTGGGGCCTATTTTACTAGTCAGTAAAGTCAGCAAAAAATCTTGCTGTCAGCAAATTTTTAGTTAGGAGCGTGCTTGCAAAAAAGTTGGTAATTTCAGCAAAAGTGTTTGCTGAAAATCAGCGAGCTGATTTTTACCAAAAAAAAAAAAATAGTAATCTCAGCAAAAGCTTTGCTAAAACTTAGTCGATTGCAAATGCAAAAATTTTTGCTAAATTCACTAAACTTTTTGCTAAATATTAGTAGACTGAAAGTAACTCAAAAAATTTGTAGAGAAATTTTACTTTAGTTAATTTATTTGCTGAAAATTTAAATACAGAAATTGTGCAGAGTTGTTTTTTTTAAATTATCATTTACGTTGTCTGTACTACATCCAGACAAGCTGCGACATCTACATTTTGTCTGTTGTCGTACATGCTATAAATGCGGTTATCAGAACAATTTTTGTAGCAAAATATATTAGTAAAACATAAGTTCAAAATTAGTTTAGTGTTAAAAAAATATAACTAAAACTTTTGCTGAAAACGGAACTTCAGCAAAAAAATTGCTGAAAACTAGTACACTTGATATACAAGAGGTTTTACTAATTTTTCTACTAACTTATTTTTTGAGTGTATAATTACACATTTTCTGGAATTTTTAATTCATTTTAATGATTTTAATATTACTGTAAACAATCTCCCATCACATTTTTGTTATTTTGATTTTTCCAATTGCTAAAAATGTATTTATCTCAAATTTTTTTATGCCGCCGATAATAACTTTGTACTGTAACAAAATATGACGGCGTGAGATATTAAACAGGCCCCTTAATGTAAATATTAATTATTTAGACGCGGTTTGTTTTATCTTTCTCCTATAAATAACCATAAAGATACAATAATTCACTAACCGAATACAACCAGTATTTAAATACGCAAACCATGAACTTTGATATGATGAATTTACGTAGGTTCTTTTTATTTTTGCGAAAGAAATAAAATTTTTATTTAAAGCCTTAGAAACATAATACCCCGTTTATAGGGCATTTAGACAGAGAAATTAATATACTTGATTAAAGTTAATCCAACTTTTTAATCTTCATCGTTTACACATACATTTTTTGATTAACTTTAAAGAGTCGTTTAGAAATAGTAATCTCATTAAAAGTTGGATTATCTGTTAATCAAAAAGTTGTTTAGTGCTTGTTTAAGCAGTTAATCCGACTTTTATGGGATTAACTTTTGTGTCTAAACGCACTATTAGAAAAAAAAGTGAACCTCGTAAAAATCGGATTAACTGTTCAATTAAGCTCTAAACAAGTCGATTAAACTCTATTTTAATCTTTTTGATTAACAGTTAATCAATTTATTAATGTGGTTACCATTTCTAAACGTCTCCGTATTCATACTACTAATTTTATGCAACGCTGTCTTTTTTTATAATGGCGGTTGACAACAAATAGCAAAACAGCAAAAAAAAGTGTTACATCAATACAATTTTAGTTATATTTAAGTTAAATTTAGATGAATGCATAGAACAGCCTATGCCGCTAAAATCAAACAAAATATTTGGAAAAAATAGTAGACGGATTTGATTTTAGAAGGGTCACATTATTATATTCGCATTAAAAATATTCTCAAAAAAGCTTTGAAATTTAAACTTTTTTTGTGATTTTTAGATTTACTAATACTAATCTGGCAGATTATCAAATAATTTACAATGTTGTATAAATTTAAAACAAAAAAACGCTAAATTGGCCGCGACTAAGCGTTGTTTTTAAAGTAAGAAACCGCTAAATTGTTTTCATTAGTATTAAATATAATCTTTTCAAAATCTTATAGTCCTTATAAACGCCAAACAAATATAATCCTTATAAACTTGAAAATAGGCAGTGTAAACGATCGAGAATTTATAAAAAATTATTAAAATCATATATGTATTGTGAGATTATTAATATGTTTTTTATTAAGGGTTAAATTCTTTATTTTACTGATAATTTATATTTATATATTTACCCCTCAATTCATAAATGCTTTGTAAAGTTATAGCAGGTTTACAAAACGTCATTTTCATACAAAATTTGTTCAATAAACCTCCTATAATTTTACAAAGAGTTTATGAATTTAGGGGTTATATTTTAATTTTAAATACCAATCAGCAAGTTAAAACATGTATTTTAAATTAAAGATTATTAAAAAAAAAAATTAAAACGTTTTTTTTAAATCAAACGTGATATTATCAAAAAAGTCAATTTTTTGCACATAAATTAGAATATAAAAGTTGAAAGTACATATTTTTTACATTAATTTTTAATAAAAATAAATGTATTAATTGTAATAAAAATAATATAATTATTCATGCAACAAGTCATTCATTTATACATAGTACAAAAAAAAACATAAAATATAAAATTTTATGGCCAATCGTTAAATTTGAAACGTTAATAATTGTATATGAAAGCAAATATAAGAGGGTATAATATAATATTTTATAATATACAATGTGAATGAATGCAGTCATCGCAGTTTGTATAAATTGTATAAAAATTGGCAGCTGCAACGCAATTTTTTCATTAAAGCAAATAAAAAGAAAACAGAAAATTAGCCGGACGATAAAGTGAATATTCGCCAAAGAATTTTTAAACTATAATATTTTCTTTATACGAGTATCAACAGTAAAATTTCATATAAATGAACTACAAAATTACAGTGTCCGAATTCCATAGGACGATTTTAGTCTGACGATGTCGTTTTGACAATGGTGTTGCTTCACCTAGCGGGAATATTCGTAATTTGTTTTTTTCGAAATTGTTATTTTGACAGCTAATTTAGTTTCCATAAGAAAAAATTATCGTCAAAATGATTGAAAATGAACGATAGCAAAATAGCAATTGTTTCGCATATTTTCTTTCTTAAAACACAAAGAAACTTTTAATTTTTGCTTTATTTCCACTCTTAATCATTAAAGTAATAACTTCAGATAAAAAAATATTTAAAAAATCATATAATTCAACATTTTTGTTTCCACACCTTTTTTGCAAAATTCATGACAAGCGAACACTGTTGTCAATTTAGCGATATTTCAACGCAATTAGCGGGATAAAACATGATTTAGCTATTAGCGGCTATTTTCTAGTGGGGAAAATGCGTTAGAGGTAAAACATAATTCAGAAAATATCAATTGAAATTCAGAAGTCGTGAATTGAAATTTAGAAAACAACATGAACTTTAATTCATGATTTCTATATTTAAATTAATTTTTTCTGAATTTCTAGTGATGATTTTTGAATTTCAATTGATATTTTCTGTATTTCGACTAAAATTTTCTAAATCAAAATTGATGTTTTTCTGAATATCAGATACCTTCTGAACTACAATTGATATTTTCAGAATTTCAAATAGAATTTTCTGAATTTTAAATGGAAAATCTTAATTTCAAATAATGTTTTCTTAATTTTAAATGGAAATTTATTAATTTAAAATAATGTTTTCTTAAATTCAAACGGAAATTCTGAATTTCTAAATTACAATTGCAAAAGGACTTTAAATAGTCTTATCGGGAAAACAGTCTATGGGGAAGACTGGGTTAGAGGTAAAGTTTGATTTTTTTTCCAAAAACACAAATTTTTAAATTTTTTAAATCTCTCTGTAATTTTCCTCTTATGAGAGTTTTTACTGTTTCTTTATTGTTTTTTATACTACAATATTTTTAGAAAATCTATAATAAATATTAGTATTCGAATAATAATATAATAATTCATTTACAATATACATATTTAAGTACAAGTGTTTTTAAATATACCCCAGAATAAACTATTTTGAAATTTGTTAATGTATTCACTATTGTGATATTGTTTATGCCGTAGTTTCTTGGCTTTTCAATTCAACGTTCATTGAATGGTCAATATTTTTTTTTTGCAAATTTAATAATGACCATTGTATTTTTAAAACAAAAGGTGAAAACCTGTTCTAACAAAGAATATGTATTATAATTAAGGTGACCAATTATTGCTGATTTCAAATGAGTACAGAACTTAAATTAAAATTTATTTTTGGAATTACAGTAAACCCTGGTTAAGACGAACTCTCAGGAACCGAAAAAGTGCATTTCCCACAAGTAAAATTAATAATTTTCTATATTTTACTCACAAAAATTTTGGAATGGCAATAACTTCGATTTTCGATTTTCATCAGTTATTGTTCAGATTATTGAATCACAAGGTCTAAGCCTAATGTGCGAATTTGCGGAAAATTGGAAAGCTTAACCCTTGGCGACCTGCGACCAAGTGTTAAATTTTTGACATTTTTTTTTAAATTTTCAAAAAAATGGTAAATTTTTAAGGCATCTTTTTACTATTACACTCATAAAAAAGTTAGTACAAAAGTCTGTTAAACGCGTTCTGATTAAATTGAACTAATTTTTCTGTTATTTTCTCTAAAAAAGACCGTACAATATACAAATTCTGCTAAAATAACTAGAAATAGTACATGTATTTGCGCCAGCACAATTTTGACCTATTTGTACGGACTTTTTTTATGAGTGTACATACATTATTATAATTAAATCAAAGGTCGTTTTGTGTTCTTTTTAGGCGTAAAAAGAAAAAAAATTCTAAGATTATATTTGACAAATTTTTAGAATTGACGAAAAAACACAATTTTAAAAAATTAAAAACATTTTAAGATATTCGTATCCAGTATGCCAAAATTAATTAGAAACGATGTGTCGCAAGATATATTTTTGTTAAAGCAATTTTGAAAAGATTTCCAGAATTTGGTCGCAGTGCCAAGGGTTAAGTTATCTGAATTTTTTCAAATTCGCATCATGTAACTTTTAAAACTAGTGCTGCAATAATTCGAAAAATAAAAATTGTTCTCCACACAAAAAAATGCCGCTCTACAATGCACTGATGTTGTGAGAATTATCTCGGTAAAATTAACTGCGATTGCAGTTAAAAATGTGTAGACTGCAATTGCATTTAAATAAACTACAATTGCAGTCATTATTGGTTGTGATTGTAGGTAAAATAACTGCAATATTAGTAATTTTAAATGCTTAGTTAATATGCAATTGCTGTTCATTTTACCGACATAATTCTCTTAATGTGCCGTTGAAAATTTCTGACTGGTGGATAGCACTGAATAACCACTTTTTGCAAACGTTGGCAAAGCACTCTGTAACAAATACTGGCAAAAGGCTTTTTTAAAACGGTGCAAAGCCCCTCAAATGAGTGATCTGCCAGTAATTTATAGTTTAGTCTACGGCTACCCAGTGTTAAGCCAGTGCTTGATTTTTTATACCACTGCCAATGTCTGGCTGGGTATTTACAATGTTAATACATTACAAACCCATATTTTTCCACATAACTTCACAGTAAGATACACATTTTACATATCTTTTCAGTATACTAAATACAATATAATGTAGTTTGTATACATTTTTATTTTGCTTTATTTCAGCTATGTATATGGCCAAAAGTTCATTAAACTTTAAACAGGTTACAAAAGAATAATTTCGTTTTAAAAACCTCTCTAGAACAAAACATATGGATGTGGAAGGTTATTTTAACGAATTACAAGTAACTCAAGTACACATGAATTTAAATAATATTATATACATATGTAAATTATTTCGTTTAAGAGGATTTTTTGTTGTGTGTCCGTATATAAAGTGCCTTTTTAGTGTTAACCTCAAATGAAAATTTAGTCCCATAAGTGGGTTATTTAATTTTTACAAAGCAATATCGATTTTTTCTTCATACCAAACAATTGCTTTGTAAGCAAAAGTGAAAATACTGCGAATTAAGTACTTGTACAGAAAAAAACACAAAAAGTTAAGGTGACCAGACAACCATGTTGTAAATTAAAAATTTTGCCATTCCCAAGTGAAAATTAAAAATATGTATGGCCGTATATGCTGATTAGTAGGGCAAGGAATTTCATGCACTTAAAAATGGAAAATATGCGCCTAAAATATGCGGTTAAAAAAGAAAAATATGCACTAAAAATATAAGAAATATGCACTAAAAACTATTATTTTTGCATAAATAATGCACTTTAAAACTTAAAAATATATTTAAGTTAGTTATTTTGCAAACAGACACAGAACTCGAAGATAAGGTTTTAAAAATGTTTTTTTTTTTTATTGAATCAAAATATGAAAACGTATAAAAATATGAAAACGTAAATGCTACTAAAAATGAAAAATATGCACAATTATGCAATAAAAAGCACAAAATATGCATTAAAAAGGCACCAAATATGCATTTAAAGTCGAAATATGCAAAAATATGCATTTATGTCAAAATATGCAAAAATATGCTTTTAGTTGCATTTTCTTCGATGGTATTTTGTTCTAAATTTGATGATTCGGATAAATGTTTAGTCCATATTAGTTTTGGGCTATCGAGAAAAAACATGCATTTGCATGGAATTCCTTGCCCTACTGATTACCCAGGTAGAAATTATGTGTGGTAACAAAAAACAAGCACTTGCAAAGCACATGTAGACCGCAGTTTTACAAAAAGACGCACTGGCAAAACGCTAAATTTTTACGCTTTCCACCGCTTCAAAAAGCTTACTTCCCAGCACCTGATTTCCAAAAAACATTATTTTGTTTTTGAATAGCAGCCTTCAAGGATGCGTGCATACCTAAATAATTTTTGACTAAAAATACGATAGCTCCAGGAATAATCTATTTTTACAGTCATTTAAAATGCTTGAGTTATGAGGGCCCATAATTTGGTGGTAGGGGTTCATACTTGGGAAAACACTTGATTTTTGTGTTTCTTGGTGCTATTTAAATGCTTTGCAAAGCATTGAATGGGACGGTATAATCACATGGGCCTCGGGAAAGCACTTTAATTTTCGTATTTGAGCGTTGGGAAAGTATTTGATTTTTATGTTTCTGGATGCTTTCCCAGTACTTTGTAAAGCATTGGCACCACCGTGGAACGGTGTTATCATTTAAGCCTTGGGAAAGCACTGTTAGCAAGTACTCATACCACCCATTTCGGTACTTTGCCAGTGCTGGCCCCTTTGTATTTTTCTACCTGGGTAGTTATATAACTTTTTATATGCGAAAAAGTTACATGGCATCACGATATGGGTAGTGTGGTGATGATAAAAATAATTTTCAGTTTCACCAATGGGGTATGACATCTTCAAAAAAAAATAAGTATTAAGGAAATCATTATCACTAGTGTCACTTTGTTCAACAAAGTGACACTTTTATTTTTGTTATTTAAATTTAGATAATAATTGCAGTTTTTAGCAATTTTTCAGCTGATACTAAACTGGTATTAAATAGCTGCCCAGGTAATACTAAATATCAGCTCCCACTGGCGGTCAGTAGTGCCAGAATTTGGTGCGGAAACTTTTTTAACAGCTGCGAAAAAGTAATATAATATTGGTGTATAACTTAAAAATACGGGATTTTTGGCAAATTTTGGGCGTTTATTGTGAAATATTGGTACGATGCAAATTTATTTAAAGTATTGGCCATCGTTGGCTATGACCTTTTTCAATTTTTCTGGCAACACATGGATTCCGAGCCAAAAGATCGGCTCAATTTTTCAGGCCAAGAACGAATGAAGCCAATTTCGGATACCCTGTTCTGAAGTGAAGCGTATTCGATTGAAAGAGTTCGGCATCTATCGAAACAAATGGTAGTCGGACGGAGCAAGATTTGGACTATAAGGCGGGTGAGGCAAAACTTCCCAACCACCATTTTCTAAATAGTTTTTAACCGGTCTTGCAACATGTGGCCGAGCGTTGTCTGAATAGAATATTACGGCTTCATGTCTGGTCGCATATTCCGGGCGTTTTTCGGTCATTGCTCGCTTCAAACGAATCAATTGTCTTCAATACATTTCCGCTGTGATCGTCTGGCCAGATTTCAGCAACTCATAATAGTTGGGACCCTTCTTGGCCCACCAAATACGGAGCATTGACTTGGCGCCATAGATATTCGGCTTTGGCGTTGATTTGGCTGGTTGGCCTGGCTTCACGTACGTTTTCTTGCGCTTCGGGTTGTCTTAATGGATCCATTTTTCATCGCCAGTAATGATTCGATACAAAAATTACTACTTTTCCTTTACAACCCCTTCTACTGTCAATTCTAACAGCGATTATTTTTGTTTGAAATTTTCCCAAAAGCAACCACCTCTATAGCTCCAAAGTGGAACCGGTTGCCCTTGAATCAGTTCTGGAACTAGTTATAAAACTGATTCCACGTCAGTCATACCTTGCATATAGGATGCCTGGAACTGGTTCCGGAACTTGCATATAGGATGCCTGGAACTGGTTTCCGATTGAACAAATTTTTCTTGGGTAGGGTCATATATGATGTACAAAAAAGTAAAGTTTTGATTTTGTCAAACCTTATCCCTCAAATATGTTTCTTTTGGTGAAAAATTTTTTTGATAATATTCTTAGATTTTTGAAAATGATTTCGTTTTTTGTAATTTAAAATTTTTTTTTATTACCCCTCAATTATGTTCCTTTTGATAAAATAAAATTTTGACAATTTTCTGTCCTTAATAATTTCTGTTATGTGAGGTATAGTTCGCTAAAGCTTCCTCTTGGATCTAAATCTTCGATATCCTAAATCTTATAAAGACTGGTCACCTTAACTTGTGTTCTATTTATATTTATATGCGCTTTGTTAGCAAAATTATATGTTATATATATATGTTAGGTCCTGGTAAAATAAATATGCAATATATTTATACATTGTTAAAGGTTAAATAACAAACTACAGGCACATGTGATTATTATATATATAAATTATTATATACATATATCACAAATTATAGTCGAAGGTTATTTTTTACTCAATTGTCAAATAAAAAGAAAACATCGGTCATAGTAATCGTCATCACCACCGTCATCACAGTCATCTTTTCACACACAATATTATGCTGTGTTGATTAAAAGGTTCATTGTACATAATTGAAATAAATTGTCATTAAATGATACATGTGTGTATTTAAATTTCAACATGCATGTGTCAAAATTAATACGCCATTAAATTATTCATAAAACAACATTTTTTCAACAACTTTTTTACGATAGCTTTTTTCTGTATTAAAATAAATACTCGAACAGTTACTGATAAAATGTAAATTTCGTTACGTACACTTATGGGAGTCACTGTTCAATAAAATTCTTCAATAGTTTTGTTACAAATTAATAATCTGAATTGTTTTTACAGTACCACAAACGAGAATATTTTCAATTACTATTAGATGTTAAAAAATTTCATTGTCTGATTTACATTATTTACAAAATTTTATTGTCAATATAATGATTTTAAAATACAATTTTCATTTCATTTCAGAAATTCTTACTGCTTTCTATGGGTTTAAAGGTAGGCATACGTTTAATTTTAAAAATCACTGTAAATTTATTTAAAAAAGAGGTTTTATACGAAATTGTCAATTAATAAAAATTTATTTCCCTTTTTAATTCAATTTCCGTCGTAAAGAAATAAAAGAATCCTCTGTGATTTTTTTTGCAACAATAATGTACAATTTAATTATTGCTAGATCTCTATTAACAACTATTAATGAACAACTCAAGTCTAGTGTTTGGTTGCACAATTCCTACAATACAATCCCCCACTTTTTTACATTATTTTAGTACCTACATATAACGATCAATATAAAACTGACCCTACACAAGGGTAGACTACATATCGTAGATAGAAAGAAAAAATTAGCTTACAATAAATTAAATAAGCCAGCGGAATACTATTGTCTGTGCGATTGTTTTGTAATATGAATCAAGGCTAATTTTCCATTAACTATTTTGCTGTTATTATTTACAGCGGAAAACATAAACTAAGATTTGTACCTGATAAAAAGGCCACCACTATAAACAAAGAATTAAATAACCGATTTGTTGACAATTGAATTGTTTTTTTTCTGTTTCCTCTTCTTGTTTATTTATTGCGTATTGTGCTACCTTCAACTATTATGCACCTAATTAGTGGATAATATAATAGAAATCAGTGCTAAAGCAGAACATATTTAAGAAAATTGTTAGCCTAACACTTAAGTGAAAATGCTGTTGGACATTTTAACATTACTAACGATTTAGATGCCCATATAAGACCATGAAGCTGGAAATTTTTTTAAAAATGTTAATGGTATAAATATAACAGTTAAGTTTTTTTTAAAAATAACGTATGTGGTTACTGTAAAACTGGCCCTAAATTTTTCAATTTGGCATTATAATATATTGTTTCAAATTTTGAACAATCTTACAGCAGTAAATCATTGAAAATTTTGGACAAATGTAAAATACAATGTGAAATATGCCTTGTGGTAAAGCTGCCATAATATATACGCCAGCTGCCTACTCGTGAACCATACGCCAATCTGGCAACATTTGCAAAAAGGGGAAAACGGAGGCGATTTTAAGACAAACAAAAATCTAAAAATAGCATGTTCGTATACGTCCTTGTTGATCACTATTGAGCAGTGATGCCAGAAGATATTTTAAAAATTCCCTACGTTTGTTATAAAAATTTTCTTTTTTCCAATATGTTTCCCTTTATTTTTCCGTACGCTATATATTGAATTTAACAAAACATTACCATATCGGTACATTTTATATTTGAAATAAGTTTCATTTGTATAATTAAGGGGTATCCGTCGTGTGGATTTTAAAATGCTTAATTTCTCAATCAAAATTTCACACACAAATAAGACCAAATTGAACAAAAATAGTACCATTTAACATAATTGCTTGAGATTACATAATCTTTGGTCGAATAACAATTCGCAAATATATTAAGGGCCAAACAATAGAGTTTGTTTCAAAAATTTTACAGAAAATCTTATTAAAAATGGTGATTTGAAATTCCTATAAAAATAAATTGTTGTGAAAAATATTCCATAAAACTAATTTGCTCTTTTTATAAAAAAATACAAATTTTCCATTAACGGAATAATCCATTGAATAAAACTATTGTATGCTGTTCGAACGAATATCAAAAATATATTAAACTCCGAATAGTGACCGAATATTCGTGACATCTCTACGATAAAGCCTTGATTCGAAATGACTTAACTTATTAGAAATTGAATTTTAAAAAATATGAAAATTTTGATTTTATGTTAGGTTTTTACAAAAATGTGAATTTTTTTTTAATTTCCCTACATTTAACCTAAAAAAAACCTGTCCTTTCTTCTCTACACGCAGTATTTTGTGCAACAAATCCCTGTAAGTGTATTTTTCCCCAGAAATTGGCATCACTGCTGCTGGGTAAAAAACAATAACGGGAAACGGAATAGGAAGTGAAGCTACGAATTAGTTACATTGCTTTCAATGCCTTGCTTGGATTAGATCCTTAAACGGATGCACTTTGGTTTTACGTTTGAAATTTAGCAATGTTCAAATAATACAGCCAACGGGTTGTTGAAAAATTATATAGAGACAGTCTGGCAATTTAAGATACACTCATAGAAAGAAACCTGTAAAAATAAAAGAAAAAGCTACTAAAAATTTTTTTAAAATGACCATGCAGAAAAACTGCTGAAATTAGCAGATTTTTTTCTTAAATACTACACGCAGAAAAAAACAGGGGGAATATTACCTATACAACTACATAATTTTCAAGTTAGTTTTACAAAGTTCTAGTAAAATATGCACATTTTTTTGTAAAATATATACAATCCTTGCAAAATATGTATATACATGTGTAGCGGCAAATATCCGAAAAATTACATATATTTTGCTAGAAAATTGTAAAACTTACTTCGAACTTATGTAGTTGTATAATTACATAGCACTTAGATAAAGTTCCACCTGTTTTTTTTTCTGCGTGTAGTTAGATAAGAACAGCAAAAATAAAACGGGTAAATTTACAGAATTTTATTATACATATATTTGAGTAAACTTTTAGTTGGTTGTTTAGTTAAATTAATTTAAAATGACAAATTATAGTAAAATCTGCAGAAAATTTTGTTAAATATTAGTAGACTAAAAATAGCAAAAAAAAACAATTAAATCTACAAAATTTTTGTTATTTTTAAATTAAATTTAGTTGAATGCAAATATCAGACTATCCTGCTACGATAAAATCAACAGAAATATTTGCTAAAAAATAGTAAACTGCTGATTTCAGAAGGATAGATTTTTATTTGCATAAAAAAATGGAAGAAAACTTTGAAAATTTTTATTTATTGTGATTTTTTGGTCTACTAACTATTTATTAAATTTTTTTTGATGATTTTAACTCAAATATACCTAAAATGTTGCGACATTTTTATTTTAGCAGTTCCTATCTTACCAAAATTTAGTAAAAATAATCCGCTAATTTCAGCAGTTTATTCTGCAAGGCCCTTTTTAACTAATTTTTAGTAGTTTTAACTAAAATTTTTACAGATTTTTTTCTATTAGTGTACCAACAATTGATACAAGGCCTAGCTGATAGACCAATTTTTGGGTGCATGGCCCGGCTAGAAATCCAAAAGTTTGGTAACTAAAAAACACAAATTTCGCGATCGCTTTTTTGTATTAATATCGGAAAATATCATTGTTGTACGTTTCGATGAGAAAAGCCTTAGCATCGGAAAAACTGGAAAACAGTCTACTGAATTTGGATCTAAAACGTGGGATGTTAAAGGCAAAATATGTCAGTTTGTTAAAACAAAAAATGGGGCCATTTTTGAAGCAGTTTTTTAACCTCTATACAATTGGACAACTAAACAAAAACGCTTGTCCCCTAAAATTTGTCCCTTACCACATATTCAAAGTTCATTAAGATCTTCGGGTCCGCCTCGGGAGACCACCCTTATAAAAATATAACCTTCCGAAATAGATTTTTTTTGTAATCAGTACGTATACGTCATATTTAAAAAATCATATTACTTACACATTCCAAGGCACGAAATTTCCCTTTCTTTTCGAAATATAAACTAGTGCGTATACTTAATATTATTGTATTTTATATTACTTACATGCTCCGATTAATTTTTTTTTATTGAAAACAAAAATTGAATATTTTTTTTTGCTGTCTGAAAAATTCTTTTAAATGAATATAAAAATGATTCTCAGTAATTTATGCCAATATATTTTTTTTATTGATTTTATATGTTTAAAAAGAGAAAAAAAAACTTAAAAATAACTAAAAGTTAATTTTGCATACATGCAAATTAAATTTTAAAATATACTTAGTAGTAGTATACATTTTTATTCTTAATATTTTTTTTAAGATAAAGCAGAAAACCATTAATGATATTTTTATTGTATTTAAGTAGATAGTATTGAAATAAAAAAAATTATTATGCTTAAGTAAAAATCACAAAATTTTAGAAAATAAAAAAGACTAACAAAAATGTTTAAAAATTTATTTAAGTAACATTTTTAATTTTATTTTCTAAAATTCTGGAAAAAGTTGGATTGGATTTAAATACTACATATAATACAATTTTAAGCTGTAGGTATTATAAAAAAATATGTATTTATTTATTTTTTTTAAATTAATTTATGTACATGTATTTAATACATAATAAATAAAGTTGAAGTAAATATTATTTTTTCTAATTTTAATTTTGATTATAATTTGAGATTTTTTTAAAACTGTTCTAACAAAATATGACAATGACAATATTGTGACAAAAATATTGACTGAAAACGTTTGCAATGAGATAATGAACTTGCATTAAAAGCTTTGAGAGATGTGCTTTAGTAAAGCTTTTGCGGTAATACACTTTCTCAAATTTAAATTTGCACTGAGAGAATTATAAGCATGATACTAATGAATTTTGCATTAAATGAATGAAGTTTCACCTGAAACTTTTCATTGTATGAATGTAATTTTTCATAAAATTGTACGAAAAATTTTATTTTATTTATTAAAAATTTCATGCATTCAATGAAAGGTACTAATTAAAAACTAGTTTCATAAAAATATGAAGCTTTTTCATTAAAATGAAGAAATTTTTCATTCACTTTGTGAGAAAACTTCATTAGTTTACTGAAAAAATTAATTAACTATCTGTGTGTAATAAAGAACTTAGTAATTATATTAATCAGTTGTATTTTAGAAAATTATAATTTCATTTCAAAATTTTTATTTATATTTTCGATTAAATCAATTGTATTTTAGAAACTTTAAAGTTTTTAAAAAAACGTATTTATGTATATTTCACAAAACGACAAGAAGTTGAATTATAAAAACAATGTTGCTGATAATTTCTGAATTACATATAATTATATCTGAAACACTTTGGCAAGTCCTTAAATACATTCAATAATTCCCGAAAATACACTTGATAATTCCTGAAAGACAAGTGTTACCTTGTGAAATAAAACTTAAATTTTCCATAATGCAATTGATATTTTCTGAAATGTTATCGAAAATTCCTAAAATAAAATTAAAAATGTTAAACCACTTGATAATTCTTAAATACGACTGATATTTCTGTAAAACAGCTTATAATTCAGATGTGAAACAGATAATTTCTGATAATCTATTAATAAGTTCCGAAATATGGTATGGAGTTTAAATGCCATTATGGTCGTATTTTGTTAGAATATAACAATAGCTGTGTTTTATTGCTCAACATTAAATTTTAACGTCGTTATAGTGAATGTCACTATGGATTGTACAGCAATGCCAACTTAGCATTCATTGAGTTTTATAAATAACAAAAAAGCAATAGAAATATTTTTTTAACACTTTTGTTTTCTACAATTATTTTAATATTTGCATTAAAAAATACTTTTACTTTTGTTTTCTTTTTGCTAAAATATAATAAATCCCCAAAAAAATATTTTGGGACTTTTTCTGGTGAAAATGTGACATTTTGGGTGTATTGTTTTTGTGTCTTTACATCTTTTTGCCGCTTTTGAGCATGAAATTGTATAGTGTTTTATTATATGTCACGAAAAGGTGGTTTTTTAGTGGCCGCATTAATATTTTTGCTACTTAAAAAATGTTCAAAAGTTGTTGTGAATTTCTGTTAATTAAAAATGTTTAATTTTAAGCGTTTGAATTTGTTTCAAAAGTATACTATTTGATTATTATCTCCATTTAGCGCTTTCTAAGTAGTACAATTGGCTCTTTTTGTGGCTCAAGAGTTGTCATCACTGATACTGTGTATACAATTTAAAAGGTGTTGCCAACTTCTTTTTATATTAAGGACGTTAAATGTAGAATGTAAGCAACAAAACACGACTATTTATTTTTTTTTTGTATATATATTTAAAAATATTTAAGCGTTATTTGTAGGGCATTTTTCATTTTCAATAATTTGTGGCAGTTTTTTTTTTAATTTGAAATAAACTTTAAGGAAGATTTAATGAAATAGTTTAAGTACTACTTTGTTACAAAAAATATAGTTATATATTTTAAGATATTTATTACTTCCTTTTAATAATTTATTTGATATATATTGTTAGCAAATATTCTGGGTTTCGATTTTGAATGAACATTTCTGGAGATACTTTCTTTTTTAAAAAGGTTTAAAAATCTTTTTTAAAATTTTACAAATCTGATCAGCTTTAGCTATGTATGTTTAAGCGGTAAATTGTGTAAAAAAATTCCATACACATTTGACTTCAGTTTACAATAAGAGTTAATGCATAAAAGTATTGACATTGTGTTATCAGTTTGTAGTGAATGTTCAACACCTTGCAACACAAACACAGCTAGTTTTATAATTTACAGCAAACAATATATTTTTTTTGTAATTATTACATATTTTTCCTCTAAAACTTCTTTTTATTCGAAAAAAATTTGATTTTATTAGTTTCATTCAAATTCGAAATCCAGTTAATTTGGTATTTATTTTAGTTAAAGAAATTTATTTAAAAATTTTCTGATATATATATTTTGTTTTAATTTCATTTAAAATTTAAAACATTTTTTTATAAAATTTTGTTCTTTGGTTCAAATAAAATAGATTTACATATTTCACAACAAATTTTATAGACCATATTTTTGAATAATTAAAATAATACAATCTATAGATAACTATATAAAAATCTGGTCCTGAGTCTTGTCAAAAATACATAATTTAGCTTAAATAGCTAGAATTTTTTAACTTAATTATAAAAAAACTGCAAAAAAATATATAAATATATTTCTTTAAAATATTATCTAAGGAAATAAAATTCGTTTAATATGTTGTAGAACACATTTATAACAGTTTTTTTATATATGATAACTGTAAATATTTTATATATATTTTTAATTTTGGTTCTTAAGATTTGTTTTGATTTCGAAATTTTTTTCATCATATATGAAGCTATTTGAATTCCTGCAATGCATTTTAATGTGGCATTTTGCCAAGAAAAATACTAACATTTTACCATGATGGTCTTGCTAAAATAAATGATTTTTTTTTGTTTGTTTTGTTATGCAGATTTATTTATTGTGTGTTTTTGGCAACATTTTCTTATAGAACTACATGCGACATTATTTTTATTTTCGTACTACATATTTACGAAAATAAATTTCAGAATAAATGATCATGTTGATTTGTCGTGTAATTAAAAATCCAACTAAATAAAGTTTAAAAGGCTGTGAACGACCTTGACCATTTTCAATATATTGTTATATATACGATGTAAAAATTTGCCATAACTTTAAACTTAATAATTAAGGTGACCAACTATTTCCAAAAGTCATTTAATAAAAAGTTTTGTACAAACCTTTCTAGTGTTTTTTTTGGCGGACACTGCATTGCCAACCTCAATTTTACAGATTGCTAGTTTTTCGATTAACAAAAGTTGTTCTTTTCATACATATTATTTCTCACATAAGAAAATTTGTGCTATCTTCTATTTTGGCTTTATTATACTTAAAATAGCAAGTGTCATACAGGCTTAACAAAAATAATTTTCTTTTCTGAGAGTAAAATTATTAGAAAATCTGCTGGGTCTTAACATTCACTTGCACAATTAGAGCAAATAATAAAAATATACATACCCCTTTTGAAAACACCGTATAACAGTGTTGCCAATGTAGCACATTTTGACGACAAAAGTGCGGAATTTATTTTTGTTTTTTTCCTGCTAATGAGGCGGCCGGCATTTTCTCTGTTTTGTTTAAGACTTGAAGCACCATTTCAATAAATTTGATTGCTGTAACTAAATTTGAGTGCAAGAACCATATGTAAACTTTACTTTCTAAATATAATTTCGTAACATCAACCAAATTCTATAGTGAAAACTAGTGTTTAGTTAAAGCAACCAATTTCAGTTGCAGCAATCAAATTTCTTTTGGGATTAAGAAATGTTTTTCCTAAAATTGTTTCTCAAATTAAAGATAAATAATAATCAATAAAAAAATTTTAATTCACTTGACAAATTTAAAATTTATGAGCGGACATTCTTCATTTTTGACATTTTGTAAACTAACCTTAAAAATTATATAAAATCGTAACACTAATAGGTGTTAGGTGAATAAATGACTAAATTTATGGAGCAATTTTAGCACGTGAAAACATTTATTTTCGCGGATTTTTGCTTTTTTTGAAAATATTTTTCCGCTATATTCGCATAATCGCATTCGCATGCTTTTCGTATCAGTGTTAAGTGAATAAATGACTAAATTTATGGAGTATTTTTAGCAATGTGAAAACATTTGTTTTCGCGGATTTTTGTTTTTGTGTGAAAATATTTTTCCGCTATATTTTGTTGAGCGGATTTTGTTTTGACAACTTTCGTATCAGCGTTTAGTGAAAAAATTATGAAATTCACGGAAAAATTTCTTTGTACCAAATTTTTTTCGGCAGTATTTTCTTGCAATTTTTTCGCTTTAGTTCTTTTCGAAAAAAATTAAAAAACATGGTTTTCGTGTCAACATCTACATATAAAAAAATTCAAAACTTTACAGCCAACTTTCGAAGGAGAAAGCATATCCGCGAAAACATTTTTTATCATAAATTTTTTTACGCGATATTTTTCGCATTTTTGTTGCTTTAGTTTTTCGTTTGCGACATTAGCTCGCACTTAATTTTCTGAAAATTAAGCTGGAAAAATTTGTTTCCGGAAAATTTTTTTTAAAAATATTTTTTCAGTGGATTTTTTTCCCGAGATTTTTGTAGATTTTTTTTCCGATATTTTTAGATCTCATGCGGGAAATTATGAAAAAAGTAAAAAAATACAGTCGGGATACCCTACAATATAGGATTATTGCCATATTCCGAAAAGCGGACCAAATTTCGGGTAGAGGTGGAATCCACCAAAATTTTTAAATTAAATTTAAGTAAATTTTTTTTACCAAATTTTTCCGCCAAATTTATTTTTGTAAATTTTTTTCAAGGACTTTTTTCACAAATTTTACTTGCAATATTTTTTATCTTTACGCAAAATGAGTGAAATTAATTTAATTACTCTCTAACAATGTAAAGGATACAAAAATATTCTGCTTATCCTTTTATAATTTTCTTTTAGAAAACTCACAGTTTTCCATTTTGAATAATCCCAAAAAAGTTGGTCACCTTAATTTACTTTCTAGAAAATTTTATTCTAAAGTAATAAAAATACCTTAATTAATAAAATGAGGCCTTCTTATCCTGGAGCACTTTTGGTAGGTCTTCTCATAAATGATAAACGTTTACGTCTTCGGGCATTTCTTAATCCAGTTAATGGCTTATCTGGAGATTTTTTATATTTTTCTGTTAATCCATCGGATATCTGCATATTCTTCATTAGTGGCTTTTGTTCCATTTTATCTGTTACACCATATAGGGAGGAGGCCTTCGAATCTTGGCTAAACAATTCTACGGTCGAGGAAGAACTAAGTAATTTAAGAGCCATGGGATTATCCACTGTCGTCGGATGAATATGTGGTGTATGCTGATGGTAGTGATGTATTTGTAAACTGGCCAATTTTTTGTGACATTTTTTAATATTAGCTTTACATAAAGGAGCCGCTAAACGGCGTCCCAGTTGGGTAGCCAACGAAGTATGCTGAGATTTTGATTGATTAAACTCAGCTGTAGCCTCATCGGGAGTCGTTGCTTTAGATACATTCCAGGAATTCTGGGCTTCATCAGCAGGAGTTGTGTTAAAATCTTCTTTAGATTCTGTTGTCTCCTGTTTATTGACGACTGTGTCGTCGAAGCGTTGAACCTGTTCATTGTCAGTCTTAAATGTACATGTGGGTGGTTCTTCGCTTTGCGCTGAACTCCTAAAAAATGTAACGTTTTCTGCTTTCTTATCCTGCTGTTGTTGTAGTTGTTGTATATCTGCATTTGCAATTGACGATTTTCATGAACGTTTAGCTGAATCCTTGCGAAAGGATTTACGTAATTTTTCCACTAACCGTAAATGAAATTTACTGACATCATTTTGTGATCCGGTATTATTGGTTGTGGTCGATTCTGTGGCTTTGGGAGGACTGGTTGAGGACTGACAAAAGGATCTGGTGGGTGATAGGGCTCCGGAATTTGAATACTGCGAAGTTCGGGAAGAATTACGGGGAAAAGTTTTCTGTGATTGACATCGCTGCATTTGCATACGATGAGTATGATTGGGTGATGAAGTAAAACTTTCTGACTTCATTCTTTGTCTGCCCCTAGCCGGAGTAACCCCCATGGCCGAGGCCACCGAGTTGGCTGGATTAGGCGCATTCGAACATTCGGATGTTTTGCGAGAACGACTATCCTTATAGATATCGTAATTATTTTTCATAACCGGCATCATAAAAGCCATCTTGTTAGAATTTGTTTAGAATTTATTAAATGTTGAAAAAATATATTTAATTAGGAATCTTTTTCTTTGGTACTTTAAGAGTTCTCTAAAAAGGCACTGTATTTAGTTTTAGGTTTAAATTTATTTCAAAAGCAACCACTTTTTTCGTTATTTTTCTGTTTTTACTCCTCTCTATAGTATTGGAGTAATTTTATTCTAGAATTTTCTATTTCGATTTTATTGTCTCGCTTTTCAGTTTTTTCTTTGCAAGTATTCTGCAGTGTATGCAATTTTTTTCTACTATTTATTTTAAAAGTCTTTATTTCTTTGGAATTTACTTGCTCTTTGTTTAGGTTTAAGAATTTATAATAATGTTTACTTTATTCTTTTTTCAACGTTCTTTATTTGGGTACACTTTGTTTTATTTTTATCTTTATTTTGTTTTTATTTGTATCTTCTACCTGTAGCGTTGTTAACGGTTTAAAAGTTGAACTACGAATGAATGCCGCACGGTGGTGTCTTCCTATTTTATAACAGTCAAATTCTTTTAGACTCTTGATATATGAGAGAAAGAGAGTAAAATTACATGGGTATATAAAAAGGGGAAATAGCTTATTTGAAATGAGCTTGAGTGTGTTATATAAAGGTTGCCATTTTTAGCATAAAATTTCCCAAGAAAATGGGATTAAATATGTTGTTCCCAGACCACGTTTCGGATCAGGAGTAGTCCCAGTAGATTTTTTCAAATAAGTTGCAGAATCCAAATGAATAACTGATATAAAGTAAGGTGTATGGACTTTAGAACTACGTCTCAGTCAATTCCATACCTGAAGTGGAATTGACTGAAACAGTATCTATTTTCTTTCCGAAAATAGATACTGGAAACAGTATCTATTTTCTTTCCGAAAATAGATACTGTTTCCTGTGTTCTAACACACATCGTTAATAAAAACGGGCAGGTCTGGGTTGACCGGATCATGCCATAATTTTTTATGAAATATCCCACCATCGCGTTGGAAAACCTAGTATTAAAAATTTCGTATCCGATCTGGAAAACCTTAATTTTTAGTTATTTTCTGCAAAAAACTTGTAAATTTAGAATCAGCATTCATCTTATTTTCAAATATTTCGAGGCAGATTTTGGCAGCCCATAACAGAGCTCTCATTCAGACTATAAATTGTACATTGTACCACTCCCTGGAAAGGAAAAATAAAGAAGAAGACGAGAGAAAGAGAAGGCAGACAGGAATCAAAAGATAACAATGAATATGTATGTTCTTTTTAGTTTAGTCACAAAGTATCTAAAATTGGACCGGTTCTGCGTCTGTTCCTTTCGTTAGTTCGGATGAGTTTCGTGATATGTTCTTTTGTGTATAAATTTGACTAGTTATATGTCGATGCATTTTAGGTTAGTTTCTTTTTGGGTTATTTCGCTGACATATCGTTTAAGTAAATTAGGTGACTTAGCTTTTGGGTTAGTACTGTAACCACTATCTTAACCTTATCAGTATTGTTAATGAATCTGAGAAAACAAGACAGCAGTTGAGCAGAGTCCGTCCATAAGCATAATCCATAAACAGACAGAGTCCATAAACAGAGTCTAGGTTAAGTTGAACTGGCCGGTCATTTACCTTGCGCAGATCAGCGTTATCAGATGAGAAACGATAAACCCCACATAAGATCAAACACATGTGATGGCACTCAGAGTACTCCTCTTAGCCAAGGCTATAAGTTCCCCAGATTCCGATTGCAGAGACTTCCTCCAGATATCGGAGTAAATAATCTTCCAAGCAAGTTGCTCTAGGCCGCGCAAGAGTCGGACAGTGGCACATGATATGCTCCACTGTCTCCCCATACCCCGGTAACCGACAAAACCTAAAATTATCACTTGCTAGCTTTCTCGCTCTCTAGGTAGGAACCTCAGTCCAGAAGTGACCCGTTCTATTGGTACTAAGTCAACGTAAAGAATTCTTGCCCTCTTGGACTATCGATGAGTACACCAGATAGGCGAAGATCGCCTTAATCACCACCTGATTGTTAACATAGAAATTAACGTAAGAACCACCCATCTCAGGAGTATTTATAAGGTCAACAGACATTTTGCTGCCGACAGAAAACCGCAGCCCCGCCTCCCTACCATCTTAGAACCATCCATGAAGAAATTAAATTAGAGTCTATAAACTGGATATTATTACCAAAATTCGCCCACCTTTCTCTATAGCTAGAGAAAGGTGGGCAGAAAGAGAAAATACTTTGTCGTGTGTTCATGCTTCAGACATGATGTAAAAATGGTGTTAGGGACGATGCCAATTGTCGAGCACAGGTTTTGTGGAATACACCAAATACAGACCCCGTCCTCCATTGAGACCTTTGAAACTTCGCCTATACTCATAATCAGTCATGGATGAAGTGACCTTGAGCGCAACCTGATTGTCAATGTTGCTCCTACACGTCTAACCGATTATTCAATTTGCCACATTCAAAATAATGAAAATCTCAGTCTGAAAAACTGTAACCATTTTCATGCCATTACCATTTCCATACCAATCGGATCCAGCACCGTTCCAGGTACTAGTGTCCGTGAAGTATTGAAAAAACGGTTATTGCTGGTAACTTCAGATTTCGAGACTTTATTAAAAATTCTGAAAATTAAACAGTTATTTACTCAACCAGCCCTACAACTTACACCAGGTCATTTTAAAAGTATATTTTCACTGTAACACCGTGTAATCGTTCTTTCAGTTGTTTTTAACACACACTGAATATCTAACGGATTAGTTTATCAAATAGTCATTATCGACTTTCGGAACAAAGCGATTTGGCAACGATGTTAATTGATATGATGGAAGACATATCAAAATTATCATTTACGGTGATTACTGATGATATAGAATGTCAGAGATTAAATTGCATACCAAGTTTGGGATTTTTAAATGATATATAGAATTTTATCATATGGCAACCCCTAAAACTTTAACTCATTCATTCTCAAATTTAAACTCAAATTTACTGTTTCTTTTTCAAGAAAAAATTGTTAATAATACTCAACCGGTATATTTTCAAAATATGTATGCATTTCTCCTTACAAATACACATACACAGAGAACTAAGATTATAGATGACAAATTGATTTTGTATAACCAAAAGTGCACTTCAGTATTTCTGCACATTACTCATTATATAGTGGCATATTATAGTTATTACTATTCATGACCGATAAGATAATTGTTGTAATATTTTGCCTCTACTTAATGTTCCAGAATATCGTATACAAATGATAATTTTTAAAACTTAATTAACGTAATAATAAAAATTTATAGTGTTTTCAGTTAGAATTACGTACGAGTAAAACAAATATTTTTTTTTAAATGTGTTTTTTAATGAAAAACAAAACCATTTAATTATTTTTATTGCCATATATTTTATTAAATGATTGATTATTTGTTTCAAGTTCCCAAAATATCACATCGCACCATTTATCTAATCGTTTTTTAATTAGCTTGTGAATATTGCATGTTGTTTACGTGTTTTTGTTATTTTTACTTAAGGTTTTTTATCTGTCCAAATATTGTATTTCCCCGTTTGAAAATATTTTGGCAACATAATAGACTGACGTTTGTATAATGTTGACAATTTTTTTATGTCCGTCAATTGATGTGGTAAACAAGAGAAATAAAATTTATAAAAAAAGAAATAAAAATTACATTGTTTAATGCCATATGGGCAATTCCATGGTCACAAACGTCGTACGTTTCAATGAGATGAAAAACAAGGAAAAACAATTTTTTTAACTTTTTTATATTTTTGCATAGTACGTAAGTAGCTCTATATTTAGTAACTGCGGAAAAACAGGGGTCAGTTGTGACGCGAGCACCTGTCCCCTGAACCGTGAAAACAGGACTGGTCTGAAAGAACCTATCCTGTGACGTTTCTCGTGACCGGTGAAAACAGGACCGGTCTGAAATGACCTGTCCCATGACTAGTGGAAACAAGACCGGCCTGAAAGTACCTAATCGGTGACCTGTCTCTTAACCGGTGAAAACAGGACTGGTCTCAAAGTACCCGTCTCGTGACTGCACTGATAGAATTTTCGTTCATACTATTAATGAATCGATTTCATTAATCTGAATTCACTGATTTAATGAAAAAATTTCATTGAGTTAATGAAAAATTCATTAATTTAATGAATTTTTTCATTATATATTTTCAACTAACCCGTAAGATGCTATAATTTTTATAAGGGTTTTGAATTTGCTAATTACTAAAATAGATATATGTTCCAGTAATGAACGCTAGGGTTGCAAACTGAAATTATTTAAATATAAAAGTCCAAATAATGACATCATTTTGTTTTGGCTATTTAGATCAATCGGTAACGCGATAATGTTTACATTCTGGTGATTGCGGGTTCAAGTCGACTTCAGGGAGATGTCAGAAACGTTATAAAAACGAAATAGAAATATATGTACAAATAAGAATTAATAAAATAAAAATAAATAAAAAAAAGTAACGCAAAAAAAATATATTTTTTTCAATTAGTTTTCATTTAATGAATACGTTTCATTGATCTAATGAACGCGTTCTTTGGGGACTTTTCAATGAAAAAAATCATTTGAAATCAAATTCATTAATACTATGCACAAAATTCTATCAGTGTGGTGAAAAGAGCACCGGTCTGAAAGTACCTATCCCGTGACAGGTGAAAATGGGACTGAACCAGATCATTCAAGTGGTACAAATATTAGAGTTGTCAATTATTCGGGTTTTTATTTTGATAAGAAAACAATGGAACTGCATGGTCCTTAAATATAAGCAATTAGAGAGGGTGACGTGACAATAGTATAATTTAGTTTTAATATGATTAAGAATATTATTAGTTTATTTTGTAATTTGCTGTATTAATAAAACTCCTTTTTTATTTTTTTTACAACCCATAATGTGAAACGTGACGTAGCTTTGGACTCTTTAATTTAATTACATTTAAGTGTTTTTTTATTAATACAAGTCTGGGGGATTTTGGACGGCTTTTAATTTTTCGTTCACGGTGGACCTTTCAGTGGAATTGCCTATATGCAATTCAAAGTATAGGATGTCGCGAGAATTATGCACTAGGGAACAAACTAAAGGTTGTTTTTATAGGCTTAGAACTTTAAATTTAAATAAAATAATGAGATTACATAATTTTAAATGGAAAATTTACTTTATTAGAAAGATAATTTTGTGCCATTAGTCCTTTAATATATTGTCGGGCATGTTTAAATGTTTCCTTTAATAAGTCAATTGTTAGACGCTCTGTTCGGCATGTGGCGCCATTTTGTTGGAAAAACATTTCTTCAGTCAACATTCCATTCAATTGGGGCATTAAATAATCGGCGTTCGTGGCCCTATATTGCTCACTGTTGATAGTAACGTTCTCGCCGTTCTATTTTTTTTAAGAAGAAAGGACCAACGATTCCACCGGCCCATAAAGCACACCAAACAGTGCGTTTTTGTGGATAAAACAGTGCCTCGTGGATCTCACAAATTCTCTGCACTTAAAATGTGGCAATTCTGCTTAATGACATGCCCATTGAGCCAAAAATGAGTCTCATCACTAAATAGAATATTGCGATAAAGCAGTGGTTCATTCGGCTTTAATTCCTGCACCAGCTGGATCTTATAAGGTCGTAGGCCAAGATCTTTACTTAAAATGTTCCATAAAGCGATGGCGAATCTACTCATTTGGGTCCTCCTAAATACGACGCTCGCTGCTGTAGGATATCTCCGTGGATGCGTATTATCATGATACCAGTATACATGGTACGAAGACGATCCATAATTAGTCGAACTAATCGGTCAAATGGTCGATTATATCGGCCGTAAAATGAACCTAGAGCACGGTAACATTCCCAAACTGAACCAAAATTTTCGAAATAAATTCCACAATTTGTAAGCGTTGTACTGGCATTACCAATCTGAGCACTATTTATAATAGCGTTGCCAGATCTGACCAATTTGTGACCATTTAGTCATTAAACATCGTAAGTTGTTTTTCACGTGTAAAATTTTTACTCGAATTTAAACGACTCAAATCCTAATTTAAATTATGAAAATGAAAACTTTTTTTATTCTATCAGAAAGACACAATCACAATAAATCCGTAATGTCACTTTTTCTCTAAAAAAATAATAGTTTTGTATATTAAATTTACGTGAAAATAAAGTCTACACAATTTTCACGTAAAACTCGTTATTGTGAAAAATTATTTTTTTTTATATGATGTACAACAGTTTTTCACGTGAAATCGAAACAATTTACTGTGCTTTGAAAATTTAATTTTTTCATCATGTCTTTAGTCTAATAATTGAACAGATTTTTTCATGCTGTTTTTTTGCGAAGCTTTAACAAACAGATTCTGCTAATTTTAGCAGGTATTTCCGCAGAGCCCTTAATTAATTTTTAGTAACTTTAGCAAAAAATGTTACAGACTTTTTCGATGAGTGTACTAATGATTGCTTCAAATATAAAATGATTTCTCAATTCAGATAATAATATGATTGCAACTAAAAGAGAAGAATATAATTGTCCAGATGATAATGCGATTTTAATTAAAAGAGAGCAATGTGAAAAAAGAGAGATTTTAGTCATAAAATTATTATGTTTCCTACTGTCTACTATGGCACATAATTTTTGTAGCAATCATATCTTCTTTTTGCATGTATTTACTTACCATTGAATTTCCTTAAAAAAGAATATTTCTATCAAAAATTTCAATGAAACTTTTATTTATTTTTCTTTTATTTGAGGGGGGGAATTAATTTAAATTTACAATAATAAATTCCATTATAATGAAAGTGTGCATGAAATTCATGTTGCTGTTTTTTATTCGTATTATTTATTTTTTTGCCAATAATAATTTTAATAAATATTATTACTTTTGTTTCTTTTTTTTAATATGAATTTTTCGATTTTCGTTAATTAATTCAAAAAATGTTTAACAATTTTAAATATTTTTTTAAAGTAAATTTTTTATCAGTTTTATTTATTTGTTTTTTTTTTAAGTTTTAAATGCAATATTTAACAACACAATTTTATTTTTTAATATAAATATTTTGTTTATTTTTTTTAATATTTTATTTAATACAAAGTTTGTAATAATAACAATTTAGTTATAAAATTATAATAATAATTAAGCTAAAGCTGAAAGAAGTGATGGTTTTTCTTCTATATATAACAAAAATTATAAATTCTATATATGTAAGAAGTTCAATAATTTATTAATTTTTTTATGAAAGAGGCATCAGAGGTTTTGTTCTAATTAGATCTTGTTTAAAAATTAATACAGGCTTGTATAAAAAGTGTGTGTGGGGGAGACCTACACCAAGCAATGATCTACAAAATTTTATAAATTATAATTAATATTTGGGAAGTAGGTCATGACAAACAGATCTGGATTTTATTTAAGTTCATTCTTGAGATTTAAAAAAAAAAAATTTAATATATATTTAATACATTTGTGTTAAGTTTATATTATTAAAATTTCTACATTTATTTAATATTTTTTAAATATTTAAAGTTTTTTTTTTCTTATTGCTTACTCAATTCTCTTGCCAATTTTAAAGAAAAATATTTAATTTTTAAACAAATTTCAACAATTTCATTAAATTTTTAAACATGAATATGCATATATTTCTTTCAATTATTTTTGTTTATAATTTAATATGAGTTTTTTTTTGGATTTTTACTATTAATTTTTTTTCTATGATTGACTGCTGCATTTTTTTTAAGTTGCATTAATATGGTTTTCACTATCTAGGCATTAAATGAGCATTTTTGTTTTTATTACAAATTGTTATTAAGTTTTTTTTTTTTTCAAAAGAAAATTGGGGTTGTTTATTTTTAGTTAAACACACTTATAAAAAATTGTTTAATACATCTAATAGATATTGATTTTCATTTTCATTAAATTATTTTGCTTACACTGTTTTTAAGATTATTTCAGAAATTTTATTTATATTTAAAAATTATAGTGAACAAGAGCAATATAAGCTATATTTGTTCCTTTTACTCCTGCAAGGGGCATAGGGTCGCGAACAAAAGCAATAGAGATGCTAATTTAAAAAATAATTAATCGAGAAAAAGAATTTAGTTTGTATTTGTCGGTAGTACGGTACAGAAAATAACAGTTAAACAAAGATATATGCAGTTAAAAAGGCAATAAAGGTTGTGCATATAAAATAACTAAAAAAATTTTAAAGAAAAACGTTATTCTTCTCAACTTCAACCCATGGTCAATATAATAATATAATAAAATATAAAATAAAAAACAATTCTAAAAAAAACCTTACTTTAAATTCAGTTATTTTTGACTGTTGCAAAATAGCTAACAAATGCATTTACAATAACTAACAAAGTCGTAAATATAACTGACAATTATTAACTACAAAAATATTAAAACAACTGAAAACTTGTTACAAACTACTGTTTTTAATAGTATTTTTTTTTATTTTATAAAAGTGTATTTTAATAAAAAAAATATTTTTTTCTTTCGATTACAAATAAAAAAAAAACTGCGAAATTACCTCACCCTGAACTCTAAATTATTATGCATTGGATATACAATATAATTTTCTGATTTTGATTTTCAAATTAAGAATTGATATATTCTTATAAAAAATGCAAACTAAACAAGGATTATCTAAAATCCAACGAAATTGTTTATTTTTTAAATAAGCAATAAAACTATCTGCTTACTGCAAAAATATTACTTTGTGGTTGTTTCTTTACAATATTAAAAATAACTGCTTTAAACAACTGTTATGAAATACAGTATTTTCATTATTTGTTTTTCTAAATAACTGTCATAAGAGTTGTTTTTATATTTTCTATAAAAAACTACTGTAATTACAGTTAAAAACAACAACTACTGTTTACTACACATGCAACTGTCATGTAGTAGGTAACTGTCAAACTTTTGAGTGTATGAGTTAAAAATCATAATAAATTTTCGAACAGCGAATAATTCTTACAACTTCTGTGGATTAGTCAAATAAATCGAGAAATTTTAAATAATAAATTTTTTATTAAAACATTTTTGTAAAAATAAAAAAATTGTCAAAACTCTATTTAGCAACAATATTTTGCGAACGAGATAGGTCAACTGATAAAAAGTCTGAATTTTGCAATATTAAATTTTATGCCAAAGTTTATAAATATTGAAGATTATGTGGTAAAACATTCTATCGCTTGATCGTGCATTAAAATTTGTTTGATTGCTTAATCTATTAATATATAATTCTGAATAATCGTTCATTGTTCAAAGTAGATCCGAACAGTTTTGAAATGTATATTAACAACTAAAGTTTTATTTAGTTTAATGATTGCACTTTTTTATATATATTTTTTTTTTTTAAGAAAAGCAACACTCAAGAAAATCGTCCTATTAATTAACGTGTTGCTTTCTTTGTAAAGGGGATAGAGCAGAAGTGAAATGTTGTGAAAGAGAATAGGCTTCAAATAGGCAAGACTGTACGCGAATCTTAGAACAGTTGTTAGGCGCCATTCGATAAAGAGTCGGCGAACTTTGTTGAAGCTTTTTAGTTCATAGCCCTGTTATATTATTTTTCTTTGGTGGGGTTAAGTGCTATTGGAGCATCGAAGGAGGACACTGTGACATGTATGAGTGATAGAAAAAACGCATACATATTATTATTTTTCATAAATTGATGTTGGCTTGGCTGGGGATCGGACCTGAAACCTTATGTGCAGTAGTCCAACGCGCTAACCATTACACCACAGCGCCACATAAAAAAAATCACCAACAAAATTTTAAAATTTTTAATAAAGTTTTAGATTATCTGATACCTTTATCTTGTTGAAAAAAACATGTAAAAAGTGAATAAAATTCTCACCAAGGCCATTTTTTTTATTTTTAATAAAGTTTCAGATAATCTGATACCTTGTAGACAGCTACATATATTGAAAAAAAAAAACATGTAAAAAGTGAATAGTTCGTAAAAAAGTTGACAAACGCACAAATCAGTTGACATTACGAAGTTCAATCAACAAAAAAGATCGATTTGAACTAACTAGTTCATTGACTGGTATTGACGATAATGACCGAGTCCGCAAAGAACTTGTTGAGTTTCAACGTTTGTTTGTTTCAACAAACAAGTTTAATTGAAAAAAAAACTTGTAAATTTGTCATATCAACAAAATATTCATTTGATTCAACTAAAAATGTTGTTCTTGTAGGTGTTGTAACTTATATGACATAACAGCGGGTTATTATGTAATTCGATTCGAAACGGAAATGCTTTCGAACAGAATTTTCACATTGAAAATAAAGTACAAAAAAAAAACAGTTTTTAATGGGGCAAAATATTGAAAACGTGTATGAGATTGTCCAGCATACACTTTTCCAATGTTTCCCCCCATTAAGAACTGGGTTTTGGTACTTGATTTTCAATGTGAAAATTCTGTTCGAAAGCATTTCCGTTTCGAATCGAACTACATAATAACCCCCCCGAAATCATGACAATAGCTCGGAAATTCGATCCGTTTAAATATTGGAGGACGATTATCGTTTGACGGAATTATTTTTAATGATTGTGCTGCTTCACGTAGCGGAAATATTTGTAATAATTTTTTTGAAATCGGTTTTTCTACAGCTAATTTGTTTTCCATACGCACTAAATTATTCAAACGCTATGGTCAAAGCGATTAAAAATTCACGATAGCAAAATATCAATCGTTTTGCATATTTTCTTTTTTAAAAGGCAAACAACTTTTAATTTTTGCTTTATTTCGACTTTTACGGTGGGTCTCATACTGTAGTTTTAACTTTAACTTAAATATTAAATAAAAGGAAATGTAAAAAATTGTGTACAAAACAACAACAAATTTTTGGGTTAAGTGTGAGACCCACCGTCAATCATTGAAACTATAATACCGTATATAAATGCTGATTTGTTTTGTTTTATCAAAACCGTTTGAGTCGGTAGTTTGTCTGTAACCGTTCCGTTCCAGATGAGCCTGTTAAAAACAAAATTTTTGTTCTAAGTTAAGTGACAGCTAAGATTCAGAAATCTGCTCAGAATGACTTAAACCGGCCTAAGCCGATGTGTTGTGTGTGTCGAATAAAAGTTGGCTAGCTGATTAGCTTTATGCCGCCGCTGCAATTTTCCCTTCAGCCACCGCATTCGATTAATAAATTGCTCTACGCAGATTTCTGCCAAGATTTCGCTTAAAAACAAGCAAACAAACCACATTGAACAGCTGATACATTGTTACGGAAAAAACTAACTACACAAAAGAGCCATTCGACACGGCACATTACAGAAACGTAATGTAACGGAGAGACTAATGGAGCCTTTATTTTTTCTCATAAATGTGAATGTTTAATATTTTATGAGTCTGAAAAAATATTTACTCATATTGAGACAGCTTTTTTGAGCACAGTCCACTGGTCTTGCAGCAGAGTTTATTTTCTGGTATTTTAGAATATGGCTACCACAGTATCAACTCAATTGCTGAATCTCATGTATTTGCTGAATGTCATGTATTTGACATCCCACTATGGGATGTCACTAATACATAGAAATGGCAAAAGCAACTCTGTTTCAAGAATTGTTGGTGGACTGTATTTTTGAGTTATTTGCGGCAAGATATTTTCTACCAGAGTGTTCTAAAAGAAATTTCATGAGTCCGAAACTGCTGGAAATAATAAAAATTCTAAATGCAAATTAATGTTAAATTTACAATGATGGAGTACTCCACTCTGCAGAGTGGAGTGCACTAAATAGAGATGTTATGATACACAAAATTTTTAAGTGCGAATAAGAAAAGAAGAAAATCTACTCTGCGCAGTAGACTATTCCATCATTGTGAATCTATGTAGCTTACATATTCTGAAATAATCTTTGGTGTAGTATTATATGTATTGTTTTTAAAACAGTTATATTGCTATAGTTTTTTCTGGTATGTATTTGTAAGAATTTATGTATTACATTATGTATCTGTGTATTGATATATAATATACGAATTGTTTTATATATATGTAGATGTATGTATATATTGTATGTATTATTAGTTTATATAGTATATAGTGTTGTTTTTATATACCAAAATGTATGGCAGTTTAATTATTTCAACAAAAAAAATTGAGTTTTTTCAGTGTATATTTCTCAGTTAAAGTTAAAGTTTACTATGTGGTGTAATGAAATTTCCATTATATCCAAAAAGAAGTTCCCTGACTATATAAACTCGGCTCACAACTTTAAGGTTTATCAAAAGCTTTTTCTTTGCTATTAAATTTATAATAAAATATAACTATAACTTCAAAAATTGGCATTTTAAAGAATGAATCGAAAAGATACAAACAAATCGGTTCAAATTTTTAGTAAATAGCATGATCCTATATATTTTTAGTTCATTTTGTGTTAAATGCAAATACGCAAACAAATGAATTTAAATGACCAGTCCTATTAAAAAATGCAATAGAGGACGGCATAATTTTTTCAGGACTTTATAAGAAAAGGCTTACAATTTATTGAAAAACAATTGAATTGATAATATAAGCAAATAAGTAATGAATTTAATACAAAAGGAACATTATCTTCTGGAAAGTCTATTAGACTTATCGCTTGGGGTAAATTTAATCAGACTAATTAAACAAATTGTAATCCAGCTAATATCACCTAACAAAAATTAATTAACAAATTAAACTAAACCTTAACTTTACAATATTTGAAAAAATGGAACATTCTTATTTTAAGTAAATTCAATCTTACTTTTATTTATCTGGAAACTTCCTATTTCTAGGACTGTGAGCAGTATCACGACGGGGAAATTCATCCAGCTAAGAAAGTGAAAAAGAAATTGGTTTTTATAAATATTTTATTTTAAGTATTGAATAGGTTTTCAACTTACTCTCGAAGAACTACTTTTAGAGCGACTAGAACTACGGGTAGGCAAATCCATTTCATCATCAGTATAACAACTATATTCTCGCGAAGAATCACTAGAAATAAATAGAAAACAAATCAATTTTAAGCAAACTCTTGCTAGTTATCTAAACTGATTTTACTTTTACCATTTCCAAGTAAAAAGATGGGAAATTTTTCGACAATAAAATTTACCTATTCCCAAATCTTTTTATTTCGATATTTTCTTCTCAGTTTTTAAAAACTTCTAATACCCAAACCACTCTTAAATACAGAGTATATTGAGTTTATGCTGATAAAATCAATCGGTCTATGTTTTGACTTAGTCAAGCATAGAAAGGTTCTGTCTGAATTGGGCTCAAATGGTATTACGAAACCAAGCGATTTATAGCAATACATCTGACCAGATCTCAGTTGGACTGTTATACATAAGGTTGCGGGTTCAATCCCCAACCAAGGCAACATCAATTTATAAAAAATATTAATATGTATGAGTCTTTTCTATCCCTCATCCATATAGCAGCTTCCCCCTTCGGTGTTCCCATAGCACTTAACCCCACCGAAGTAAAATAATATAAAAGGGCTATGAACTAAAAAGCTTCAACAAAGTTCGCCAACTCTTCATCAGATGGCGCGTAACAGCTGTTCTAAGATTCAACATCTCGTGCAATTACAGTTTGCCATATTCGAAGCCCTTCATCTTTCACCGCCTTTCACTTCTTCTCTATCCCATTTCCAAAGGAAGCAACATGTTAATTAATAGTAAGAATTTCCTGAGTGTTGCACCATGTATAATGAGTAGGGTTTATGTCCCGGGAATTCCCGGGACGGGATTCCCGGGAATCCCGCCCTTTTTTGAATCCCGCAATCCCGGGAATTTTATGCGGGATTTCCCGGGATATTTTTTAGTCTTTTAAAGTAGTTTTAGCTAGTTTTATTGCAATTTTAGAAGCTTTATTTAAATTTAATGCATTGATTTTTTTAAATTAATTTAAATAAAGATTATTTAAAATTAAAAAATACGGTTTAAAATTTAATAAACTGAATTAAGCCAAATTGTTTTTGGATGCCAATTGAATTTGGTTTAGTTAAACCGAAAAATATTATATTAGCAATTACCAAATTTACAAACTAAAATACTTGTCCTTCGGGAATTTTTTCTTTTTTAAAATGATGACATTTGTTCAAATAAAGCAATAATTATATAGGCTGTTTTAAACTACAAGATTCTCGGAAAGATTTTGCGACCTTGCCTATATGTTTTGCACGTGTACTGAAGTAAAATCGTACCGAAAATCTTATACTGTACACCAGCCTTATACAACATTTCAACATCATTATTTCAGTTCCAAATACCTCCAATAAACTAGGGATTAAAGTTAAAAAATAGTAATTTTTTCGTATTTTCAATTAACATAAGTATTTTGAGTTTCTTTTACTTCAAATAATTTCATTTAAAGTTCAATTGCTATTCCTTTATTTTAAATATATTTTTTAAATATTATTAATTTTTAAAATAATAAATACATCATATGCTTTTTCAAATTATTTTGAATTTTTTATATGCTAATTTAAAATGCAAGTAAACATGAAAATTAAATAATTTCTTTTTAAGGAGTTGTGGCATAAAAAATTTCTATTCAAGAAAACTAATTAAAGTTATGAAACTATTTAATATTTTAGTGTCTACTTTTATAAAACAATTTAGGCGAATTTGCCTAAAAATTTATGTGAAAAATGCTCACTTTTAAACTTTTTTATAAAACTAATTCTAGACGGATACTTCTGAAAATCTGCATAGAGAAAAACAAAATATCTAGAAATAGAAATTTTTGGATTTAATGTATAAGAAATATTTAAGCAAAAAATTGATTTTAGTTCTGACTATAAAACTGGTCCGACACAAGTTTGCACCCATTAACAATTCCAATATATCCGAGGAATAATAAATATCAAAATAATATAACCGTGTCTTTCACTTTTCTATGTCAATTCGTTTAACAGCTTAAACCGCGAAATTAATATTACTAAGAGTTTTTTTTTAATTAGGACGGCTTTCCATATAAATATATTACATAAATACTAATTCACGATTTAAATTGTTAAACGAATTGACCTGGAAAAAGTGGAAGACATGGATATTTAACCCTCCTTTCAGAACATTTTCTCATGGATACAACCAAAAGATGAACTTTGTCGAACGGTGTTTAACCAAAAAGTAGTTTTTCAAGTACAATATATGTCGAATTTATATATTTTCTAACGAGCGGGAATTCCCGGGATCCCGGGAAATTCCGAAAAAAATCCCGCTGTCCCGGGAAATGAAAAAGTCCGGGAAAAGAAAAACCCTAATAATGAGATAAAATTTAATTTTAACTTTAAACTAAAATTAAAGAACTTATACCTAGAACTGATCTTCTGAGCCAGTAATTATTCAAACAAAATGTGTTTGTACATTTTTATTTTGATGCTAGCTCGAATGGATAAGATGTGGTACATGATCTTGTATCAAATCTGGCCATATCTGCTCATATCTGGCCCTAAAAATCTATAAGTGATCTCGATCACTTTATATATGAACAGATCTGACTTTAGATATGATCATATCTGGCAATAAAGTGTATCGCGTATGGCTTATCTGAACATATATGACTAGATTTGGCACCATATATAATTAGATTTAAACAGTTCTGTTCAGATCTGAATTTTTTACTCGGGTTTACCTCAGTTTCTCACGGTTTTCTTTAAAGTATTTTGTAAGCCGAAAAGTTTTCAAAAATTATGAAATTTTTTTTGCTTTTTCGTGCTTTTTTCATTCCCCGAAATGAAATTGTTGAGTTATTCGTACCAATTCGTAAATTAGAACTTGAAGCCTAACTTATAAACAGATTTATATCCAGCCTTTCTCAACCAGAAAGACAAGAGTTTGCCGTATAAAATTTCAAGACTCAAAAAAATATCTGAAGAATTCACGATTGCCATTTTAGATTTATCTCGAAAATCTTCCGGATATTTGCTTAAATGAACCAATTGTTTACTATATTCATTGCACGGTTAACTTTTCCGCTCATATAAGAAAGTTTAGGTTATTTTCCAGTAAAAAGTCCGTTCCCCGGAAGTGTATTGTATTCCATGGTTGGGATTGACCTGCCCCCAGACATAATTTCCAAACTCGATATGGAGATTATGATTGAAAATTAAATCCCCGTGGCATTATAACCCATTATTGTAGAGATAATAACCGACATGTTTTTAATCACAAAAATGAAATATCCTAGAGCAGAAACGGTTAGGAATTTTTTTAGCGAAGCTGGCATTTGTAACATTCCAGAAAGCCACTATACCCGGCTACACATAAACCGATTTTTTAGCGAAGCCGGAAATGGAATAACGCCAGTATAGAAAACCTCTAAGCCCGGCCGAAGACCTGCTCAGGGTTGCCATAACGGCGATTTTCTCGTCAGATCTAGCGATTTTATTTAGCCCCTAGCGGTAAAAATTGTTCTGTAGCTATTAGCCAAAAATCTAGCGATTTTTCATCAGCCGTAGTATAATTTTTAAAAATCAGTTTTATGTTGAAAAATATTAAAAAATTCGCATATTGATATTATTTTATTATAAAAAAACAACTTCTTAAACGATTTTAGTAAAAAAAACTTTCTAAAAATACACATTTCGATAAAATATGGATAGGTAGTTTTTCACTGTATTTTCAATACTAAGATTAATTCAATGAAAATCGCGATTCATTATTTGCAGCTTAATCGTAAAATTTTTTATTATTTACAAGTTTATAACACTTCTTATGAACATATTAAAGAAATTTTTGAGTAAAAAACTCCTTTAAGCACCATTTTTCAACCATCTAGCGATAAAATCGCTAAATTCTTGCACTGTTTATAAATCTAGTGATTCTAGCGATTTTTGGGTCTGATCTAGCCATTTATTTTAAAAATTTGTTGGCAACACTGGGCCTGCTACACAGACAGAAGGACATTTTTTTTAGCGAATTCAGCATTGGAAATAACACTGAAGAAAACCCTTACACGGCCTGGCAACCGAATTTTTTGCTAGTCGGCTCGGTTGCAATAGTGGAGTTTTTCGGTTAGGTCTACCGAATTTTAGTTGAGAAGGTTGAATGAAATTCTATTCTTTTCCAAATTTTTGCTTAATCGACTGATTTTCTGTTGTCATAGCCAAAGCAATTGTTGTTGTTTACCATATAAAATTGTTATCCATAAAATTTTAACGGCACATTTAGTTATCGGGCCTTAGAATAAATTAGTCCTGTTTTAATTTTACTTCCTCTGTTACCTAACCTAACTGTGCATTCGAAAAGAATGAAGATCTTTTTTGTTAATAAACTTTAGTTATTCATCTTCTTACCTTGGTTCGATGCCTTCATGAGAATCGTGACTTAGTAATGGCAACATATCTTCACCTTTGGGTAATAGATCTACACCTTGTGCTTTATTGTTGTTGTGGTTGTTGGTAATGGGTGATGTTGTAACCGTAGTTGTTGTGGTATCTGTTATTGATGATGATTGAGCTTCTTTGGTTTTCGATTCATGACACTCACATTGACAGTCTTCCGGTTTGACATAGTTATAGTGTGGCATACCACCATCTATTGTAGACATTGTTGACGCTGTAACATCCGGCTGATGTTGATGATGTTTGTGTTGTTGTTGTTGTTGTGAAAATGCATGGGACTTTGTACAAGTTGTTGATGCAGGTAAAGTTCTGCCTAAAGTAGATCTACTATGTATAACATGTGCCGAAGAAGATGAAGTAACACTATCTCTGGGTAGGGTGGTTATCTTTTTAGGGGGTTTTCTTTTTTCAGGTATATTTTCAAAATCTATCCAATGACCCGATAATTTTCTTTGTGTTGAGGCTTTTGGTGTTGTTACCGGCGGTTTACTTAATGTAGGAGTTTTCGCTTTAGTTGGTGTTGCTTGTTTTTTAGGAATTTGGGTTGAAGGTGGTGGAGGAGGAGGAGGAGGCTGTTGTTGTAGCAATTGTTTATTAGAGTCTTTACGTTCCAAGTGAGCCGTAGCTCTAAGACCTTCTTCGGCAAATTCAAACCAGGATTTACCACTGGGATTTGATATTCTACGTGGAGATTTAGAACTTTGTACATCTTTCTTGGAGTCCTTTCTAGGTAAGCTAATACGCAACTTTTCACCTCTCACTAACCCCGAAGAAGTCAATTCAAATGGTGATTCTGGTGTATTAACCACTTTACCTCCGATATATTCTTCCAAATGTGAAGGATTTAAAGGCGTGGTAGATCTTGGCCTGTCTAACGGACAGGTTTTAACTTCCATATTGGCCCTTTCTTTCATGGGTATTATGTTGACACCTAAAGCTTTTTCTTCTGGCAATGTAGTGGGAATATAGGGAAGCTCATCATCAAATGATTCTTGTGAAACTAAACCTGTACTTTCATGGTCTTCTATAAGGCCTACATTTAAGGCCAAATGTCTTCGTTTAGATTCTACGGTAGCCAAGTCAGAATCTCTTTCACTTTCTGAGGATTCTACTGGTTCATCGGTTGACAATACTGATGAACGATCTACATGAGTCTGATATTTTTTAGGGACAGCATTTGCTATAGGAGAAGATTTACTGGTAGGTGATTCAGCTTGAGATCTTCTTGTAGGTGTTAAAGTTCTTGGAGGCTTAGGTGGCGTCTGCCTAGCTTTATCAACTGGTGATTGAGATTGGGATCTGGGTTCACTACGATGATGTGAAGAGCAGGGAGAAGATACTGTAGTGTCTACTACCGATGGCGAGGGTGTATGAAGTGGTGAGGGTTCTGTAGAGGGTGGAGGGGGTTGAGGCAGCTGCGGTTGTGGTTTACGTGGATATTGCTCTTTAGTAATTTGTTGTTCTTGAGTTATTTGTTGTTGTTGTTGTTTAGTATCGGGTGGGTTAAACTCTTGTCCGCCACTTTGCTTTCGGGGTTTACGTGTTGTGCTCTGAATATTTTCATGAAATTTTTTACGTACATCAAAATTTTCCAAATATCTAGAGTGTCTATGATTGGTAACCGCTACTTCATTATCATCTTCTGAGGTTGATCGAGACTGATGTTGCTTTTGTTTATCTTCTCCTCCCGCAGTTGCCGCACCTGAACCTCCTGACGACTTCCGTCTTATTACTACCGGGGGCCCCGGTTTTGATTTCTCATCTTCCGATGTTGATATAGATTTCTTACGTGCTATAATTTGTTTCTCTTTAGATTCTCTTAAAGCCTCTTTGGTTCTTTGTAATGACTCTTTGGTGATGGACATGTGAAATATTTCTCTTTGTTCTTCAATTTGTGCTATAGCTTGTGGTTGTTTTTTAAACGGTTCCTTTTTTTTCTCCACCTGTGGTGGGGGTGGTGGAGGAGGTTGTATTACATCTTCGGGTGATTTTTTTATTACAGTATTTTGTCGTTTTAAATTTTCTGTAGTAGATTCGGATAAAGTATCCTGGGTATGTTCGGACATATGACTAGATATACTTTCAGTTTTTGATATACTGAATTGTGTGGCAAAGATTTGTTCTTGACTCCCAGATCCTACACGTGTAGCAAACATTAGACGTCTTCGTTCTTTAGCTACTGCAGTTGTAGTGTTATCGTTAAGGGCTGAAGAATTAATGGTAGCTTTAGTTTCAACTACTCTTATCTCGGCTTGACTAGTAGTACTTTCTTGTGACGGCAGACGATGAATTTCCGCCTCTGCTTCTACACCGTTTTCATGTACTACATGTTCTTTGACTTCTGACAGTTGGGAGCGTGTGCATACTCGAATAGCACTAGCATAACTTTCTCCTGATCCTATAGTATCCTGGGAATCTTGAGAACTATGTTTATTAGCCTCCAAACTCCAAGTACGTTCTTTACCATTATCATCTTGTGGTAGAGAGTGTATAGCATCAAGGTTTTCTATACGTTTTGGTGGTGGTGGAGGAGGCCTTGGTGTTGTTGTCGAATTTTTACGTGCCCCTACTGGTTTTAAATTTTTTACAGCCGTTGCTAAATCACTCATAGTTATGGCTGTAGCCTGGGGTCTTATAGGTTCAGCGTTTAACTGTTGTATACTTTGAAATAATTTTCTTGTCTCTTTCTCTTCGGGTGGAGTATGCAGGGGTATATGTATATAACCTTCTATCGGATCTTCATAATACTTTAAACTACTATTGGGTCTTGAGCCCGTAGCTGTTATAATAGGAGTATGTGATTTACTTCTGTGTTGCATCTGTTGCATTTCATGAGCATCTGTAGGTGATGATGATTTTGAAGTCTTTGATCCCTCCACTCCTGTAGAGCTACCCCTTTTGCCCGGTTTAAAT
Organism: Leucophora obtusa; assembly: GCA_949987735.1. NCBI lineage: Eukaryota > Metazoa > Arthropoda > Insecta > Diptera > Anthomyiidae > Leucophora > Leucophora obtusa. The sequence continues at coordinate 4,738,239 of OX465297.1, forward strand.
ATAGCCAATACCGATTTTTGTTTATTTGGTGTAGCATTTTGTGATTGTGGTGTTTGACCACGTTCTTTACTTTTACTACGAGGTCTTGCTCTATCTCTTGGAGAATCAGGAGAATCTTTCCCTCCTCCGAAACGAAACAAAGAACTAAATGATGATTTTCTAGATACCGACACGGTATTTGGGGAGGGCGATCTACTGCCATGATTATCTTTACGTGTTGGCTTGGGACTGGCTGTAGGTGTTAGTAAATTATCAGCCTTAGATTTTTGTTGTAAACTTAAAGAGGAAGGTTTTGTTTGGGGTTTTGAGGCATATATTGGCGCCAAGGTGTTAGGAGCTTCGACGACTTTTTCATGTGGCGCTATGCCCTTATCTTCATACATAAAGTCTGGCTTCAAATTAATACGTATATACTCTGTACCACTGGGAGTCTTGCCTACAATCATTTGTCCTGGACTTTTTGTGGATTTTCGTTGAGCTCCCATTGTTGTTTTGTGTATAGTTCCCGTTTCAGGTCGATTTTGTGCTTTTATCTTAGCCGCTAATTTAGTATCACCATTCGTTAAAGAAGTCGGTGGCTTTTTCTTAGGTGATGATTCTACTTTTATACCCTCGGCAAATATAGCTTGTGTAGTATCTTTCGTACGTGCCAACAGCACTTGTTCTAATAAAGCGACTGAGGGTGCTTCCAATAGATTACCCACTGTGCCATCCGTTATACTTTCTACTGGTTTAGGACCACAAAATGATGTTTCCAATAACATACGATGTGGTGAAGGTGATCGTGATATTCCTGATACCGCTGATAACCGACTTATTGCTGAACCCTGACTACCAACACTGGAAATACGACTTGTACGTCCTGATATACAAAGTAAGGCAGCTACTTCAGAACTGGCTGAATCTTTACGTTGATGTTGTTGTAAATAGGTTTGATGATCTTCGATTTTGAACATATGTGGTGAAGCACGTTTAGCCTGAAAGTAAGAAGAATTTATTATTAAGCGGAATTGAAATGCCATAGAAACTTTTACAAAATGTATCGATCACAAAAAAAAAGAATATTCGCCTCGGGGTGTTAAAACTTATCAACTATCAACTTAAAACTTTTACAAAACAATTAAAAATTATTACATGTGACCTATTAAACCTTCTAATGCAAGCAGCTGCCTTTAGCCATTGTTAGCCTTATAGTCTGTATTTTTTAAACAGCTAATTTTAATCAAAGAAGCTAAATTATTTCTATAGAAAACATAATAATCGAATTATTTCTATGGGAAACATAATGACCAACATCAAATACAAGGAGAATTAATGGAAAATTTGTGGCGATCTAAAGGTTCGAAAATAAATTCTATTTAAACTTCAAATAATAAATGATTTACATACTGATGGGGATGAAAGCTGGTTTCACCAAATTTTGTTGTTTTTTTGTGCCTATGGCCTAGTCTGGGAACTGAGTATCATTATGTGAAAAAATATTGGCCAAGTCGTAATAATTATGAGGAAAACCAAACCTCTGCTTTGCAAGACTTGTGGACCCCCAGGACATTTTCCTGCCACCTATTCACATAAAACTCGGCCCCATCAAGAACTTTGTAAAAGCGCTCAACCATGAAGGACCGGCTTTTAAGGACTTATTTTCCAAATTAAAAAAAAAAAAATCCGCGATATTTTTTAAAAACATTTAAAAATCAATAAACTCTGGTAAACTGATATTTATTCCATAAAAAATAAATATTTTTCAACTATCTAAACCCATTTGGCATAAATATTTTGGCAAAGTTTAAACCTTGGTTCATATTATTTCCCCTAGAGGGCGTTTTAAGGAAAAATTAGGAACTATTAGAGACGTGAAAAACATTTTTTTTTTGTTGTGAAAAACTTTTTTTAATGTAAAAATAATTTTTGTGATGAAAAAAAATATTTGAGGTGAACAATTTTTTGAAGTGAATAAAAAATGTGTGGTGAAAAATAGAATTTTGAGGTGAAAACAAATTTGTGTAAATTTAAATGTTTGTTAGGCGTCTAATGAAAAAATAGGACAAAATATTTTATTCTCCAGACGCTACCACGAAATTGTAGCAAAATATGAATTACTTATTTTGAAACAAGTCCACTTGTTTTTAAAATGAGATATAAAGTATTTTGCATTTCGAAGTTTTGTAACTGTAAAGACTACGTGGATATCATATAGCCAGCATGGCCGATTTTAACCTTTTTACTCGTTTCAGTACGTAATTATAACTTGGTGAAAGGTCCCAGTAAAGGTCATGCTTTAAAAACCACTTATTAAAGTGCTTTCTAATTATCCGTCACTGTATTTTTACTAATTGAACAACAGCCAAAAATCACTTAATTAATGCTTTCAAATCATCATTGCTCTAAAAGTGATCCTAAGAAGTGGTTTGCATACAGTTTATTTCTAAACAAGTGGTCTTAGGTTCGAATCCTGGCCTGACCAATATTGTTTTAATTTTTTTATTATTGTGGTGGTGCCGTTCTGATGCTAGTCAGCAATCATATCAGAGAATAGCTCAGTCGTAGAGGGCTAGACAAGCAATATTGAGGTCTCAAGTTCGATACCCGGTTGCGGCAATAAAAGAATTTTTATAAAATAAAAGAAGATTTTATTTTTTGTTAATTGATTTATTTTTTTAATTTCAATTGATCAAAAAGAGTTTCCTTTGTACTCGTTCAAAAAGTACTAAAAAAATGCTGAAGTGGGAGTACACCTCTCCTATCACACTCTACATCTAAGAACATCTAGATCATTATTTAAAGTGCTTTTGCCATTGGTTTTACATTTCTTTTTTTGCTGGGGTAGAATTTGAGCACAAACCCGATTTTTTGGGCATTAATTTTCTAGATTAATTTTCAACTTTTTCGGTTAAAATAATACGTCAGTAGAAAAATCTGTCAAACTGGTTTCCAATCGATTTGACTAATTTTTAAAAAATTTTTTAGTTGAAACACTGATTTAAGCAAAGATTTTAGTTATCTTCAATTAACACAATACATAAAATTCTCAGTACTTTAATTTTGAGCGTTAATTTTAAAAATCATTTAAAACTAATTTTTAGAACCCATTCGTTAAATTTTACAAAATTTATTGTTAAAATATAATACATTCATGTTACTGTTATTATCCCGTAGACGGCACCAACAACAAAAACATGTATCCGAAGTTTTAAAGATGGCGCTATTTCTTTCCCTCCCGATTTTTTAAAATGTCCCATATCTCGAAAACTAAGCGAGATAGAACAAAATTGTTGAAAATTTCTAACTGTGTAGTACCCCAGTGGAAGGGGTTATCTCTATCTAAAAATGGACCTTGTCGCGGCCTTGATCCCTCGGAAATTTTGAATAAAAATTTTCCACTTCATAAAATGGCCGATATCTCGAAAACTAAGCGAGACAAAAAGTTTTTTCTGCATTGGAGTGCCCTTATATGCCCTCATATGATATGGACTAGGCCCCGGGAGGGTCCCGAGACCGTAAATTTTAATAAATTCTAAGACTCAGTATAATTAATTATAATTTTCATAAAATTTTATGAAAAATTTCATATTGTTAATTAAAAATTTCATACCATAAAATTTCATACCATTAAAAATAGTTTCATAGAAATTATGAAGCTTTTTCAAAAAATTTAAGAAATTTTTCATTCACTTTGTGAATTTCATTGCAAAAAATCAGTACATTATCCAGATTGTTTATGGCCTTTAAAACACATAAACATATCCAGGTAGAAAAATGCAAGCGGCACAATGTCGGCCCTATATTGGAGACGGTAGTACATGTACTGGCAATGTGTCGGATTTTCAGCTTTTAATTTACTGGCATGTTGTCGAAATGAGGGCACAGCTTTGGAATTTTATTTTTTTGGTATATCCCAGTACATATTACTTTAATGTACTTTTAGTGCACATGACAAATGTTTATTGCATTCTTTTGGAATTTCATAAAAAAAACAATAAATAATTGCGTAATATATGTAAAATAATATTGTTAATTTTATAAATTAAAAAAACGGACTTAATTTATAGACAATAGTACGTTCCGAGTAGTACCGGCATTTTGACAAAAACTGTGCTCTCCCAGTACGATTATTTTTGTAACATCGGCAATTTCTACCTGGGTATATATATGAAAAAACAAAAAAAAGGAAAAAAAGTGCTCATAAATCATTTTAAACCTTTTGCTAATTATTCTTTAACTTCTTTCATAAATTTTTTATGCAATTTCATTATATCTCCTGTGGTCTTGCATTATAAATGAAAAACCATTGTTTAAATTTTTATCTTTACAATTTCTTTCATACAAAAAACTATATCTTTTTAGTATTATCCCAGTTTATATGGTTTTTTAGTTTAAAACTTATTTTAATTTTTTTTAATTTGCCATAAAGCTGCTAGCAACAACAGTTTTAAGTAGAAGTAATTAAAGCTAAAGAGAGATATGTATATGAAAAGTGAAAGCAGGTTTGCCAGACTTGGAGATTTGTCCCCAAATTTAAGGATTTTTTTGTTGGGCTTGGGGGCAAACATTTTCAGTTAGGGACAAGGGATTTAAAAAATATGATGGAAATTTTTTGGCAATGTTTGAAATCTTTGATGATTTATAAAGCTTTAAAGATATATAAATATTAAATACTTAAATCGAATCTGATTTAATAACAATTTTGTAAGTTTCAACAAATATGGATAAATTTGTATATAAGAAAAATTGTGGTATTAATTTTAGGGAAAAGTCTGAAGATTTTAATAGAAAAATTAAGATTTCAATACAAAAATGTGTAAAATATGAATCCAAGACTTCTTTAGAAAACTCTCTATCTGAGTTGCATTTAAAAAGAAAAATGTCTTTAAAATCTGTAAATTTTTAAAGTTAAAAATTCTTCAAATGCAATTAAGTAGTTTTTGATAGAAATAACGAAAACTGGAGGATTTATTTATTAATATTATCATGGTGTGAAAAATTTTCTAAAAATTTAAATGAAAAAATAATTCCGAATTTTACAGTTTCAAAATTGATTGATTTAAATAAAACGGAACGGCAAAGTTGGCTGCAATGTTAACATGGGTAAACTAAATAAATAATTTGAAATCTACTCAAGTAAGAATACAGTTATTCAAATTAAGGGATATTTTGGGGGATATATTTTTTTTAATTTTTTTTTTGGGGATAAAGTTAAAAAATACTTGGCAAGCCTAAATGAATGACTAAGGTATAATATGAAAATAAAAAGTATAGTTTTAATAACTTTTTTAAAAAAGTTAAGTTGATTTTAAATCCATAAAAAATAATACCATGTAAGGCATACCATATACAAACATATACATAAAAACATGTCCCAGTTGGCTCTGTCTTCAGGACATCCGTGACAATGGGTGCACGACCATAGCAATGCCGAGATTACAGATTGGTGGTAGTGTATACAAATCGCTGACGCGGTTTTAAAACGAATATACGCAAAATCATACACGACCAAGTGAGCGACAAATTTCGCCTAAATTGTTATTTACTTTTATATGACCACTTTGTCAGCTTATTATTGGTTTGACCTACTGACCATTTTAAACAAAATTGAATTATAAGTGGATTACATCTAATGTAAATATTCTCTTTCCGTTTCCGAGACCCGTTTCTCGGATTATATTTGAGATATCCAGTATCGACTTTGATCTAACTGCCAATTTTGCATACAAAAATTTTAAATGTAAACCTTCTTTATGGTTTTTCTCGATAACTACATTTTGGCATATGGGCTAAACCAATAATAAGCATACGACTTGTTGGATAATTTGAGCAACTTTGTCATCGACGACGATAATGATTTTGTCTTATTATGTTTTCATAAAGATTCTCATCGGGTTTAATTTTAAATTGGCTTAAATGTGTGATAGTTGTCAGTCTCCCATCGGGCGCGTCTCCGGGTGCTGGATAGGGGGTCCGAATGTTTATTAGGCGACTTTTGGGGAATTGTCTTTGTCGGCTGGGGGTTACTTGGGTAAATAAAATACCCCAGTACCATCGCCTAAGTGTGATGAGAAAGCGGGCCCACAGTCTTTATTATCAATTGACTGCACGACCCTTATTGAAGTGATCAAAGATTTTGTTCATAACATCGTCGATCTAGAAAATAGCGACAAACGTTTTTAGTAAAAAATTTCGAAATGCCTTAAAAAATCGTAATCGTGATTGCCCAACTGGGCTATTTTAAATCTCTATGTATACGTTTTACTCATACACTTGAACATATTTATGTTTTGTGAGTACGGTAAAGTGCCTGTTTTTCATATAATCATTTATGTTTATACATTTTTCCTCTTCCTTTTACATGTTGTGTTTTCCTCATATGTGTTTATGTTGTATGTGTGTGTCCACTAGATTAATTTGTCCATATTTGTATGTGTGCGTATTAAATGAATACTTTTGATTATTAAAAATGAAAAGGAAATGTCACTAATGTTGACATTGTTTGGATACTCAACATTGTATGATATAGTTTGTAAATTTTTTTGCACTTAAACCAACATACGTGTTTAAACCCTCTGCTTTAGTTGAAAAAGGTAGATATTTTAAATATTTTAAATTTGAGATAAAAAATTTAATATTTCAGTTTCTAACAAGAAAGATTCACCAATTGAAAATCTCAAATAGACTATAATACTGGCCTGACTTCTGACTTCAATCATAGCATGTGTTCATAACCAACAAAACCATATTTTTTAATGTTTCGCAATTTGCTGTCGTTTTAAAATGTTTATTTTTTTGTTATTATTTGGAAGATGACAAAGCAAGTTGTGGTAATTTTTGTTTATTTTTTCTTTGATATTTGAAATGTTGAATAATGCAGTTAGACGAGAACACGAAATTCTTACTGAGTTTTTAATTAAACCTAACAAATATTATCTCGAAATTCTAAAAAAGTCGTCCTTAGGCAAGAATAAAATCAGTTTAGAGACAAGCCCACAACAATTTATTTCTCACAATTTGTTAAATAACTTTTAAGATTTTAGCACATTTAATTATTTTATTGCAATTAATGTTTAATTTTTAACGTTTCAAGGTACAACAGATTCAACTATCCCTGTAACCGGATTTGAACTATAAACCTTCTGACTGACAAAGAGTTAGAGAAATTCATTATTATTAATTGTAGTGTTTTTCTACTGCTTTGGTATCTCTTTTTTTTTTTTGTTGGGTAGAGATAGTCGAAATGTTCCTCCATTTTGCCTTATCTCTCTCAGTTTTCGATATATGAGCCTTATTAAAAATCGGGAGGAGAAGAAATAGCGCCATCTTTGAAACTTCGTTTACACTGGTGGCACCATGAAAATATTTTTTAACAACAAATTCTGTAGAACTTATCAAATGTGTTCTTAAAAATTAGTTATAAAGAATTTTAAAAATTATCACTCAAAATTACTTAACGTAATGAAGATTTTTGGTAGTGTGTTAAATGAAGATAACTAAAATCCCTTTGACAAATGTTTTTTACTGACGTACTGTTTTAAGTATAGTATTTTATATCCATGTTTGTTTTAATACCTTTAGAGGTTACATATTAATGTGTGTTCGGTTTTTGTACATGTTTTTTTTTTATAAAATTAAAATATAAAACAAAATTTAAATATGTAAATATATTTATAAAAAATATTAAAGTCCTGTGCGAGGTGGCTCAATTTTTGCAAAATTAAATTCATATAAAAAAGGCTATAAAATTTCATTGCAAATTATTCGAAGGAATTTCGAAATTTTTTCAAAACTTGTAATCCTGAATCTACTTTAGATTTACACCCTTATTCTAAACTTTATGACAATAACAAAATTGTGACAACACTGAGGTGAATGACCATTGTTGTCATTGTTATAAAGTTTAGAATACGGGTGTTAGTTTAACTAGTTCTCACCCACAATAAATAACGATTTTTTTAGTGTGTTAATTTATTGAAGACCTTCAGTCCCCCTCTGTTGTCTATAGGTTAGGCCATATTGACGTATGAGTGATATTAAAATTACATAATTAAATATTAATCATACCACCTAAAACCCCTTAAATTTTTCTTGATGTTATCATCCAAAACAAAAAATAAAGTATAGGTACATTCGTTGTTCAAAAATCTATCTAATGTCATTTGTAAAATTTCGTACTAGGCGTATGAGTAATATATAAGACATTAATCACAACTGGGTCGACAACGATAAAGATAATCGCTTTTTCATATATTTTGTATGGGAAGCAAAATGTCGCCATGTCGTCCTGCGATTTGTCATCATAATAGAATCTATTCTATTTTCATGACGGCACACTATCACAAACTAAAAACATTTGTCAAATTGTTGCCATATTTTTAACTAATTAAGGGTTGCCATTAGAACAGAGTTGTACAAATTCGTATTAGAGTTGGAAAAATTCGTACTTTGTTTACAAAATATTTATTTTTTTGACAGAAGAAATATAATTGAAAATGAAATTACATAATTTATACCAAAAAAAAATCAAAATTAAGTACAAAAAGTGTAAAACTACAAGAATTAATGCAAAAACAATTGAATTGGTGAAGAATTATGGCGAAACAAATAAAACCATATTCTTGTTTTGCTTTCCTTTTTTTCTAAACGTCAAAAAATGTCGATTGTCGCTGAATTTAAATTAGTCGCGACGACTTTTGCTGTCGTCAGTCGACAATCGGCCCAATTGTGGTTACTCTCGAAAGTAGTAATAAATGTTACTCATACTTTCAAAAATTAAAATTTTACATAAACCTTATATTGTAGGAGCTTCCCATAAAAATTTGACACAATTATTATTAATAGTTACAACAACAAATGTTTTTTTTTATTATATGTAAGCTACTGACCTTGGCGGATGAGTGATATAATTAATATTACTCATACTCCCAAAAAATTCTTATAACCCAAAGAATTTAAATTGTGTATTTTTCAACATATTTTTGTCCTAAATTATTAAAAGTGAATACAAATTGATTTTTTTCTGTTGTATAATCTGTTTTAAAATATATTCTATGTAACTGACCTCTTTTCATGAAAAAATATAAACTGGAAAATAAAAAAAAAAAAAATTGTAATATTTTTACCTATCACTTATATTCATCCATAGTTTTTAATTTTAAAAAATACAAAGAACTACATTTGCTTGTGTTATTTTTAGTTAATGGAAACCGGTAAAAAACAAAGGCTCAAACCACAAAAAAAAAAAAAAAAAAAATCAGAAAACATTCTGACACACTATACCATATTATGTTGGCTGGAAGGTTTTTCTTTTTGTATTGTTTTAAAAAACAAAAAAAAAAATATATACTAAACACCTTGAATGACATCAGGTTTTAACTTGTTGCATAAGTTTTTTTATATGTATGTAGCTATCTTCGTACATACTAAGTATTTCCATACACAAACCATAACATAGAATATCATGTTATGTAGTTGTAGATACTTTCACCCACAAACCAAATGAATATTTTCTAATTGTGTGTTTAGTATAGTTTTTAACTGTGTCAAACTCATTTTGATTTAATTGTTAGGTGTTACATAAGACTATCTACAGAGGACAAAGAGATTGTGCTGCTTTTAATAATGATAATTATTTTGGCAGCTTTGAATAATAAATTAAGAAACAACAAAATTGCATTTTGCGTTACACTTGGCAATAGGGTTGCCAGATGTTCTACTTTAGATTGGCTCGTTTAGTGGTCATTGTGTTTTACGTCCCAGGTTCAACAGAAAAAATATTCGAATAATCTTAATAACATCATAAAAAAACTTATATTTAGTAAATTCAATAATTTTTTTTAAAGGAAAATGTTGTAAAAATTGCTAAAAACTGATTTAAAATGGTTTTACTATAATCTATAATGGTTTTACGAATAATCATAAAAAAAAACTTATATTTAGTAAATTCAATAATTTTTTTAAAGGAAAATGTAAAAATTGCTAAAAACTGATTTAAAATGGTTTTACTAAGAGAAAGAGAGAAAATAATTCGAAATTCTTTATGATCTGAAAAATAAAAATAAATACGTTTTGTATAAGAAAAATGTGTTAATTTATTCATTTTTAACAACTCTGTTTTTTGATAGGACGATACAACAATTAGCACACCCCTTGTGAACAACCTTAATATCATAACGAATTATTGTTGATCTCTGTAGATATTTTTCCATAACTTGAAGAATCGTCAACACCAAATTATATCCGCCGGATTTGAAAATAGAATCGAACTTATTTGAATACTTTCTAGGTTTTATGTTTATTGTTCACTTACATTAAAATGCAGCCAGTGTTGTCAAGTTAGGGTTTTCGCACCTAGATTTAGGGGGTTTTCAACCGCTTAGGGGGAATTTTAGGGGGTACTAATTTGTTAGGGGGAAATTTGGGGGGTAAGAAAATCATTTTAGGGGTAGTTTTGCATTTAAAAAAATTAAACTTTAGAGTCCGATGATTGGTTCTGTCAAACTGTTGATAGTTTTTCACATAAATTTTAATTCAGGATAAACTTTGGTGAGAAATCGATGTTGTTCCGTTGCACTTTTTTTTCAAATTGAAGAAGTAAAGCAAAACTTCCCGCAAATGATGCTTTGCTGGCACAAAATTCGACATTTTCGAAGCAAAAATTGTTATTTACACTATTTTGTTCAATAACTAAGTGAGAATAAATGACAGATGTTTACCCTCCAAAATGCTATATAAGTTATTTAAGACACCAAATATGTGTGAAAGATACGCCATCTGTTGTGAATCCCGAATTTTTAAGTTATACACGCAATAACAAAGATTTTAATTTTAAAAGAATTTTAAGTCCTCCAGAAAATATCACATAATATTTACGCATTTTAAATCGTCAGTTCTATGAAAACTTGAAACATACAAATGCTTTTTTTTATTATAATGTCATAAGTAAATACTTTATAAATTTAAAATTGTTCTTAGCTTGTCATTATAAAATTAAATAAATAGCATTACTTTTCTAGGTCACTATATAAAATAATGTAAACAATTTTACAAATTATCTTAATATGTCATATAAAGTTATTTAAACTTTATGAAGTGTCATAATTGATCAGGTACGAGTGATTTTCCTTAATGAAACACATTAAAAGTTTGACAGAAACTGGGAAAAACTTATGAAACTAACTAATAACTAAAATTGTAATATAAGAAAAACTAAATGAGAAAATTGTGAAAACGGAATTTAAACATTTTATAAAAAAAAAAATGTAATATTTTATAAATTAATCATAATAACTTGAAGTAATTACATTAAATTGTATTTATTTTAAAAATTGTAAATAAATTAATAACCAACTTGTAAATGCAATTGTCAGTATTACACTGTAAGTAAGAATTTATGTCTGTCTGTATTTGCATATCCGATGGCTTAATATAAAAAGGTCCTAACCTATTTTTTTTATTCTTTAGAGGCGAAGAAATAGACTTCATAATATCTGAATAACTTGCTTAAATGCAACTTATTATTTTATTGTTGCCAGTTTTGATTAAAAATTAGCTTTCAAAGAAATTTTATATTCAAAGTTTTTCAGATTTTATAAAAGTTTTTCCTTCACCTTCACCTCTGAGGAAATTACATATGTGTCATATTATATGATTCAGTTTTTGTCATATAGTCAGTATCTGTCTTGTCTTATTTGTAATCATTTAACAACATTCAAATGTATTGAATTTCATTCAATATTCAATTCTCAAAATCATCAGCAATAGTTTATTGACAATAGCAACAACTTTACTACCATAAGATATATTGCACACACAGCCAAACACATTTCATATCAGTTGCATTTTGGTGGGTGGAGGGAAAAATATGACAATTGATGTTTTAGTTTAGTTTTACTTTTTATTACAAACTTTTTATTACACCTACACATACATAGATATTTTCTATATTGTATGGATTTGTTATTAAAATATTCATGTGTAAAAAAAGTGGGTTGACTCACTAGTTGTTGCTGCCGGCCTGTTGTGTTTGTGAAATGTTTTTCTTCTTTCACTTTCAACACTTTGCTACATAGTGTCTATGGCATCCATTATTACTTTTTTCACATTTTTTTTTTTTTTTGTTATATTCACATTTCAGAGGCTCTTATATTATGATTATCATTCAGTAGTTTTCAATGCAATTTTGTATAAAAACAATTTTCAATTAAGTTTTGGTTTTTCCCCCAGCAACTCAAGGTTTTTCTATTGTAGATGAAATTAACTGCATGGGAGAAAACAAGTTTCTCCTATGGAGAAAGTTTATGTTTTGTAGTTTATTAGCAACATTTTTTGAATTTTTTCAAAATTAAACTTGAGTTTTTTGAATGCTAAACATCAACAGTAACAAGTATTTAATTTGATACCATACAGGGAGTTTTTAGTTTGAGTTAAATAATCAAAGTTTATAAAGGTTAAAAAAGTTTTTTTATACCCTACCTCACTCTGTGGAACAGGGTATATTAATTTTGTGCTGATGTTTGTAACTACCAAATTAAGTTCTAGTATATCCAATCGACTCAGAATCACCTGCTGAGTCGATTTAGCTTCAGCTTAATATACATATTTTGTGAATATAGTTTTAATGAAACTTTTTCATTGAGTGCATGAAACTTTTAATAAATAAAATGAAAATTTGCACAACATTTCATGAAAAATTTCATTAATTCAATGAAAAGTTTTAATGGACGAGTTCCAGTGAAACTTCATTGGATTTATGCAAAAAATCATTAATTTTACGCAGATAACACTCTCAGTTTATGGCGAAAAGCTATATGCCCATATTTATGTATTTTTTTTAGAAAGTTTTATAATTAAAACGTTTAAGAAGTTGTGTTTTATAATAAAATAATATCAATATGTAAATTTTATATGTTTTTAAAAATAAAATCGCTAAATCTAAATCATTCTGGCAACATTGTGTATGTAGCGCTATTGTGAATGATTAAGCTATTTATGATTTTGTTTGCTCTATCTCTAGCAATTTTCTCTCCCATGAAAATGTGTCTTTAGAAGTTTTTTTTTTATAAAAATATGGTTTAAAAAAATATAATATTTTTCTATAACTTTTGGTTAACGTACATATGAGTAATATTACACTAATAGAAATAAATCTGTAAAAATAGCAGAAAAAGTTATTAAAAATCATAAATGATGCTGCAGAAAAAACTGCTGAAATTTCAGATTTTTTTTGCTAAATACTAGTAAAATAAGAACAGCTTAACATACATAATTTTAGTTATATTTGAGTAAAATTTTTGTTAATGGACGATAGCAAATTAATCTGCTAAAATCAGCAAAAAAATTTTGCTAAATAATTAGTAGCCTAAAAAATCACAAAAAAATTAAAAATTTTCGAAGTTTTTTTCGACTTTTTTTAAATGCAAATAAAAATCGAGCCTTTCGAAAACAGCAGTTTACAATTTTTTAGCAAATATTTCTGCTGATTTCAGCAGGATAGACTTTCCATTAAATTTAGCTTAAAAATATTATTTTTTTGCTATTTTTAGCCTACTAATATTTAGCAACATTTTCTGTAGATTCTACAGTAAAATTTGTTATATTCAATTAACTAAAAGTTATCTGAAATACAACTCAAATTCTGTAAATTTAACAGATTTAATTTTGCTGTTCTTATTTTACTAGTATTTAGCAAAAAAATCTGCTAATTTCAGCAGTTTTTTCTGCAGCATCATTTTTAACTAATTTTTAGTAACTTTTTCTGCTATTTTAACAGATTTATTTCTATGAGTGTATAGTTTTGTAATTAATATTAATCAGACATAGATTGTAAATTGTTTTCTATTGAAATCATATAATGTTTTAATACATTTAATTAAATTCTTTGTTATATCTAATAACTCACCTGCTGTTGTTGTTGCTGCTGTTGTTGTTGCAATTTAGCTTGTTCTTCCTTTTTCTGTGTGGGATCCATAAAGTATAGTTCTTCTGTTGAACTACGCAATTCCAAAGCACCTTCTTCACGAAAACCCATATCCAATGTTTCCTGTAGGGTGCCAGTGCCCACCTTGTTATAATTAGTTTTTGTTTTTTTTTCGATTTGGTTTTTTTATAAAATCAATTTTTTTTATTACATAAAAACAACATCAATGGGGGAGGAATTTTTTGTTTCATTGATTCCAAAAATAAAAAAACAAATTTTGTGTTTACATTGTAAAAAAAATACAATTTTGTCATCAAAACCAAAAAAACATCCAACAATTTTGCATTAAACAAAAAAAAAAAAAAATTTACCAGAAACAAAGGAAACGAGAAAGCAAAAAAATGTACAAAAAAGTTTGTATTAAATTAAATTTCAAACTTTGTTTATTTTTCATCAAATTTAAAGTTTTTAAAAATAAAACAACTTAATTTTAAAACTACTTCTAGCTATAAACAAGAAATGTCAGTCATTTCAAGGATGATGATGGAGACTGTTGGATTTATATTAAACTATTTCTATTGATTGTTCATTAAAGAACCCTTTTTAAGTTTCATTTTATATAAATACACTTTGAGAGGGAAATCAAAATGCATTAGTTGTTACATACATTAAAAACTTTCTTAAAAATTCACAGCGCACTACTTGAGAAAAATCAATCATAATAAATTTAAACTTTTTGGTTACTGTACATTAGAATAGTTCAGGGAAGAGAGAAACAAAAAAGTTCAGAACTTTTTTATATACCATATTTTACCCCCTAGAGTTGAGATTGGTTCGCCTGACTTTGAAGCTCCTGCACACAGGAAAATAAAGTGACAACTGATCCCCGGTCATGGCAATACACAAACAGTATTTCATATAGAGACAAATTAAAAATTCTTTGATCGATTTGAAACATAAAGAACCCATTCAGAAAAATACAAACGGAAAAGCGGTGGCAAAGCATTTTAACAGGTGGTACAAGTACTGGCAAAAAGTGCTTTCCCATTCCCAAAATGATAACATCATAAGACAAAAGGACCGGCTGTTCAAAAAGCGACGGAAAAACACTGAAGGAACAAAAGTTTTCAACGTTGGCAAAACCAATAAATAGGTGGTCTGGAAATATATTTTCCAAAATAAAATATAAAAAAAGTTCCTATGTATTTTTTTTTGTCCTGCCGTGATTTGAACCCAGGCCGTCAGATTGGCAGACGATTGCTCTACCCACTGAGCTAACGACACATATAAACTTGGTGGCTAAACACATAAATGAATGATAACAGCTGGACAACTACTGGCTGTGCTAAAATGCTAGTACTGGCAAACAGTTTTTTGCAACTAATATGCCAGCGTTGGAAAAACAAAAAAAAGTTGGTCTTAAAGGAACTTCCCACAAATAACAAAATCAATTTTGTGCAAGGTTGGTTACCGAAACGAATAACGGTAAGGGTAACGGTAACGGTATCGGATTTCGTTTGTTTAGGTAACGGTAAAGGTAACTGTATTTAAGACTGTTTCGGTAACGGTATACCGTTATCGAAACAGCAATACCGGTACGTACCGGTATTAAAAATTATGTTAAAAACATATAAAAACAAGTAAAAACATGGCATATTTTTAATTTTAAGTACTGAAAATACAGATTTTAACTATAAATTCAATACAGGTAGTTTTAATAAGTAATATTATTATCTATAAATTTTTTTTGTAAAAAAACTCAAGATTATAAAATTAAAAATAAAAAAATTTGTAATTTTTATATAAAATAATAAATACCGGTAAAATACCGGTAACTACCCATAAAAATAACGGTATCGGTAACGATAAGGGTATTTGGAATTTTTTTAAAGGTATCGATAACGGTAACGGTATTCAATTTGAAACGGTATTTTAGCGATAACGGTATTATAACGATAACGGTAACCAACCTTGATTTTGTGAAACAACTAATTTTTTTTTAAATTAAAAAAATCGATTAAAAATTCCACAACCGGATTTGAGCTCGGAAACTTCTGACTAAAAAACTTTTTTAACAAAGCGTCATCATTTTTATAAAATCATTGCTCTAGCAGTGCATTGATTTTGTACCGCTGGAAATTTCAAACTAGGTAGTACTAGATAACCACTGGCGGCCAACGTTGGCATAGCATTCTAAGCCCATTCTTTGCTAGTGGTTTTGTTTTACAAACCACCAAAATTTTTGTAAAACCAATTCTGGCAAAATGCGTTTGCAGAAACGCTTGCAAAGTGTCGAAAATGAGTGTTCTGCCGGTCATTTATTTTTAGCACGGCGGTTACCTAATGGTATGCCAGTGCTTGATTTTTGTACAACTGGGAAATTCTGAATGGGGACTGGTGTAGCAACCCCAAGGTATTACAACGGGCCTCAGAGCATATGAGCTCTGGTGTACAAAGTACAAAGTTGGCAGCCACTTCAACCTAACATAGTTGGATTTTAAAGGAGTTTAAAGCAGTTAATTTAACGTTGTTAAAGCTTAATTTTTAAATTCTTTTTCTATGTTAATTGTTTTTTAGTTTGACGCATATATACGACATTAACGTTTAACAGGTTAAATACTTCTATCTGACTTCTAAATCTATTGTGGTTTTTCAAACAATACACCTTTGTGTGCTTAATCCTTTTTATAGTGGATTCAATTTCATTAACATGACAAAGTTAATTGAATTCGCAATTTGTTTACTATTTTTAAATAAAATTTTGTATATGTATTTAAATCACTCTACTCTGTCTAACAATTTCAAAACATCAAATGATGTACATACCTACATATTATAAACGCACATACATACGTAAGATATTGAATGGAATTAGCTTTTGAAAATTAAATTTACTTTATTTCATGTAGTTTATTTCTTTTCAATTCTGCCTCTACACTAATAGAAAAAAAGTCTGTTAAAATGTTTAATACAGTTACTAAAAATTTGTTCAAAAGGAAACTGCAGGAAAACCGGTAAAATCAGCAGAATCTGTTTGCTAAACATAAGCAAAAAAAAAGAGCTGTTGAATTCAGAAAATTTAAGCTATATTTTAATTAATTCCAAATAAAAATTTACCCAGCTAAAATTAGCAACAAATTTTTTTAAATATTAGTAGTTCAAGAACAGCACTAAAAATTGTATATTATCAAAGTGTTTTCAAATTTTTTTAATGTGAATAACAATTAAACCTTTTGAAATCAGCACTACTAAAATTTTTCACTTTACCTTGTTGTCTTTTTACCTGCTAATATTTATCAGCTTTTTTGCTGATTTCAGCAATTAACTAAAATACAACTAAAATTTTGTAGAGTTAACATATGTTTTCTTACTGCTTTTCACCTTACTAATATTTAGCAAACAGAATATGCTGATATCGGTAGTTATTTCTTCAGCTCCCTTTTAACTAACTTTTAGTAGCTTTTTCTGCTATTTATACAGGTTCATTTGTATGAGTGTATAGTTTGGTTTAGTTTAAGTATGAAATAAAATGTATAGATGATTGTAAAAATGGTTTACTGGATTGGATGGTTGCTATGACATGGTAGATAGAGCAGTGAGGGAGAGATGTAGGTGTGTTTGATGGTATATAATTGTAGGATTGTTACAATATTAACTGGGTTAAAATGTTTTACGAGTTAAACTAACATGAAAATACATAAACTAAAAAGAAAACCAAAAGTAAAAGTGCTGAGAATTGATTTGCTACACACACTCTGACATATAAATCATTAGATAAA
This sequence comes from Leucophora obtusa, assembly GCA_949987735.1. Classification (NCBI taxonomy): domain Eukaryota; kingdom Metazoa; phylum Arthropoda; class Insecta; order Diptera; family Anthomyiidae; genus Leucophora; species Leucophora obtusa. The sequence continues at coordinate 4,755,921 of OX465297.1, forward strand.
AAACATAAAACAAAATGTGTGTTAATAGCAATAATGCAGACACACATACTCACTATGTAATAGAATGTAAATTGAAATCATAAAGAATCTATAAACTTGTAAAAGAAAAATATGCAAAAAAAGTATACATAATGGAAACAAAAGAACTATTGACGTAAATATGAAAAATATAATATTTTATAAATCAAACCATGTGCTTTAACTTGATTTAAAACTAATACAGATTTTAATATTTAAAAAAATTATAATAAATTGTATTTATTCGTTAAGACTACAGACAAACTTAAACCAGAACTTGAAAGGAACTAATGCGCTTTTAAAAAAATATGCAATACACTTTTTGAAATATCAAATTACCAGCATTTTACTCTCAAAATAAAAACAAAAACCAGTAAAAGATTTTAAAAGTTGCTGTTTTATAAATTTTTTTTAAACTAACTTTTAGTTAAATTACTGCTTTAAACAAAGATAACTAAAATCTTTGTTTATTAAACATAATATTAAAATTATTTAAAAGAGGACTATGGGGCTATTAGGGAAATCGTAATTTTCGAAAAATCCCCCGAACGTAATTAACTGTACTCTGTTACAATCTAGATCACGAACCACTATGGAAAAATACCTAGGAAGCTCAACAAGTATTAATAGTATATTTTTTTCAGCCAAATCAGTTTTCCATATAATCCTATTTTTACAAATTTTATCTGCTAATTTACAAAAATTTTTATTAAAGATTTTTTTTAATTGACGCTGGAAAACTAAAAGAGTTATTACAAACGAGACAATAACTTGAACTACATATATCCAAAAAAAAAAACATTCTCTTGGAAATGTCATCTCTTCCAAATATGTACCTTGACGAGTCTTATATTTGATATATTGCAGTCACATAATCCAGCCTTAAAAAAAGGACTCAAATGACCCATGAAAACGATTTATTAAGGGTTTAAAAGTTATCTAAAAATATTCCTTTTATTATTCTTTATTAAGTCTATGGAACATCATTTCCTTACAGACTATGATTAAACTATAAAATAATTATAAATATTAATTAATATTATACATGTTTTAAGATATAGGCTTTTGAAAGAACAAGAACGGACGCACTTTTACATTAGTAGGCCACAAGGAAGGCTCAAATAGATTATCATATAATTCAGCGGAGATCCCAATTTTAAAAGAAACACTCCTCAATGTGTTCTGCTCAATTTCCTTTCTAACCAATTTAAAACATTTTAGATGGGTTTTGGAAATATTAGCACCTTTTGCAACATAACTCAGGATTTGTTCTGCTGTTACGCTGGGCTTAAATGAGGAAATATGCACCCATTTTTGATTACCGATAACTTCTAAGTCTTTGGAATTATTATCTCCAAACACCACATGCTTACGTTTCTTTTTTTTGTAGTTAACTTTAGTCCATCCAGTATTGTTAACTGGGATATTACTTTCTACTTGAGAGTACGCAGTTGAAGCTGAGCTAACAGTATTGTCAGAGTTTTGAGAACAACAAATGCTAGCTCTTCGTTTAGAATTTAAAACGGCATTTGGCTCAGTAGCAGCAATAACATCATTTGGTTTAATAGTAGCAATAATATCGTTATGAGTATCATCATCATCATGTAAAGAAAGACAAAGACTAGCTCTACGTATTCGCATATTAGAATTTAAAACATTATTACTTGGTTCAGTAGTATTAACAACATCTTTACGAAAAGCATAATTAGCAGAACTTGAAGAAAAGGAATCACTCAGAGTTGAACGACCTTTTAGTTGTAAATCATTATTTTTTGAATTTAAGCTTGACTCAGCATGTATGTTTTTATTTTTAAAAGAAGCACTCTCAACTGCATTATTGTTGTATATACAGGCATTGAATAACTTTTTTAATTCTCTTACTTCATTTGACAAAATTGTTATCATAGCAATTAAATTATTAGATCCTTTAGCGCATTTATTGCAGTTATAAACAATATTATTTGATGAAATTAAAACATTAAAATCACGATCACTATTGACACCAGAACACCCTTTATGGAATAGACCACTGCATGTTATGCATCTAATAAATATACTACCAACAGCTCTAAAGCAACTAACACAAGCAGTATTAGACTGCATTAGGAAGAAAAAATAAAAATGAACTTGTTTAAACGACAATCACTACTGAACTCTTTTAAAACTGTATTATACACGCAAAGAAAAAATATGATTGGGATGACCATATTCCAAGTGCATCATTATAGAAATACGCTTTTAGAAATAAACCTGTAAAAGTAGCAGAAAAAGCTACAAAAAAATTAGTTAAATTATGTTGCACAAAAAACTTCTGAAATTAGCAGATCTTTTTTTTATTCGCTAAATACTACAAAAATAAAACTGTTGAATTTACAAAATTTTAGTTATATTTTAGTTAATTGAAAACGACAATTTACCCTGCTAAAGTCTGCAAAAAAATTTGCTGAACATTAGTAGACAAAAGATATTAAAAATAAATTGTTGTATCTGCAAAATCTGAGTTAAATTCAGTTTTATTCAAATAACAGCTTATGCTGCTAAAATCAACAGAAATATTTGCTACAAATAGTAGACTGTTGATTCCAGAAGGCTAAATTTTCATTCGCATAAAAAAAATTAAAAAAAAGATTTTCTGATTTTTAGTGTAAGTAAATTATTTTGCTGATTTTGACATGGTTAGTTTTTATTTTCTATTAACTAAAATTTATATCAAACATAACTAAAATTTTGCATATTTTACCGATGTCCGTCCGTCTGTCTATCTATCTATGTATCCATGTGGGCACGTGATACATAGATCGCAAATATTCAGATATTTTGATTGAATTTGGTACACCGACTTATATAAGCCCCAGTACGAAGCCTATTGATTATAGTTAAAATCGGTCTATGTTTAGATCTAGTGCCCATATAAAGGTCCACCAAAAATTGCCTCTTGTTCGCACGCTGCAGGTCGCAAATAGGAAGATATTTTATTGAAATTTGGTACGCTGACTCACAGCGCCTACTGATTTTGGATAGTCAGTTCATATTTGGACCTGTCCGATTTTCTCTTAAATACATTTAACATTAGGAAAAATAAAATTCCGCACCTATTTCTTAATTTTTAACTAATTATAGACAAATTTTGACGCATGCCCATTGCAAACCATTAAAATTTCGGATCTAAACATTAATTGACTTTCAATTGATGTGGCAATTGCAATTGCCACTGAAACTTCTCTCTAACGAAAGTATTGGGCTGGGGGTTAATCCAAGCAAAACTGGTCTTGTTCTCTTCACTAGCAATAAGATCAGGGGGCTCAAACTGCCGAGATTGCCAGCTATTTGGGAATTATTCTTTATAAAGGGCTGCTATGGAATCTGCCATTTATTGCTGGAAAAAGGCCCTTGGTGTGAACTGGGGTATCAACCCCCGAAATGTCAACTGGTGGAATACGCTGGACAAGGGCACTCACTGGATGAGGTTTGAAAGGATTTTGCAGACAATGGCTTTACTGATTACGGGCGCTATTCATCCAGTCCGACGAAGGCTCTATTGGATATATTGCACAGGTTACCAATAAACCTTCTCGCGAGGCAAATCACAGCAAACGTGGCTATAAGACTGGCAGCTATTGGGGCATGGACATACAGGTCGTTTGATCATGGCAGGCTACTAGGCCTCCAGGGGGACGTCTCGGTGGGTGTTGATTATCGCACCCCACAACCCTCGTTCGATTTTGAGTGCAAGACTCGGATACCGGACAGATTGGAATGGTCAGAGGGTCTCGACCTTACTATGGGTGCACTCGAGATTTATATGGATGGCTGTATGAGGGATGGAAGAGTAGGGGGTCCACTCTTCTTTAGGCTGCCGGATCAGTGCAACATTTTACAGGCTGAGGTAGTGGCCATACAGTGGGCTATGCCTTGGATAAGGTGTCGAGGAATATCTTCGGAGGATATCGTTTTCACCAAGCACACCTACTATTCCTAGTAGGCAGGTTAAGCGGTACTACCTGCGGGTTGCCATGATCGGGTGGGTAAATGAGCCAACCTGCTTGGGTGCAAGGAAAGTGTGGCATACGTATGACCGTCGCCATACTGGGCCGGTGATTGGATTACCCCGTTTCCATTTGCGCAACTTGCTGGCAGTTGTGACGGGACATGGCGCTTTTGGCGTACATGCGAAGAGGATGGGGCTTCCTTATAATGTCTTCTGTAGGATGAGGAAGAGGGGGAGACTCCGTTCCATCAGCTGCGCCAGTGTCCGATGTTTGCGAACCCGAGGGCTACTCTCTTTGTTCATCCGGTTCTGAATGACCTGACGGACATTTCTGATGCTGAATTGGCACGATAAGTCTGTTCATCAGGAGGTCTAACTGGTTTGGTTTGAACCCAGATGTGGCTGGGAACACGATTTGGCAGGACCCACGTGAGCTGGCCTATATGGCGGCTGCCTCTTTAACCTAACCTAATATGTTATAGTCGGCATACCAGACTTTAACTTTTTTACTAGTATATTTTGGGTTTATGGTTGTGACAATCATATTAAATAGTTGTGATAATCGTATTATAATATTTTTTTAAAGAAGAAGTAACACAGAATATCATAATATTTTTTAAAGATATAAGAACACTCTTCCTATTAATTAGTGCTGCTTTGTAGAGGAGATGAAAGATGGAGGAGGGCTTCAAATATGGCAACACTGAAATTGTGCGATATGTTAAATTTAAAAACAGTTGTTCTGCGCTACCTGATGGATAGTTGGAGAGCTTGTTGCAGCTTTTTAGTTCATAGCCCTGTGAAATTATTTTACTTCGGTGGTGTGAAGTGCTGCGGGAACACCGAAGGAGGGCGTTGCGATATGGTACAGAGAGAGAAAATAATTAAAATTTTCAGTAAACTAATGAAGTTTTCTCCACAAAGTAAATAAAAAATTTCTTAAGTTTGATGAAAAAGGTTCATATATTTTATGAATCTAATTTCAATGAAACTTTTTCATTGAGTGTATGAAACTTTTAATAAATAAAATGAACATTTCACACAACATTTTATGAGAAAATCCATTAATAAAGGTACTTTCGTAAAACAGTTGGCAATCCCTATGAAAGAAGGAGAATTTTTAACTAGGACCTGACTCAAGTTGATAATAAGCTGTCATTTGACATCATGATCGATTTGAACTTCGAGATACCCAAAATGGGGCCTCTTTTAACCCATATTCTTCTGAATTAAGAAATCGTCCAAACGTAAATTGGTATGGTCAAAGACCTGTGCCCAATTAAGAGTTTTCTGTATTTTTTTGTTATCGCATCGGGCCCTCTAGCTGAAATATATTTTCTTCAATGGATTCAATTTTAAAAATCTCTGCTGGGTGGCGCTGAAAATTGTCAAGTTAAACAAAAAATAACAGAGACCAAAAATAACAGTTATTTTTGAATTTTTCAACAAAAAAAAGCATATAGAAGAAATTGTCAGATAACTGATTCAAGTATATCGTATTGATCCTTGTGGGCTAGTCTTCCAGAAAAATCTTTGGTCCTTAAATTTTTGGTTTTTATTTTTGTGAGTAAAAATAACTTTAAAAGGACCCAAAAAAGGTAAATAATCTAAGACTTTTATATATCATCACTTTCTTATCAATTTAGCTTGCAATTCAAAAAGTGTATTACGAATACGTAGAATTAGTTCCTTTCAAGTTTAGTTTCACTAAAATTTAAACAGCTCAACCCTTTACTACTTTATATACTAAAATTTATATTAAAAGTTAAAAATAAGTATAAATTTTCTTTTCCATAAATCACCTGTTCAAAAACATTTTCAGGACTACTCTCACGACTATCTTCTTCATGATATGATGATGATGAAGCACGGCTTAATTCTATCCGTGGTGTAGAAGGTGTACATAAGGATGTGGCTCCTTTAAAATCACCACCAAAACCACCTCCGATACTACTACACTGACTACTGACCAATGTACTAGTGTTGGTGGCTGTTTTTAAAGGTGGTGCTCTTTTCACAGTTGTTGTAGTAACATTTCTGTTGTTGTTATTACTGCTGGTACTTATATCTTGTTTAATGTTTGAATTTCCTGTAGTGGTTTCAAAACCACCACCTTCACTTGGGTCAGTCAATTGTGTAGATCCCCCAACTGCTGTTATTATTGCTGGTGTGGCTGCCATTTTTGTTGTAGTTGTAGTCTTCGTTGTTATGGATTTTTTACATGTTTTTCCACTATCATTTATATCCATCTGCAAAGTAATTAAATCAAATCAAAAAATTAAAAGAAAACAAAAATGGTTTATGATTTTTATTGATGTTGACTTTCCTAAAAGCGCGCTATAAAGTCAAGTATCTCTCTGTCTGTTGCTGTAAATTTTGTGTATGTAGTGTTTGATTTGAGTTGACATATGTGTGTGAGTGCCTGAGAGTTAAAGAATTTTGTCATAAAATTATACTTAATTGATGTGCATTTTTTAAGTGTTTGTTTATTATACCCTACACCACCACGTAGACAGGGTAAATTGAGTTTGTGCTGATATCTGTAACACCCAAATATATTGGACCTAGACCCACCCTGAATCACTTTTTGATTCGATTTAAAGATGCCCGTCTGTGTGTCCCTTTGTTTTTCTGTCTGTCTGTCCTTGTGTCTTTTGCTCACGCTACAGGTGGAAAATATTAAGATATACTCAGGCTTATATTGGCCCAAGGATGATCATTTGATTTTGTTTAAAATCGGTCCATATTTGGACATAGTGCGTACATAAAGGGAAACCAAAAATTGCTTCTTTGGATTTTTCACATGCTACATATCGCAAATATCAATTATATTGATGATATTTTATGCTATAAATTCAATGAGCCCAAGACCAAATCTAACTGATTTTGATTAGAATTGGTCCATATTTAGACCCAGTGCCCGTATAAGGTGGCACACTACAGGTCACAAATATAAAGATATTTTAATGACAGATCCTATTTATTTTTAGATATATTTCTTAATTATACCTAACATTATGTCTGTTTGTTTAAATGCTATTTTTACTAGTTTTTTCTCTTAAATTCGTTTTCAGCGGAAAACTTTAATACTTTTAATTCAATTGTTTCTATTTACCACTTTTGATATAATTTTCTTGCATTCCACACGAAAACAATTATTTTTTGGAAATTCTTTTGTACTATCCAAGTTAACTATTTTTTACTGGAAATGTAGACCCATTAATTGAAATCAAATTTTGCTACTGATTTTCTATTTTTACTATTTTGTAGACATTTAGATAAGAGTCCATTTCAATCCATTCAAGTTTCGGATACAAACATTAATTGACTTTCAACCAGATAGGTGCACTAATAGAAAAAAGTATGTAAAAAAGTAGTTTAAACTACTAAAAATTAGTTCAAAATGACCTGTAAAAAATTTAGTTAAAACTACAAAAATTTGTAAAAAATTACCTTGCAGAAGAAACTGCTGAAATTAACAGATTATTTTTGTTATATATTAATAAGATAGGAACAGCAAAACCAAAACTGTTTAATAACTGTTAATAGAAAACAACTGCTAAAATCAGCAAAAAAAAATTTTTTTAAATAGTCGAAAAATCACAAAAAATCTAAAAAATCACAAACAAAAATAAAATTTTCAAATTGTTTTTTTTTTTTTTTTTATTATAATGCAAATAAAAATCTAGCCTTCTGAAGTCAGCAATTTATTATTTGTTTTAGCAAATATTTCTGCTGATTTTATTATATAAATTTAACATAAAATAACAAAAAGTTTGTTGATATAACAGTTTGTTTTTGCTATTTTTAGTCTACTAATATTTAGCAAAATTTTCTGCAGATTTTACAGTAGATATAATTTGTCACTTTCAATTAACTAAAACTTAACAAAAAATCTGCAAATTTAACAATGTTATTTTTGATGTTCTTATTTTACTAGAATTTAGCAAAAAAAATTTGCTAATATTTTAAAATTTTGAAATCTGCTTTAACTAATTTTTAATAGCTTTTTCTGATATTTTTATAGATTAATTTCTATGAGTGTGTAGGTTATCATATAGTCGGCATGCCTGACTTTAACTTTACTCTTTTTTATTTATGTTTATCCAAAGGCGAATGTTTTAATTATGTCTTTATACTTCTTTGATATACACAAATGTCAATAAAGTGTCAAATGAGCTTTAACATGTTCAAACAGAATTGCCTTAACAAGATTAAATTTCTTTGTAGTTAATATTCCTTTGGAATTTTATGTTCCGCAAAAATTTAACATTATTATTAGTTAGACTAAAAAGGGAATCACGCCTTAATTTACGATTTTGATATTAGTGCTGGTAAAAAAATTAGTGCTTTTTATTGAGCACTAAATACGTAAAAGTAATTACTCGATATTGTCAGAGTTAAAAAAGACATAAAAATGCTACTCCGCTAAACAATTTAGCATAAAAACACAACATTAGTAGACTAAAAATTGCAAAAAGAAACTGTTATATCTACAAAATTTTTGTGATATTTAAGTTAAAATTAGCTGAATACGAATAGCAGTCTATCCTCCAGAAATCAGCAGAAATATTTGGTAAAAAAAATAGTAAACTGCTGTTTTCAGAAGGCTAGATTTTAATTTGCATTAAAAAAAATCTAAAAAAAACCTTGAAAATTTATAATTTTTTTCTGATTTTTTAGTCTATTAATTATTTAAGTTACGTTTCTGTTAACTAAAATTTAACTTAAATATAAATAAAATATTGTATATTTGACAACTTTATTTTTGCTGTTCCTATCTTACTAATATTTAGCAAAAATAATCTGCTAATTTCAGAAGTTTTTTTTCTGCAAGATAATTTTTTTTAGTTTCTAATTGTTAGTTTTAACTAATATTTTGGCAGACTTTTTTCTATTGTGTATTGATGATTAATTTTTTTCTGATTTTTTAGTCTATTAATTATTTAAGTTACGTTTCTGTTAACTAAAATTTAAATTAATTATAAATAATATTTTGTATATTTGACAATTTTATTTTTGCTGTTCCTATCTTACTAATATTTAGCAAAAATAATCTGCTAATTTCAGAAGTTTTTTTCTGCAGCATAATTTTTTCTAGTTACTAATTGTTAGTAGTTTTAACTAATATTTTGGCAGACTTTTTTCTATTAGTGTATTGATGATTAGTTTAAAGATAAAATTTTTAATTTTTTTATTGAGGGAGATGCTGCAGCTGTTGAAGAACTGTTTGCATAAAAGTTCTTCGCCCGGTAGCAATAATGATTTTACATTTAATACAAGGGTGAAATCAACTCAACACACCATTTGGATTTACCATCTCCGATTTTAACGATTTAAACTACCAGGGCTCAACGATACATAAATTTCGGTACCCAGACCCTTTCGGTTTCCGAAATATGACGTCATGAAATTGGAATTAATTTTTCCAAGAAAGGGTCAAAGGTCACTCTTTGGTGTCATTTATTGTCATTGAACGAAATAGTGTAAACAACAAAGTTTTTTTTGCTTCGAAAATGTCGAATTTTGTGTCAACAATTATTCTTTAATCCAGTGCTGCCAGATAGACGGTATTAGTAAATCCCTTATCTCGGGATAGTCTAGTTCTAAATATTAGAACTAGACTAATCCGATTTCCTTTTTACAATTTTTTTGTTTACATTTACACCAATACCGAATGTGTTTAGTGTAACCAAACTGTAAAAAATCAACTCTGAACACAAGAAAAAAAGTTTTATACCCTGAATTTTAACAGATAATTGAGGGGATTTGTAAAATATCTCATCAAATTGAAGTGATTATTAACAGAAAATGTGTACGAAAATAATCAAACAATCTACAAAATAACTGAAACCTCGTTCATGTGAAAAGGGTTATTTGAACGTTTTCCTATAGGATTACTCAAAACAAGATTGTTTATTCAACTTTACGGAAAACTTCGCCGAAGTCTTAAAAGGTCCTTAAAATATAATTGACATATTTACCAGAATTTATTTGAGAGTTTATTTTATATTTCATTTCCTGCAAAAGTTTTTAAAATCACGCTATTTTATTATTTTTTTTTTTAAATAATGGTAGAAAAACTTCTAATTTCTAAAAACTTATTGTTTTTATTGTATTTTTTTTATCGCGGACTCACTAGTATAGAGCATCTGGCCAGTGTTGCCAGGTTTATTAGGCACAAAATCGTCGAAAATTTTGAAAAATCGTGAAAAATAGTTTAAAATTATCAAAATAAAATTTATTTGTGTTATAAGGACCCTAAAAGCTTTATAAGCATTCTAAAAATTATCCTTTTTTAATCATTTCGGGCTTGTTCGATTTAACAAATTTAATATAACGTTTATAAACATCATCGAAATTTGCCATATCCTGAAATAGTTGCTTTAAAAAAAGAAATACCAACAAAAATTTCAGATTTTAAAATATTTAATATGTACTTCACAGGCATTCTTCCCCACGAAAAAAAACCGAGATTCGTTAGTTTTAGGACAAAAAATCAAAAATTATCATATTTTTTATTATTTTTTTTTTCCTATAAGTTTTGTACATTTTAAAATACTTATCTTATAGACTGGGCAAAAACTAGTAGTTTTTGGCTATTTTTAGTTTTTGAGCCGAAAACTACAAAATTAATTTAGTTTTTCTATACAATTTGCATACAAATTGAGAACCAGATTCTACCAGGTTTTTTGCCAAAAACCAAGTAAAAATATCTGAAATGTGCATTTTTGATACACCCGGTATCATTTATAATTAATTTTCGATACACCCTATTGCAACGAATATAGAAGTAAAGCAAGTGTCAAAAAAATATTTTTTAATTTTTTAAGAATATTTCTGGTTTAATTTTAAATTGTGTTATTATTAATTTTTGAATATATTAATAATTTTTGTACATTAATTTAGTAATAAAAACAGAAAGAAAAGTGTATAATAAAAAAGTGATGTGACAAAGAAAAACTGAATAACCAGTGTAAATGACTTGGCTTTTGCAATTTAGTTTTGTACAAAAACCTGGTGATTTTTGCTCAGTCTAAATTCAGTATTAAAGAAAAATTGACAGTTATAAAATAAATAAAAAATTATGATGTACTTGAACTGATTTTTACATTTTTTCTACTTGTAATTTTGATTAGAATTTCAATATAAACACTTTTAATCTCAAATTCTAAAATATTTTCAAAAATCTTATAGATTTGCTGAATAAAAATTATCTAATTTTGCATCGATTTTTTTGTTTGTTTCCACATTAGTTTGTTTGCAATTCTGCATAATTTTAAAAACTTGAAGATTTAGAATTATAGATTGGAAAAGTATCGTATTTTTGGACAGTTATTGCTGTACTTCGTATTAAATAAAAATCGTCATTTTGGAGGAAAAAAACGTCAAATCGTCTAACCTGGCAACACTGCATCTGGCCCACAGCAAACATTGCTCTACGTATTTCATTAACCAGAGACAGTTTTTGCTTTATTTAAATTGTCTATTAAAAACAATATTATATAAAATTATATGAAAAGAAGAAAATTAAATTTCTCAATGAAATTCATGATCCAAAACTTAATGAATATAGAATTCATAAACTATTTAAAGCTCACCACATTTCGATGTTATAAAACTCATAACTTCTAGAATTCCCAAAAATGAGTTTGTATGGTTGATTAAAATAAAAACTTATTAATTAAATCAAAATGAAAAAAAACAGGAAGCCACAGGTAAAATAAAACTTTTCTTGTTTTTGAAACAGTAATAAAATTTAGAAAATTATTCATTTAATTAAAGTTTATCAAAACTAGTGAAAAATATAAAATATGTTTTAAAATATTATAAAAATAAATAACCAACTTTAAATTAAATTAACACTTGTTACGTTTCTTGTAAAAATAAATATTTAATTATAAAAAAAAAACCGAGAAAATAAAATTTTCGACAAGTGCAAATAATGTCAAATCCTAAGTGGCACATTTAACGGTATAATGTATAGATGTATTGAAATATGAATACACAAACTCTTGCACACACACACATACACAGTCACACATATATGCAATACTAATACAACATACAATATAAATATGTATGAATGAATATATAAAAAAAATAACATAAAATATTCGAAGTGCTTGTTATAAAATGTGCATATTTCTATATTACATACATACAAATAGACATCTCTAAATGTAGATAAATATGTATGTATGGTTGTGTATATATGTTACAACAACAACAGCATGACCCATAAGAATTGCTAAACCGTATGAACAAAAACCTTGAAGATGTGAAAAAACTGTTTGAAGAGTTTTTCATCTTTTTTTATTTTATACATATTTTTCTTCTTTACAGCTTTAATATGCTGGAAGCAAGTTAGAATGTGACTAGAATGGGACTTTATACATTTTTAACGCTTTGCAAATACACTGACTCGACTTGGCTTTTGGCTGACTACGTAATGTAAATATTTTTTATAAAAATGAGTTAATGAAAATATATGAGTGTTTTTTTTGTAGTATTTTTTCAAGAGTTTCTTCTTTTAAATTTCTAATTAATTCGTGAATGTTGTTTTAAGTTTACAAATATATTTACGCTCTGTTTTTTGTATAATTTTGTTAACTAAACACTGGAAGTATTTTCAAAAATTTACCTTTATTTTCTCAATTTAAACACCCTAGTTTCCTGTTTTTCTAGGAAAAAAAGGGTAATTTATTTGGCAACTAGAGAAATGAACTTAATTTGGTGTCACTGTATATTTTTAAGTTTTATGGATTTTTTGTTCTATTAAAATTACAATTTTTAATATTTCTTAAATATTTCTTTTATTTTCATAAAATTCTTTGTTTAATTATTTATATTCATTTTTCTTTTTTAGTATTTTTTCCTGCTTAAAAGTATACTTTATTTTTTTTTCTTCATTAAAAATTTCTCTTTTTTTTTTTGTTTTATTAAATTATTTTTCTTTTGAACCGTTTTTCTGTGTTATCCACACTTTTAAACCCAATTACAAACTGTCAGCAGCAAATTGTTCCTTAAAGCTTGTAACCCTTAAAAAATAGTGTTTTTTGTTAAAAGTTTTTCTGAATTTTTGTTAGTATACTTTAGGGTTTATTAACAGCTTTTCTCTCACAGCTGTTTTTATAAAGCTTTAAGCTTTTAAATAGCGGTTTTAGAGAGTTTTTTTTTGATATGACAACAAGTGTTGTTAAATTTGTTTACAATAAAAACGATAAATTGAATTTGAAAATGAAAAATTATTAAGTCATTTCGGATATGTCATAAATTCGCTGTATATTTTTTAAACAAACTTGGCAGGTGTATAGAACTTGACCGGATATGTTTCCTGAACGGAGATATTATAGAAATGTTAATTTTAAATTTTTTTATAGAAAAATCTTTAAAAATAAAAGCAATAAGGGTCATATGCATACCCTAGTAAAAATTATTTTTATATAATCAGATATGAATTTTTTATATAATTATTAATGATTTTATAGAAACTTGTCGAGTATTGTGAAGAATATATTTTTATATGATTATATCAAAAGATATTTAATTATATGAAATTATATTAACCAGATCCACCATTTTCCGGATCAAATCATATATGGGTTAATATAATTATATAAAAAATTTATTATTTGATCCGAAAAATGGTGGATCTGGTTAATATAATGTTATATAATTAAATATCTTTTGATATAATCATATAAAAATATGTGCTTCACAATACTCGGCAAGTTATAATTGTATAAAATCATAAATGATTGTATAAAAATCATATCTGATTATATAAAAATCATTTTTACTAGGGTACTCACTTTTTAAATTTATAAAATACATTTTTCATACAAAATTCATTTTATAAATGTGTTATATGATTTTCAGATTTTTATGTACACTCATAGAAATAAATCTGTAAAAATAGCAGAAAAAGTTACTAAAAATTACTTAAAAATGATTCTGCAGAAAAAATTGCTGAAATTAGCCGATTTTTTTTTGCTAAATACCAGTAGAATAAGAACAGCAAAATGAAAACTGTTAAATTTACAGAATTTTAGTTATATTTAAGCTAACTTTTAGTTAATTGAAAATAACAAATTGTACTGTAAAATCTGCAGAAAATTTTGCTAGATATTAGTAGACTAAAAATAGCAAAAATAAACTGTTATATCTACAAAATTTTTGCTATTTTTAAGCTAAATTTAGTTGAATGCAATGCTAAAATCAGCAGAAATATTTGCTAAAAAAAATTATGAACTGCTGTTTTCGAAAGGCTCGATTTTTATTTGTATTTAGAAAAAGATCAAAAAAAAACTTTGAAAATTTGAAATTATTTTGTGATTTTTTAGGCTACAAATTATTTAGCAAAATTTTTTGCTGATTTTAGCAGGTTAATTTTATATTTTCTATAAGCAAAAATTTAACTCAAATATAACTAAAATTCTGTACATAACAGTTTTATTTTTGCTGTTCCTATATTACTAATATATAGCAAAAATAATCTGCTAATTTTAGCAGTTTTTTATGCAGCATCATTTTTAACTAATTTTTAGTAACTTTTTTTTTGATATTTTTACAGATTTATTTAAATAATTTTTTTAAAATAAATTTTACCCGTCTTTACAAGACTCGCGTTGTTTTTCTCCTTTCAGAAGTTGGCAACACTGTTTAATTGTTATAAAAAGCGCTGAATAGAAAATTCTCTCACACAAAGCTTTTAAAAAACAAAACCTGCAATTGACAACACTAAAAGCACTCTCTTCCTTGTTGAACTCTCTCTCTTATGTCATTGTTTACATTACAATACATTCTTTTGACAGCTATGTATTTTGACAGGCACGCACATGTTAATTTTTTTGTATTAAAATTTATCTTAAACTTTATTTTTTATGTATCCACATATATTTATATTTCAACTCCCTCGTAGCAATATTTCCATCATAGTTATGCGGCAGTTTATTTTTTCTGCTAGTGCAGCTGCTTTAATTGTTCATACAATACATTTGAGCTGTTAACTATTTAACAGCCACGTGACTGTTTTACAATATTACAATACATATGTAATTGCAGACATTTAGCTGTATTAGTTTGTGATACTCACTATGTTATTATAGATGCGTAACATTATATTAGAACAACTTTAAATAATTGTATTTGCAGGATTTATTTTGTGTCTATGAATTCGTGAATATAAATGAGTGTGTGTGTGAGTGCATGATTTTGTGTCAGTATGTGCGTTTACTTTATTTTGTTAATATGCTATGCGTGTTTTAGTGCTTAAAGTGTCAAAACGGACAATATATGTTTTATATAAATGTGTTTGTTTATCTTCTGATTTCTTTATGGGTTTTACAACAAAAAATTATGTTAAAAATTGTATGTTATGACTTTGGCAACACAAGAATATTGATAACATTAAAGTAATATTGAAAAAAAAATAAAATATGTTTAAATAAATTGTAAAGGCCGTAAATTTTCAAGTTCTTGAGAAAATGGCAATGGGCTTGTTTACCAGAAAATTTCGCTACCGCTGCAGTTGAGGTTTAGCGATTTATGATAAACTTATACGAGGTTTCTTCAAGACGTTTTTCGTGAGAAGAATGAGTGACCGACATTACCTGGTAAATTCTCAAACCCCTTTAGTCTTGTTGTGCAGGAAATCAATAAATAAACGAGTAAAAAGGTTAAAGTCTGGCATGGCGACTATACAATACCCTACACCAGTCTGGTGTATTGTTTGGATCCGAAATTCGAATGGGTTAAAATGGGGCTTGTGTCAAAATTTTCTATAATGTGAGTCAGCGCACCAAATTTCATTAAAATATCTTAATATTTGCGATCTGCAGTTTGTAACCAAGCCAATTTTGGGGGACCCTTATATGGGCACTAGCTCTAAACATGGACCGATGTTCACCAAAATCAATAGGCTGCGTTATTGGGCCAACATAGGTCTATGTACCAAATTTCATCAAAATATCTTAATATTTGCGACCTGCAGCGTATAAACAATATAATTTTGGTGGGACCCTTATATGGGCACTAGGTCTACACATGCACCGATGTTCACCAAAATCAATAGGCTGCGTTATTGGGCCAACATAGGTCTGTGTACCAAATTTCATCAAAATATCTTAATATTTGCGACCTGCAGCGTATAAACAGTATAATTTTGGTAGGACCCTTATATGGGCACTAGGTCTAAACATGGACCGATGTTCACCAAAATCAATAGTCTGCGTTATTGGGCCAATATAGGTCTGTGTACCAAATTTCATCAAAATATCTTAATATTTACGACCTGCAGCGTATAAACAGTATAATTTTGGTAGGACCCTTATATGGGCACTAGGTCTAAACATGGACCGATATTCACCAAAATCAATAGGCTACGTTATTGGGCTAACATAGGTCTGTGTACCAAATTTCGTCAAAATATCTTAATATTGACGACCTGCAGCGTATAAACAATATAATTTTGGTAGGACCCTTATATGGACACTAGGTCTAAACATGGACCGATGTTCACCAAAATCAAACTTGTTCGTCCTTGGGCCAACATAGGTCTGCGTACCAAATTTCATCAAAATATCTTAATATTTGCGACCTGTAGAGTGCGCACAAGATTGCATGGACAGACAGACGGATGGACGGACGGACAGACGGACATCGTTAAATCGAAATAAAAAAAAATTCTGAGCCGATCGGTATACTATAAGGTGGGTCTACGACCAATATTTTTTGGTGTTACAAACATCAGCACAAACTTATAATACCCTGACCACATAGTGGTGTAGGGTATAATTAGGCCGTCTAATTTTATTTAAGTGACCACCACGGTGCTACAGCGAAACCCTTGTGAGTAAAATCAGTGGATTTCTATCCATTCTGTCTCGCCCCATGCTCTTTTTATGAATAGGTTTTATTATATATTTTTCTCTTTCCCCAAGTTTCGCTTATTTCGCTTAGCATAGTTTTTATATAAAGTAACGTACACGGACATCGTTAAATCGAAATAAAAAGTGATTCTGAGTCGATCGGTATAATATAATGTGGGTCTAGGTCCAATATTTGTTGGTGTTACAAACATCAGCACAAACTTATTATGCTCTCTCCACGTAGTGGTGTAGGTTATAAAAACGTTCGAGGGCAAAGTATACCCTGTACCCAAATAAATGGGCTCAAAGTATTAGTAAAGCCCTGTTTAGATTATCACACAAGTGTGTTATACATGACAGAAATGTGTTGTATAACGAAAATGTATAATAGTATGAACACTGTTCGTTACACACATGGCAAAATGGGTGCACACATTTTAAAATACGGTCACACTTTTTTGACAAGATTTATTTTTTGAAATATTTCATAAAGTTACCACTTGTCTCAACACAAGTGTTATGTTAAACAAAGATTAAAAACAACTAGTGGTGAAAAAAAGTAATAATAGAAGAAAAAATAACTGTTTTAATTTATTTATTGTGTGTGTCGATAACAGTCTGAACACTGAAAATATTTTCTTTTATACTTTTTTGACAACCAGACAATTTCAGCATACTTTTCGCTTTAAAATCGTTCCTTATACGAACAAGTTTGAAGGCAAAAAGTAGGTAATTATGTTTTCTATGAATATTATATAACTTTTTTAATAAATCAGAAGACCGCTTTTTAGCGATCTTGGGTTTAAAGGGTTAAAAGCTTGAATGTTAAAATACAACATACAACCATTTGCTTTACTACTAAAGAAACTTTGGTTAAAGCAACAACTATAACAAAGAGAAGGATAGCTTTGTAAGAAACAAAAAAAAATTACCTAAACGGCTGAAAAAGATGTCTGTCCTTTTATTTCGCGGTTGTATTTTTTATATGGCTTAGAAGAGTTGTATTTTAAGTATCATTTTCTTTGTCTACTACATCTAATGTCTTATCTGCTACATCTAACATACATCTTGACTGTCTGTGTTTATCAGCACAATTTTGGTTTTGTAGCAAAATATATCAGTAAAACATTAGTTGAAAATTTGTTTAGTGCTAAATAAAATATAACTAAAACTTTTGCTGAAAACACAATTTCAGAAACTAGTATACTTGATATACAATACGTTTTAATAAATTTTCTACTAACTTATTTGTTTTTAATGTAGTAAAACTCCTGCTTTTGTTCTACCTTATTACAATTTATTTTTATTTAACCAAATACTTCACAGTGTTGTATCGATGTTTTAAAGTTAAAAGGTTTAGAAATTTAAGCAAATATAAGCAGTTCCTTATTCACTATTAGTTTTGGTAGTTTTGGTCGAAAATATAACAATTTTACCTTAGCTAAAAATTTTTTTTTATAAATATTAAAAATATACATTTTTTGTCTTCTAGTAAAACAAACGCTAATGTTTTTGTTCACTTCGTGTACAGAAACCCGAACAAAATATTATTTTTTTTTAAACAATCTGATTGGTTAAAACAATTCAACCAATCGGAATGCTTAAAAAATACAATCGATTTTGAATTCTTTCTTTGGCTATAAAAAATAATTTTGAAGAGGTAGAGCGAGTTTTTCTAAATTACCCGATGCAAGTACTTTCATCCATTTGGTTGTGACCCAATGTTATTTAATTTAATTTTTAAGCCAGATTCACAACGCTGGAGTACTCCACTCTACAGAGTGGATTTTGTTCCTTTCTTTTTCGCACTTACATATTTTTTGTATCATGCCATCTCTCTGCAGAGTGGAGTACTCCATCATTGTGAATGTGGCTTTATTTAAAGAAAATTTAATTAATATTTTCTTTGAAAGTTTTCAAAAAACTACGATTAAAAAAGTACTAAAAAACTAGTCTCTTAAAGTATTTTATAATGCAATAGTCAAAAAACATTGTAAGTATATTTTGTGTATAATTCATTATCTCCAAATGTTACTATAGCATCTACCTGCAGAATAAAATAACTATCTCTGCATAGCATATTTTTTTCAACTTAAACTTTGAAGTATGTATATGTTTTTTGCATGCAATTTATGCTCTTAACGTGAATATAAAGGTCTTTAAATTTATATTTAATATAATCTTACTATTGTATCTTCACCATTCCCATAAAAATCCTTGGCATCCTTATTCTCATATATCCCTTGAGTATCACCAATACTAACATTATGTAAAGCAATTTGAGTTGTAGTTGTTGTACATGCAGTTGCCGACACAGCATGTGAAGAAGAAGAAGTAGTTGAAGTCGTCAATGATGTAGTATCCTCAAAAGATTTTTCAAATGATGCAATTGGCGCCGGGCCAAGACGTTTCTGTTTGCGAGGATCCATAATATATGATTAATAAAAAAAGTTTTGCATGTTGAAATGTTTTTTTCGGCTGCTACAAAGAAATAAAAAAAAGATGGTAAAAAGAAATGATGAGAAAGAAATTAATAAGAAAATTATAAATCTTGTAAGGGTAATGCAATTAAGTATATATTTTATTTCTCTTGAATTAATCCTCTTTTTAATAATGATAGCAATGATAAATAAACGAAAATTAAAAATGTATTATACTATTGTTTATACCAACAAGCAAGGTCTCCGTATGTGGTTCCCTCATATTTGAATGAAGTTAAGCGGCCCAATCTCATACTTGAGCATTAAAAATTGGGGTAAAAAATTCTTTTTTTTAATTGTTTTCATAATTGGTTTCAAGTAAATATATAAAAAGTGGGTGTCAAATGACATACATATAATGAACATCTATTAAATGGTGTACTTAAAATATTAAAAAGTTTCCAAACAAAAAACTTTTGAACAGCTTTGAAACTCAAATTTACCCACTAAATATTAATTTGGACCGATATATTTAGAACCAAAAGTTATTTAATTTTGTTACCTCTAACACAATTTCATACAGGAACCCGGAAAGAGATTCTCCTTGCAAGTAAATTAAACGTATTGTTATAAATTTTCTCTTTAATATCTTAAATATTATTGTATGCTTAGTGTTGGACTAAAATCTTTTATAATTATGTTAACAAAAGCTATTATTAATACAAAAATCAAACACTGGATTCACAGTAAATCCTGTATTTAAACTAATTAGATATTTTTTTTTACTTACAAATTTCAAATAATTTTAAAAAATATCAAAACTCAAAAAATGGGGTTATTCTGTAACGGGGTGAAAAGTTCTCACTTCAAAATAAGCAACTCTAAGCATATTTTGGACAGAGAGTGTTCACATAATGTCAAATTTTCCTAAATAAAAAATTGTATGTGACTCGCCCTATATTTATTCAATACTTTCAGAGTTGTATTTTTCGGTATATAAGCGTAATTTTGCCATGAAAGCAAAATACGAAAATTTAACTCTGTTTTTTGGAATGAAAATACAACCCTGTTTTTGTATAAATATAAAAAGTATTGCGCAGTATCGAGTCAATACCTGAAAAGTATTGAGCAGTATCGAGTTTTCAATAATGTCGATATTTTACAAATGTACTTCAAAACCTTCTCTCAATTTATTTCTGCTCTTTTTTATATTATCATTAGGAGTGTACATTTCAAATAGTTTTTACTGTTTTTATTAAACTATTCTTACATTATATGTCCTTGTCTCCTTTTGTTTGGATTTCTTTTTTTTTTTATTCTTTGCAATTTTTATTACTTTCTGGCACTATGGTTTCCAACAAGTTTATTGCCCTCTTTGATAATGTTTTATATAGTGTTTTCCTTTTTTTTTTTTAATTGTAGAAACAAGCATTTAATTTATAATCATTGGAGACTCAATGACGACAGAAAAAAAAAACTTTTTTAATAAATTTTGTTCTAGTCTAGAAATGATGTGATTTTTTTATAGTGAAATTGTCTCTACATGGCGTATGAGTTATTTATAATTAGAAAATACTCATACGTCATGTTGCTTAACAATAAATGGCCACAAAATAAAGTTTTTTTTTAATATAAATTATTGTTGTTTAGAAAATTCAGAAATTCCATATACAAACTCTAAAGAAAAATATTCATTTTGTTAGATAAAAACTGATGACGAATTGTTATTTCTACACTCATAATAACTTTACTGTAATAGTTCAATAGTTATTTATAAAGTAAATCAGTAAAGTTGTTTCTATTGAATAAGTAGTTCAATTGCAAAGAAATATATTTTTTTAACTTTTTCAATCTGTCATTCTATAAACAAAATACACAAAATACGGACTTTCGGCATAAGTTAAAATATTCAGTCAAAATTTTCTGTTTTTATAATACATATAATTAATTTTAAAATAAACGAGAAATCTATCTATTTTTACCGCCTAGAAAGAATATTCAGTTCTGATAACCCCATTTGTAGTCAATGGCATGGTTCGGTTGTGGTAGCCGAATTTTTCAGTTGTGGCAACAGAAAACCAATTGCGACAAGACTAATTTGACTGTGACAACGGAATTTCAGTTGTATCAAGAATAATTCGGTAGCCGCAAACGAAAAATTCATTTGATGCAACTGAACCATTCGATTGGAAACAAATGGGGTTGTCAGCACCGAATCTGTTTTCTGGGTGTACCGAAATTTGTTTAGCTGAAAAAGTAAAAACATGGTAAATTTTATAAAGTTTTACCACAGTCCGCCATTAGTCTTGAATCAAGGTTGCCTTAGTGACATTACACGGTGGGATATAGATAATCGACATCACGCTGTATATCTAAGATATCCCTGATATCTAAGATAATTCTTTTAGCATATACATACTTCCCAAAAATCCTGGGCGTAGTGCCGATAAGTGCTGCACACAAAAGTAGTGATATACCGTCTCTTCCTCTCAACGTGCTTCGCAACTCCGTCACTGTATATTGTACTCTAGTCTAAGCCTATCCGCATGACAACCAATCTTCCAATGGCCCGTTAAAACAGCAGTAAAGGCTGAGTTACCCAACCGTAAACGTGTCTGTAACGAATCAGCTGTTTCGAAACCACAAGAAGAAGTGTATACGAATGGTTACTAACACGTAAATGTAAACGTACTTGCCGGATCATTCTGTTGAAATCAGAATTTTCTATCCGGCATCGAAACAGCTGAATGATTTTAGTCGGAAAAAATATGAAATGAATAAAAAAAATTGATTCAAACAACAAATAAGGAATAAGAATTAACAAATAAATGGAAAAATTTAGAATAAAATATAAAATCACATGAAATAGATGCTAAATAGTAATGTCGTTTACGGTAATCTATAAGTGTACTTTTTAGCTACGGCACGGTACAGTTACATCACATTTACGTTTACGGTTCCATAATCCGCCCTTAAGTCTTAAAATGTCCATCCTACCACAACTAACAAAGAAGGTATCCAATGGGATCTCTTCGATCTTAATGAGCTTCAGGTGCCTATTCCTACTTGTGACTCATTGTGAATTTTTTAAGACTATTTTTAAGACTGAAAGTCACAACTTTCCATACAAAACAACAATTAAATTCAAAAAAATCTAATTTTATTTGTCAATGTTATGATTGTGTCGATACCGGGTATTAATTTTTTTTAAAGTTTTCAAACAAAAATTTGAATAAATAAATAGAAATAGACATGAAAGCTTTTTTAGAAACATCTACCGCTATAAAAAACATGTCCGCACATGTCCAACTTTTTTTGTTACTCAGTTATTATTTTTTTCAAATAGTTTAATCGAGAGGGTGCTGAGAGCTTTTTTCCATAGCTCGTATTTCCCCAATATTTCAAATATTTTAATTAAGGGGCAACTCTGGGTCCACAACACAGGCAATATGGGTATCAAAATTTTTATTTTCTCGAGCACTGTAAAATAAATCTAAATTTCGCAATTTCAAACATGTTTTTATTGAAAAATAAGTTAGTTTTTGATCCCATCTTTAACCCTTAAACGTGCGATTGGGCCGCCAAGAAGAAATGTGTGTCTCATATCCGAATTCGGATTGAACGCATTGGGATACCTTCCTTGAAAGAGGGGATCTGATACGTTTTAAGTCATATTCCGACCACGTCTGCATGGTTGTTCGTTAAGTACTTATACCGTTCCACAAACACCTTATCTTCGCTAGCTACTACTCAGATATTCAACTGACTTGCCAGCCCTTCTACCCGTGCATTCCCATAGAAGTCCCTATGCCAAGGTACCCATATAAGAGTGACGGTGAAAGGACGATCTAGTTTTGACAATTGAGCCCTGCACTGTCTAACAAGTGTGGAAGTTGTCAAGTAAGAGATCCGCCTGGCATATTTTCTTTGGAAGAAGCGACCTACAGGCCTCACTAATTGCTAGTACTTCCGCCTTAAAAACACTGGCATCGTCGGGGAGTAAGTCAGAGTAAATATCGGATCCAACACCCCACCCGTGTAAAAAAGATCAGATCTGGCCAGATCTCAGTAGATCTTACCAGATCTAATTAGATCTCGAAATTGGGGACAAATTTGAGATCTAATTAGCGCAATTGTCCAGATCACTTTAGATTTGAACAGATTTGACACTAGATCTGATCAAATCTTGCCATAAAGTATTATCACATATGCCATATCTAATCGTATTTGATGAGATCTGGTACAGGATCTAATTAGATTCGATCATATATATTTAGATCCAAAAAGATCTGATCAGATCTAAACTTTTTTACACGGGCAGCTCTTCTTAGAGCCGTCAGTGTAAACCTCAATAACAAAATGGCACATAATAATACACTCAAAGAAAAATTCAATAAAGTCAGCAAAAAATGTTGCTGTGTTAGCAAATTTTTAGTCAGGAGCGTGCTTGCAAAAAAGTTGGTAATTTCAACAAAAGGTGTTTGCTGAAAAACAACGAGCTGATTTTTTCCAAAAAAATAGTAATCTCAGCAAAAGTTTTGGTAACACTTAGTCGATTGCAAATGAAAAAAATCCTTGCTAAGATCACTAAACTTTTTGCTGAATATTAGTAGACTGAAAAAAAAACTCAAAAAATTTGTAGAGACATTTTATTTTAGTTAATTTATTTTCTGAATATTTAAATATGTGTGTGTTTTTTTAATTATCATTTCCATTGTCTGTACTACATCCAGACAAGCTGCGACATCTACTTGTCTATCTGGTTGTCGTCCACGCTATAAATGCGGCTATCAGCACAATTTTTGTAGCAAAATAAATTTAGTAAAACATTAGTTCAAAATTATATAAATAAAACTTGAAAACGGAATTTCAATTTAAAAAATTGCTTAAAACTAGTACATATCAAGACGTTTTACTAATTTTTCTAGTAACTTATTTTTTAAGTGTACTCCTATCTCAACCTCTCTGAAAGGGAATTTAATCTTAAATGACTTGTCAGTTTGACAATTACTACATGGCAATTGTTTGTGCAGTAATCAGTAGTTGTTGTTTTAACTATAATTGTAGTTGCGTTCTATGGAAATATACAAAGCAACTATTTGCACAGTTATTAAAAAAACAACTAACGAGAAGTACTGTATTTTATAACAGTTGTTTAAAGCAGTTTTCTTTAATATTGTAATCAACTCCCAAAACAGTATTTTTACAGTAAATAGTTATTTTTATTAGTTATTTAAAAAATAAAAAATTTGGTTTAGTTTTTTAAAATTCTTATTTAGTTGATGTTTATACACTCAATACAGTAGTCGGTAGAATATACAGAAAATTACAGTTAAAACAAAGGTATATGCAGTTAAAAAGACGAAAAAGATATATACCTTTAAAATAACTATAAATGTAGTTATTTTTAACTGTACAAATGCATTAAAAATAAGTAACAATGTTGTGAAATTAACTGACAAATTTTTACCACAAAAATTTTAAAACAACACACAAAATAGTTAAAAACTATTGTTTTTTCAGTAGATAGAAAAACATCTGAACTTTGATTATAACTACAACAAAAAAAATTCGTTAATTGAACAAATATTTGAACTTTAATCGAATATTTAGACAATAATCAAAGAATATTTTCTCGCAAACGAAGTCGAGTAGCACTCTGAAACTTTCTAAATCGTTAGAAAAATATCTGAACATTGTTTATAAGTAAAAAGAAAAATAAGTGTTCGATTTTTAGATAAATTTGTTTTATCTATTACTCTAAATATTCAGAACTAGTTCTGAATTTTAACAGATTTTTATTTTATTTAAATTGTAAACTTTGAAACTTTATAGACATACTTAGTTGTATTTAAAGCAATTTAATTTGTCAATATTTTTTTAGGTACGCCTATTTCGCCCAATTTTTGGAAAAATCTAAAAAGTTATTTCTAAGTTTGATATTGATACGATATACAGTAAAACTCTCTTAAGACGAACTCCGGGGGACTAGATTAATTAGTACGTTGTAAGCGAGGTTCGTATTTTACAACTTTTTCATTTGGTTTCGTAAATATATTGTTTGCAATATATTTAAGAAAAAATGTCTGTGTGTTCGGTTTAAAATTTGTCAGAAAAAAAATATAGGAAAAATTGTCGAATTTTGTAAAGTTCGTATTAAAAGTGGAAATTGTTGCCAAAACTTCGGGACTTCTAAATTAGTTCGTATTATCCGAGTTCGTATTAAGCGAGTTATACTGTACTTTCTTCAGTTGGACAGTTGATATAGAAAACCTCAAAAAGATAATTTTCCTAAAATTTAAAGTTTGATCAGGTTACGTATGAGTAATATTTTAGTTTAAATTACTCATACGGTATATTATTGAAAACTTATTATTAGAGATACATACTATGAAATATTAATCCAAAAATCTATATTAATGCATAACTTTATTCATATTTACTAAATATTATTTAATTACAATATTTTAAATTTCTTCTTTCTTTTCAGTATGGGTTGGACTTCTCAATGATGACTAAAAGATTACAAGAAAATATGTATGTAAATTCTCTTTAATATTTTATAAAACATATATTTCTTAGAATGTCTTTAAAATCACCACTCCTTGCTTTTACATTAATTCTTTAAACTTATTTCTTAACCTTACCTGTTTATATATTTCTTGCAAGCAATTAATTTTTGTCTCTCGTTTTCGCTTCCACCCATTTTTTCAAGAGTTTAAGACTCCTTGTTATGTTAATATAGCGTAAAATATTAAAGAATCTTAAGCGTGCAAATAAAATGAAACCTCGTTCAGACGTTTTTACCATTTATAAACCGCCAACATAAATGAAACTTGGAACAAAAAAATCCAACAAACGACAAACAATTATTTAACCAAACAACTGAAATACAACCAAATGAAATGTTAAAACACGCGATGGTATTTTTATATTTTTTATTAAACCAGAAAATTAGAAATGTCTAAAAGGGGTATTAGGCTTACAAGAAATATATATGTATATATAAGTCTTTACATACCAACTGTCTAACGATATGAAAAAGTATATCGCATTAATGTTAAGCTTACAATATTTATTGTCCTATATGATATGAAAAAAATTGGAACAACTTTAATAATTTTTCCAAAGAGTGCAATTTGAAAAAATAAAAGTTTTTCAATTTAAAAAACCATTTAAATTTCTTTAGTTTAATACATAACTCAATTTATCAGAAAATCAACAAAAATTTCAACTTTTTTCTTTATTTTTGAAAAACCCTACATAAGTAGGTTTTTCTGCATGTTACTCGGCTTTGTTTTAGAGAAAATATTTGTTGAATATTTTATACTTGAAATATTCAATTAAATTCAAATATTTGTTCTATAATCAGTTAGAACATCAGTACGTATAATCAACATTATATTTATCATACGTTCTGGTGTCCTTATTATATAGAGCAAACATCTTAATTTTTACTGAATATTTGCGATTTACTATATTAAATAAATATTTCCTCCAAAAAGAAAACGAGTATAAATGAAAATTTCTGAATCGATGGAAAATTTTGTAAACTTTTTTATAAATAAAACAATTTTACTCGATTTTTAGATAAATTAAGTTAAATATTCGGAACCAGTTCTGATTTTTTTTTCTATATTTCTTCAAATCGCCCATAAAAAACTTTATTGACATATGTAGTGAAAATTTCAGCATTTTCCAAACAAAAATAAGCGCTAAATTAGTCAATATTATTAGCCACGCCTACTTCGCCAACTTTATGGGAAATTTTTAAAAGTTGTTGCATTTGCAATAACTAGTGTAAATTTGACGTTGATATGATGTACTTTTTCTTGCAGCGGGCAGTTGGTATGGAAAGACTCATATGTCTATAGTACAGGTTTCATCCAAAGGATGTTTAAAAAAATTTTAAAGCTGTTCTTCAAAACGTAAATGTAAGAATTTTTAAAATGCCGTAAAAATACTTAAAATGAAAACCAAAAAAGAATCCTGACTTCATTGAATATATATTCTCAATTTAATAAAAATTGCGAAACATTCTTTTTGTATGCGAAGGTCAAAAATCATCTATTCCCAGAAAATTAATGAATGTCATGCTTTGAAAGCTACTTCCTTCATTGCTTCCAAAGTATCTGGTAGTATATTTTGACTGCTTTTTTAGAAGTAATTCTAAACAATATCCATAAAATGATTTAATAATTGCTTCTAAAGCATTATTGCTTTAAAATTGTTTCTAAGGAGTAATTTTGATATACATAGTTTATTTCCAAACAGATGATCGCACACTGAAAGTAAAAAGTCTGTAAAAATTTTAGTTAAAACTACTAAAAACTAGTTAAAAATTACCTTGCTGAAAAAACTGCTGAAATTAGCAGATTAGTGTTGCTAAATATTAGTACGATAGGAATAGCAAAAACAAATTGGTTAAATATGCAGAATTTTAGTTATATTCGAGTTAAATTTTAGTGATTTTTTTAAAATCACAAAAAAAATTAAATTTTTAAATGTTTCGGTTTTTTTAATGCGAATAAAAATCTATGATTCTGAAATCAGCAATTTACTACAATATTTTTCAGCAGATATTTCTATTGATTTTAGCAGCATAGACTGCTATTTGCATTCTTCTAAATTTAGCTTAAAAGTAAGAAATAAATTTGTAGATATAACAGTTTGTTTTTGCTATTTTTAGTCCACTAATATTCAACAAAATTTTCTGCAGACTCTACAGTACAATTTGTTATTTTCAATTAACTAAAAGTTAACTTAAATATAACTAAACTTTTGCTAATTTCAGCAGTTTTTTCTGCAGCATCATTTTTAACTAATTTTTTGTAACTTTTTCTGCTATTTTTACAGATTTATTTGTATGAGTGTATTTACATATAGATTAGATTTGAAAAGAGATTTCGAAAAATTGTTTACACTCATATAAAATCAATTCCTAACTCCATTTACTTAAAAATGTCTATAACGCATGCCAACATCCAGGCGACGATATGGCAACACTGATTATGTCAACACTGTTTTTAGATGACGTTTTGCTTCACACGAACAAAAATACAATATCAAAATACATGCAATACAAAAACAAAATATATGTAGTCACTCATTCGTGTGACAAAGAACGTCTTCTAGAAACCCCATGTAAATCATTTTTACGGTATTAAAGCAGAAAATTACCACAACTCTATACCCAGAAAACAGATTCAGTTCTGATAACCGCATTTGTAGCCAATCGCATGGTTCTAGAGTTTGCTGTTCGGTTTTAACCGAAACCGAAACCGCGGTTTTCGAGGCCTCAAAACCGAAACCGAAAACCGACAAAAATAAGTCGGTTTTTAGCAAATACTTGAAGCAATTAAAATAATTAATTAAATTACATATTATTGAGCCAAAAATTTCGAAAAGGGTTCAGCTCTTATTTTACAAAATTCAGTATTTAATTGGAATGAATAATTTCTCTATTAAATATTGCTTTAAATATTTTTTGTTTTTACTACTACAGATAATATAAGCTGAGGATTATAATTTTACTAAAAAATTGCATCAAAAGTCATGTAGTTTAAGAGATATTGAGTTTCACGTATTCAGTTCAGATTTTCTGAGCTTATTTTTCACAAAGTTTTATTTCGTAATCCGCGAAACTTATTGTATAAAATTTCAACTTTATATTGTTTTAAACAAATTGCTAAATTCCAAATTTAAACTCTTTAAATACAGTTTAATCTGCCGAAAAAAGAATAAAAAATTTTAACTTATAACGGTTTCCGCGTTTTTTTTCCCCCGGCAATGGTGTTATTGCCTTTATTCGAGTGAGAAATTTAATCGAATTTTAATAAATATCTTGAATGTATTAAAATATTTAATTGTTATACATACATATTAAATTATTTTAAAACAATTCTATTAATATCATAAGAAAACCGAAAAATAACCGAAACCGCGGTTTTTATAATTTTGGAAAACCGAAACCGCGGTTTTCAACTTTTTCGGTTTTTAGCAAACTCTACATGGTTCGGTTGTGGTAGCCGAATTTTTCAGTTGTGGCAACAGAAAACTAATTTAGACAGGACTAATTTGACTGTGGCAATGGTATTTCAGTTGTATCAAAAATAATTCGGTAGCCGCAACCGAACAATTCATTTGATGCAACTGAACCATTTGACAACAAATGGGGTTGTCTGTTTTCTGGGTGTATAAATATTGAATTTAATATAAAGCATTTCCATTTTATTTCAACGAAAATTTTTTCAATAGTTTCCGATAGTGATAATTCGTTTTCCGATGTGATTGGTTTATTAAAATAGCTCCTGTATCAACTAGATCATGAAGGGAAATTTATCTTCATTTGATTAGATTTTTAAAATATTTAAGTAAAACCAATTTCGGAAACCTGCCACTTAGGCGAAGTGTCAATATTTTTTATAGAAAAATATTCTAAAATTTGATAAAACCAATTTAGAACAACAAAAAATAAAATAATCGGAAATTTTTATGAAATAATCGGAAATTTTTATGAATTTGTATTAATCAAGAGTTATTCGAAAACTTCTAGAACTTTTTGGATTAATCTCTGTTTAGGTTTTCAAGAAATCTGCTAAACTCAAAATATTTTCATTAATTTCCTCTTCTGTAGTTCTGCCTAATATTTCTCAAACAATCTATGTATTAAACCATTTATATACATATTAATATATAAAAAATTTCAACGGAAGTACATTCATATGTCAAAAAACTTTACATTGGCATTTCAAGACAAAATATAAAAAAGTATTTTAGTCAAGCTTTAGAATACATTTTTTATATGTATAAATCTTTTCTACATATATAAAAAGTTGAGAATGTTTATCAGATTGTGCACTATCAAATAAATACCACGTACCTTTAATTTTCTAACAACAGTTTTGGCAAAAAAAAAAAAAAAAAAAACCAAAAAAAAAATATTTTAACTAAAATAAATCAAATTATACTTGTGGTATATAGTACTCTGCTGTTTTTAGACACGTGTTTGAATGTATGAATATTTAAACCAACTTGTGCTGTTGTTGCTGTTTTTTTTTTTGGCAACCATGTTGCCAAAACGTCCTTTGTATCATTAAAGTTTTAGGTTAATACAATGACCTTAAGAATAAAAACTAAATAGTTTTATTTTTTGTCAACAAGGCAACTTTTTATTTGCAATTTATTTACAACGCACTCTCCATGTGGCAGCACAAAACAACAGTTTTAGTTTTACAATTGTTTTTAATACAAATTTATTTAGCGTTTTTTTTTCGCGTTGTTGTAATTTTCTTTATTACAGTTTTGTTAGCATTTAAGTTCACTAACACTTAAGGCCAGACGCACATCGTAAACTATTTTGTAGCAATATGTATTATACGAGTAGTTATTTAAATTGTTGTTGTTTGTTCAACATTGTATAAATTTTGGAAAAATACCAAAATTCTTTCGCTCCATAAACTTATAATGTTATACAACACATACATACATACATATAAAACTGCTAAAACACAAAAATATAAAAACTTCTTAGTAATTCCCATATGAAAATTGAAATATATATGAACACACATGATCATACATTGACTTGTATATGATCATGCATGGACATACATTGTCATATACGTACATGCATAGTTCAGTGTATGACCATACATGATCTCATATATTTCCATATATCTTTGGATCCGAAATTTGAGGGTATATGACCGTACATGTTCATATATGACCATATATGCTCACATATGATTCATGTATGCTCATATATGATCATATATGGCCATATACCTCCATATACCCTCAAATTTCGGATCCAAAAGTATATGGAAATATATGAGATCATGTATGGTCATACATTGAACTATGCATGTACGTATATGACTATGTATGCCCATGCATGATCACATACGAGCCAATGTATGATCATGTATGTTCATATATATTTCGATTTTCACATGGGGAAAAGAATTCTAAGGTCGGTTGTTTGAGATTATCGGCCATCTCGGGGATTAAAGGCGTCAAAAGTGAGGTGAAAAATAAACCCTTTTTCTGTTTTTTTAAAGGAGTTAATTTTGGATCAGATCGCATCGTCACTGTACCATTACTATTTTTAATGTCTTCACTGCCATTTATTAATTTGACAACCCTGTGCAAAAACTTAGGCATTATATATATCAAATTTCCTCATATTTTTATCCAGTTTTTATATCGAATGCCAAAAGTTTCTGATTTTGCTGCCGAGCTTTGCCAAAATAATGAAAGATATTGTTCTTTGATTTCTATTCTCAATCACAATTTCGTAAAATCGGAGGCTATCCCATGAGAAACTTTTCTTGTTAATCGTGAATTTTAAGTGCAAGAGATAACTCAATTTATTTAAAAATCTGTTCAAATTTTTAGACTTTTTTATTTCAGATGTTTCTATTGACTCAGAATTTTTTAGCGCGTTACTCAGCTGTGTTTTAGAGAAACAAAACGTAGAATATAATCGGCCTAATTACGAGTGTCGTAGTCGAATTTGCTGCAAATTCGCCTAAAGCACAACTTTCGAACAATTTTGCAATTGGATTTACCATATATAGCACTCAGATTTGAAAAAATACAGCATCAGAGTTTAATTTCTTTATAATTTCCATTATATACAAAATCATTTTATATGGAGTCAAAAATTTCGACTACAAGTTCGACACTTGCAATCAAGCAGAATATTTTAGAGCAAAACCTTTAATACTCGTTGCTTCAACTATAAAAAATCCAAACTTTAAAGGTTACTATCAAAAATTTATTACTACTCGTATTGCAACCTCAAATTCGTCTTTCCTTGCATACATTTTGTAAATAAAAAACTTCTTCTTCCTATAAATCAGCTCTACAAAAAACTTTTTTGTTTTTACTAAAAACAACTTGCATAAAGTTTGTAACCTTTCTAATACAAAACTATACAAAAACCAAGGAAAAAATTTAGACAATTTTCTATTTAAAATTCAATAAATTACAATTTGAGGTCAATTTAAATTTGAAACCATGCTTTGGTAATAATAACACCCACCAACACTCTTACAAAAGAAATGCTAACTTACAAAAGAAAACAAATACATGCACACCCATAAAAACATAAAGGCAAAAAAAACAACAACTATTACTAGTTAACAACTACAACAAAAACGATTAATTTGCTATACTAACTCGTAAAAAATAACGAAGAAGCAAGAGGAAGATAAAACCATAATCGTAAAAAAAGACAAGAAAAGGAAGAAAAAGAGTTACTTACAAAAATTAAAAAAAAAAACAGTTTTAAACCAAAAAAAGTTGTGTTTGGTTTGATAAACCCTTGCAAATTGTACTAAAAAAAAACGCCGGTTTTCAAACATGTTGTAAAGTAAGAAAAATGTTGATATAAAAAATTGTGTGAGTTTGAAAAAATCATGATTGTTATTGTTATTATGTAGAACATACTCTCTCGCTCTTCCTAAACTGTCATTACAATACATAAAGAAAATTTTCATCATGAAAATGTTACTTTATTAAATAGTATATACACTTCTAAACAACCCAACAAAATCTCAGTAATGAGTGCTCATTACTAATATCTATATAATAAGCAGTAGAATTATGGTCTGCTACATATAATCCAGTGTCAAAACCCAATATTTTTTTTCGACACGGTCGTTTTTGCAAGTATTCGCTACATGAGAAAAAGCACAAAATTTTTGCACCAGCTTACCCGCTGCATTACAAAAAATAAGTAGTTACCAAAATAAGTAGTTATACGTATGCCGATACGGAGTTAAAAAATAAGTGTTTTGAAATTGTTAGATAATAAGGCTTACTCATATACTTATTAGTAGTTAAAAAATAACTAGTTACAAATATCACATTATTTCTGTAATTAAATAAGTGGTCGCTCGTAAGCTTCTAAAACGACTTCGTCTAACAAAAATAACTATTACTGATGACGAATTATAAGTAGTAAAAAACTTTAATTTCATTATATAACCACTTATTTGGTAATAAAAGATTTTGCTGGGGTGTATATATTCGGATTTGCAATTTGCTTTTGTATGCCAAATACAACAAAAACTGAAGAAAATGTATTTTTTGAGGTTAACATGCCAACCGGCTCAAACAATAACTGCTAAAAGAGTTGCCAACTTATAAAAAATGTTATACAAACTAAACTCTTTGAAATTGAAATTTATATATTTATATGACAAAGAAAAGAAATCAAAGATTAATATTTACCAGTTTTGGCTTCATCTCGGTGATTTTGGAGGAGTCTCCATTACTCTTTCTAAATAAAGAAAGAATTAAGAATATCTCGTGTTTATTTGGAAAACACTTAAGAAAATCAAAATTTAATTTCCATAACAAAAAGAATTTGAAGACCCGTTAAATCTGTTTATGTTGCATTTACATCTGCACCCAAATCCCGAAATTTCCACTAAAATTGAGATTTCAGTGAAAATCTCATGTGAAATCCCGAGATTCCCCATATAAAAGAAATACCGTAAATTTGCGAGATTTCTGAGAAATCTCATGAAAATTTCACAAATGTGGAGGCTTTTGTAGAATACAACACTGCATTTCGCTTAATATGTAGAGTTTTTGCATGAAAAAGTGGCAACGATGGTCAAAAGCTGACTAAAGAAATAACCTAAAAATAACACAAAGTAATGAAATAAATTTTTTTTATAAATATAATAAATATAACTTTACACCCAATGGAAATGTACTAATGATTATAAGAAGTGTTGCGTGGTTCTAATTTTTGCTTCCCGCGAAGCATAACTATAAAGAAATCATTGGGAAGTGCATGTCTTCCTTCCAACAAAATATTGCAAAATCTGAAAAAAACGATCTTTACATAAAATAATATAAATTGTACTCCGCCAATGAATAAAATGGTTTCTAGACGGAGTTACCTACACTGCTGCACAGATTAAAACGAAAATGTTTGAAATACAGAGTAGAGTTATTTCAAAGTGGAAAAAATTTGTTCGTACAGTCAAAAAAATAAGTTAGTAGAAAAGTTAGTAAAACGTCTTGTATATCAAGTGTACTAGTTTTCAGCAATTTTTTGCTGATATTCCGTTTTCAGCAGAAGTTTTAGTTATATTATTTTAACACTAAACTAATTTTGAACTAATGTTTTACTAATTTATTTTGCTACAAAAATTTTGCTGATAACCGCATTTATAGCGTGGACGACAACCAGATAGACAAGATGTAGATGTCGCATCTTGTCTGGATGTATTACAGACAACGGAAATGATAAAAAGGAAAAACAACTCTACAAAATTTCTATATTTAAATTTTCAGCAAATAAATTCACTAAAACAAAATTTCGCTACAAATTTTTTGAGTTTTTTTCAGTCTACTAATATTCAGCAAAAAGTTTGGTGATTTTAGCAAGGATTTTTTCATTTGCAATCGACTAAGTGCTAGCAAAACTTTTGCTGAAGATAACTATTTTTTTGGTAAAAATCAGCTCGCTGATTTTCAGCAAACCTTTTGCTGAAATTACCAACTTTTTTGCAAGCACGCTCCTGACTAAAAATTTTCTGACACAGCAACATTTTTTGCTGACTTTACTGACTTTTTTTGAGTGTAGTAAGAGTGTTTCTAAGAAAATTATCGACTGTTTTTTAGTATTTATAAAGGATTATGTTGTTTTAGGGAATCAAAACAGCATTTCTGATAAGGATTGAAAATCCGGAACTGCAGTAAAATAAAAATAATCAGAGAAGTTATGATTTCAAAAAAAAAATATGCTTTCTTCTTTTCTACTACCGCCAATCATAAAAAATTTATTTATTTTCGTCAATCGTCAATCCAAAAAAGCCTTATACTTAAATGAAAGAATGGAAAAGTTTACTTATTCTAATTTCATATTTTTATGTGAAAACTAGCGGGCGAAGCCCGGTACGTTATTATCGTGCCTTAAAATTTATTTAAATTCAATTTATTTGGAGTTAGACCTGGCAATTCAAGTAAATACAAAAATTCTCTTGGGAAGTTAACTGCTTCGGTTTCTTCCACCACTTTATCAATAGAAAGCTTCCCGTACAATTGCCTTTCATTTTCCAATTTTAGTGTTCCCATTTCACTCGTTCCCCGTTCCATTCTAGTTCATTACCATTGTCTAGTTCTTCGTTGTCAATCGTTCCCCGTTCCATTTCATTTCCCAGTTTCAGTTTTCCAATTATACCCAGCAAAAAACATTAGAAGTAATGCTTTAAAAACTACTTTTTCACTACTTAACAAGTATCCGTTAGTGTATTTTTACTGCTTTTTTAGAAGTAATTCTAAACAACTTAAAAAATTCACTTCTTTCATTACTTCCAAAGAATCCATTAGTATATTTTTACAGCGGTTTTAGAATTACTTCTGAACAACTTCCAAAAAATCACTTGAGTATTGCTTCTAAAGCACAATTGCTCTAAAAGTGATCATAAAAAGTGATTTTGGTATCATTTGGTATTTCCAAACGGATGATCGCGGTTTCGATTCCAGGCGGGACCAATATTTTTTTAATTTTTTTTTATTTTATTAATTCTTTTTTAATATTTATAATTAATTTGTTTAAATTCAATATTTGTTTATTTTTCAATTTTTAAAATATATATATATATATAAAAATTATGAGTAATAGCTTTTTATCGAATTGGAGTGTACCTTTTACACCTGTTTAATAAGTACTTTTATTGAAGAAAATAAAGCACAATATCTCGCAATGACAAAGTGGTGTTTTTATACCAGTCAACTTTCATATCAAA
Source organism: Leucophora obtusa (assembly GCA_949987735.1). Classification (NCBI taxonomy): domain Eukaryota; kingdom Metazoa; phylum Arthropoda; class Insecta; order Diptera; family Anthomyiidae; genus Leucophora; species Leucophora obtusa. Next base: position 4,791,994 of record OX465297.1, read on the forward strand.
GAATAGCTCAGCGGCAGAGCTTTGAAGAATTAATTCCTTAATTCAATTTTTCAATTCTGAATTAAAAATTCGATGAATTAATTCACTAAGCACCATATATTGAATGGAATTAATTCATATTTGCTTTCGTTGGATTTATTTTGTTACGAATTAATTCAATTGCAATAGTTCTTTTTATTCAATCAAATGAATTAATTCACCGGTGAACGCGTTCAATTTTATAAATCGAACGGAAAAAAGTGAATTAATTCCTTACTGAATTAATTCACCAATGAATTCATTCAATTTCATTTTCATTCAGTGAATTAAAAAAAAATAAAATTACATTCAGTGAATTAAAAAAAAAATAATAAGTTCACTGAATTGAAAAAATAAAATAAGTTCACTGAATTAAAAAAAAATAAAATAAGTTCACTGAATTCAAAGCCTGTTTTCTGCCGTTCAGTAGAAGAAAACAATAATGTACAAATAAAAGTTTTAAATAAGCAATTTTACAGCGTGTGCTAGTAACAAATTAGAAACCGGATGCTGTTTATCAACCTACATGATTCAAAAATAAAGCCTTTTACTATTAAAAATAAAAACTTTACAGATATAGATAAATTTGGAAAAAATATAACTTATAATTTTTCAAACTAGTTATATGGTAATTCAGTAAGGAATTAATTCACTTTTTTTCCGTTCGATTTATAAAATTGAACGCGTTCACCGGTGAATTAATTCATTTGATATAATAAAAAGAACTATTGCAATTGAATTAATTCTTTGAATTTGTTGTTTGATGAACGCATTCAGTTGAATGAATTCAGTGAATTACTTAAGAAAAGGAATTCATTCAATTCTAGAGAAAATTGAATTCGATGGGTAGTGAATTCATTCAAAAAGGAATTAATTCTTCAAAGCTCTGCTCAGCGGTAGAGAGCTAGACTAGCAATCATGAGGTCGCAAGTTCGATACCCGATGGCGGCAATAAAAAGACTTTTGTAAAATAAAAAAAATATAATTTTTTTGTAAACAATTTTTTTAAACTTTTAATTCTTCCTTTGCACTCTTTCAAAAAGTACTGAAAAAATGTTGAAGTTGGAGTACTCCTCTCCTATGACAACTCAATGTTAAAATCATTAGTGTTTATGTTAAAAAAGAAGTACATCTAGATCATCAATTACACTGCTTTTTCACTGCTTCGGCATTTCTTTTTTTGCTGGGTACCTGCTCTTTAAATTTTTGGTTTCTAACCAGAGGGAAAGCTTCCCTCATTTGTACCCCAATTTTTAACACATTCGCGCCGAATATTTTTTCCCGAGTTTTCTAATTTTTCGGGACACTTTTCTAATTTTTCGGGACACTTTTCTAATTTTTCCTTATTTTCTATATTTTCTATATTTTCATTACAAAAAAACAAAGAAGAAATAAGCCAAATCGGTCCAGTCGTTAGTAGTCGACTTATATCAAATTTCACATATTTTGACAAAAATTTGCGTGGTCTGGTAAATTTGTACGTGACATTACCCGAGGATTAGAATCTATTTCTACACTCATAAAAAAAGTCCGTAGAAATAGGTCAAAACTGTGCTGGCGCAAATACATGTACTATTTCCAGTTATTTTAGCAGAATTTTTACCTATTTGTACGGACTTTTTTAGAGAAAATAACAGAAAAATTAGTTCAGTTTAATCAGAACACGTTTAACAGACTTTTATACTAACTTTTTTTATGAGTGTACCAATTTAATTTTTTTTATAGAGCGAATAAAGGTAAATATGAATTTGCGTATAAATGGGCGTGGACAAATTTTCTTTCCCTAAAATCCTTATTCGGACTATTAATAACTTTAAAAAAATATAAATAAATTGATTACTTAAATAAGAATTTTAGTTATAGCGGAAAAAGTGGGCTTGGTTTAATTTTCTTTCCCTAAAACCTTTGTTCGGAATATTACAAACATTAAAAAAAAAATACCCAAACCGGAATATCATTTCAGTTTTATTTATATAGAAGATAGATAGATGCGTCTCAACAATTAGTCCTTTATTACTAGCTTCTTTTAATAGTTTAATGTAAAATGTAAAACTGATCTTGCTTCAAAATTTATTAAGAATATTTTTTTTTTTGCATTATTTTGAGAATCCTGAACTCTGTGGTAAGAGGATCCGGTTAACTTAACTATTTGAGGGATTTTTTGAAATTGTTCTGACTTTCCACAGCTTTCACTCGGTCTAAAATACTTAAAACTTTTCAAGTAGTAAATTATTTTAATTAGTAAATTAGCATTTATGGTAATTTTGGAAATTTTTTATGGGTTAAACTTCAAAAATCATGCTATTTTTCAGAGATAGCATGTTAGCACTTAAACTGTGAATTCCTTCATTGATTTAGTAGAATTCAAAATTATTAATGAGTTTAATAATGAGACCCTAGAATTCTCTCGATTTTTTTTTTAATCTTTTTGTTTTTTAATGAAATTTCATTTTGTTTAACAATAGACTATAAAAATTTTTTAATTTTTTATACACGAAATGTTTTTAAATCGTCAATCGTCATTTCATCAAATTTAACTCTAAAAATTGTCAAAATGAAAACAAATCACCAAAGTTGGCAGCGCTGTTCACTAGGTATAAATGGGGTAGTATTTGAGAGTTAGATTTTAGTCGTAAAATGAATAAACCCCCTTATCAATTATTTGTTGCAAATATAACGGTTTTTGGGGAATGAATGTTGGTAACTCTAAACACAACAGACATAATGTTATACACCAACAGACAATGAATAAAACACTAGAGAAAAAATAGCAAAATGTACAAATATTACTTAGAATACATATATATATAGACATGTTGTAATAGTTGAATAAGAAATAACAACAACAACAACATTATAAGACTTGATCCTACACTCAAAGTAATTTGTGTGTTATTAAACAGAAATAGCTATTCAAGATATTCTAGCTAAAATAAAGGTCCCTTAAAGGTATCCTGATAAAACACTATGTGTCCTTGGTTTAAGGCAAGGACTAATTATAAAATTCAATCTAGCATTACGAAATTTTAATTTAGACACATTATCGCATACGAAAAATGTATTCCAAGAAGATTTAAGTAATTTTGTTTTCTATCGGAATTGCTTCAGTTATGATAATAAAATGTACATTTGACGAATTTATGGTAAATTACATGATAGCTGCCCAGAAGCATCTTTAACCGTTAGAGGGTTGTTTAAATCTTCATAAAATTTAACAGAATTTTATTAAATTTTTAACTGAAAGCTTGTTAGTTTTAATTAATTTTATGCCGAAATTATAAGTATTTTAAAGGAACTAAATGTGCTAAAATCCCTAAACTTGTTTAACAAATTGTAAAGATTAATTTGCTGTAGGCTTGTCTCTATTTCATTCTTGAATAAGAAATTTGTCAGGAGACGACGCGTCGTGACGTTTATAGAAACTCTAGAAATGTTTATTAAATTAGAAACTCAAAGGAAATCGTCTCTCAAAAGAGTAGTATTTCGGAATGTGACAAAGCAAATTGTGGTAATTTTTTTATTGTTGTTTTTGTTTTGTCTGTGATAATTGAAATTTTCAATAACTTTCCTAGACAAGAACAAGAAATTCTAATTGAGTTTGTAATATAACCTAACAAATATTTTTAGAAATTCTAAAAACATCGTCCCCTGTTGATTTCCTTAGGCAAGAATGAAATACGGATAGGAACAAGCCTACAACAAATTATTTTTAAAGTTTTATGGTTTTAACACATTTAATTCCTTTAATGCATTTATTGTTTATCTCGATAAAGATAAAATCAAAATATGTATGTATTTTTTCTAAAACTTTTTTGGTCTCTATCTCTATTTAGGAAATTTATTATAACTTTGCACAACCCTGTAATGTAATTTAAAAGATGCAAATCTTTTTGTGTGAATGAATGAATATGATTTATTTAAAAAATCGACAATTACAATTTACAAAGCAAAGAAATTTTTTCTTTCTTTTTGTATAGGGTAAACAATGAATAAATAAATAAATAAATAAATAAATAACATAAATTACATATGAATTATTTTGAGTGTGTTGGCAGTATGTACTTTTATTTAAACAGCAAAAATAACAACAATGGGTTTTATTATATATTCAAAAAGGGGGGATGTTTGTAGTAAAAATTATGACAAACAAAAAACATTAAAAAAAGGGAAACTAGGGAAACTAGTTAAAACCAAAATATACAGAAAATCGTCAACAAAAAATGAAAAGCTTCAATTAATAGTGGTAACAAATTTGTTTTGGTAAAAACATGAGTAATTTGTGGGTGGCTTACGTAATTTGTTTAAGAGTTTAATATTTCTAATGCAAAATGCATTTAAATTTAATTTACATTTTGAGCATTAATTAACAGTTAATGGCTTCAACTGCAGTTTACTTAAATAGACACATACACATACACACTCTAAAAAAAAATCACTTTGCTTAAATTGTATAGCCTACTTTAGGGCGTTCTCTTAAAAAATCACTTTAAAATTGTATTTCTTTTAAATGTTTACCTATGAAAGACTAAATTTTAAAGTTTGCTTTTTTTGTTTTAAAATTTTAAACAATTTTCATAATTTTTTTTTTTTATATTAATTAGGTCTTTATGTATAACTATTTATACATATATTTTGTGTTCAAAACTTGACTTTTTCTATACTCCCGCTAGAACAATCACTTTTGTTCATTTCCCAAACAAATTGTAGACCATAACGTACGACATTTAAACACGAACTGGTCTTTGCTCTAGGCAACTTTTATTGAAACTTAACAATACATTCGTTTCATATCATTATTATATTATGTTACGACATGTTGGATGTTGTAAGAGTAGAATTGAAATTACATTGTTTGGAATGATGAATCTATTTTGAGAGGTAGCATATAAAATAAAATCATTTATATGTTTGAACTAAAGAGTACTTTGAAAACTGTAATATACTTAAGAATAAATTGATCTATTTTCTTTGTTTGAAATACAGGACGTTTCATAGCTATAATGCCAATTTTGTTTTCCAATTATGTCTTCACTGAACCAAACCCTTAAGTGTCTTCGTCAGATTACTTCACCGTAATGTTGCCCAGCAAAACCATTTATTACAAAATAATGTATAAAGTAATGTATAGCCATAGGGGTCAATGCATTATTTTACACCTTACTTTTGCATTATATTATATCTTTTTGTATAAAATTATATAAAATGGTATAAAACAAAGTCCAAAATTTCGTTATTTTGAATATGAAAAATGGTGTTATTTCGCAGAATTTTTACGGTAAATCAATCAAATCTACAATAATAGAAATAAAATTTGTTGATTTTAAAACATTTTTTGTTAAATTTAACAAACCTGAATTTAAGTGAAAAATTAGGGATAGTCGAAATGTTCGTAAATTTTGCTCTATCTCTCTTAGTTTTCGAGATATGGGCCATTTTAATCGGGAGGGAAAGAAATAGCGCCATCTATCGTGTAATAACAGAAACATGAAAATATTTTAACAATAAATTGTGTTAAATTTAACGAATGGGTTTTTAAAAATAAGTTATAATTAATTTTGAAAATTAACACTCAAAATTAGTTAAAGTACTGAGAATTTTTAGTATTGTGTTAAATGAAGGTAATTAATATCATTGTTTAAATCAGTGTTTCAACTAAAATTTTTTTAAAAAATAAGTCAAATCGATTTGAAATTCGTTTGACAGATTTTTTACTGACGTATTCAGAGACTATTAATTATAGAGATAGCAAATCAAAACTTACACTACCAACCGATAGAGGGCGCTGTAATTTAGTATTACCTGAGCAACTATTTAGTATCAGTTTAGTATCAGCTGAGCCTATATTTAAAAACTCAAAAACTAAAAATAAGGAAAAAACGAGTAAAAATTTTAAAGTCGGGCATGCCAACTATACAATACCCTACACCAGTCTGGTTAAAAGCCAACTAATGTTTGGATCTGAAATTCGAATAGGTTAAAATGGGACTTGTGTCAAAATTTTCTATAAAATAATAAAAGAAGAGAAAATCGTAAATATAGCCGAATTGGGCGAAAGGTCCAAATATGGACCGATTCTATCTAGAATCTATCGGCTTTGTTCTCGGGACCATGTGAGACAGGGAACCAAATTTCATAAAAATATCTTAATATTTGCGACCTGCAGCGTGTAAATAATATAATTTTGGGGGGACCCTTATATGGGCACTAGGTCTAAACATGGACCGATTTTAACCAAAATCAGTAGGCTTCGTCCTTGGGCCAACATAAGTCGGTGTACCAAGTTTCATCAAAATATCTTAATATTTGCGACCTGTAGAGTGCGCACAAGAATGCATGGACAGACAGACGGACAGACGGACATCGTTAAATCGAAATAAAAAAATTCTGAGCCGATCGGTATTCTATAAGGTGGGTCTAGGACCAATGTTTTTTGGTGTTACAAACATCAGCACAAACTTATAATACCCTGACCATGTAGTGGTGTAGGGTATAACAAGCGCGAAATATATTTAAATAATAAAATTTGAGATATCCGTCTGTTTTTTTTTTTGCTTTGTTGTTTGTTATTATTTAAATTTAAATGAAAATAGAAAATTGTCAATTTTTAGAACAAAGTGCCATCTAGTGATAACGATGTTTTTATAACTTACTTTTTTGGTGATGCCTGGAAATAACACTCGGCTGATTTACAGAATTCAGTTTTTCATACAATTTTATATGAAAAACTGCGAACAAAGTAACGCGGAGAGCCACTACCCAGGAAAATTTTCTGTTCCAAAGAATCGGTTGTAGAATAGCTGCTTTTCATTCACAACCCCTTCTACTGTCGATTCTAACACCGATTATATTTGTTTGAAATTGTCCCAAAAGCAACCCCTTCTATAACTCCAAATTGGAAACGGTTGCCCTAGAATCAGTTCAAACAAAAAGAATCGGTGTTAGAATCGACAGTAGAAGGGGTTGTGAATGAAAAGTAGCTATTGTACAACCGATTTTTTGGAACAGAAAATTTTCCTGGGTTTTTTTTAAACTTTTTTGTTTGTTTTTATTTAAATTTTGAATAAAAATGAAAAGTGTCAGATGTCATATATTTTAAGCAGTTTATTTAGTTTTAGAAAGGAATTGTTCTAATATTTATTATGCTATGAAGTGATCAGTGCAACATTTCATTTTACTTAAAATGGAACATTTAATTTTGCATAAATTTTTTGCAATAGCTTTCGGCAACTGTCAACATACTTAAATTAATATACTTTTGCTTTAAATTCTGTAGATTATTTTAAAATTCAAAAAACTTGTAACAGCAAAAAGTTGTGCAATGCATAATTATTCAGATTATTGTGTATTCCAACTGGAAATGCAAATTAACACACTCATCTCTTCATTCCTGTTTTTTTCTTTTCTTTTTTATTTTAACAATGTGTAAAGCCATTATTATGAACCAAGTGCACTTCCTGTACCTATTTGAAGTTTATGTAAAAACGGAAAAAAGCAACAGAAACACAAAAAAAGTCATCTAAAGCAGGGATAGTTAAACTTTTAATAATGTGGGCTTTCAATTAAAAAAAAAAAAGAAAAAAAGAGATATTCAATGAATGAAATATCAGGTTTTTAGATAAACGGAAGTGTTCTGAAAACGAAATCCGCATAATTTTATTAGAAAATGAGTAATTTTATGTGCATTAATTTTTCAGAGCACCCCCGAAAATCTGTGTTCGTAATAAATACCTCATTGTTGAGAACCGTTAAAGAATTTTGAAAGTAATTTTTTTTTCCAAAAACTTTACGATTTTTATTAAAGCTGACTTCACAATCATGGAGTGCTCCTCTCTGTAGATTATAGCTTGCTCCTTTCTTCTTCATGCTTACAAATTGTTAATATCATGCTATCTCTTTTTTAGTAAACTGCAGAGTGAAATGCTCCATCATTGTGAACTTAGCTTAACCCATAGAAATTTAATTTTAAAATCAATATTTTAAGAATTCACTTTATTTAAAGAATGTCATCTTTAAGAATCCCTGATCTTTAACATATAAAAATTTTATAGAATGGAATATATTTATTTAGTCCTTTAGGATTCATCTCTATATTTATGTGCATCATCAGTAAGCAACATTTATGTTTAGTCATGATAAACCCCCTTTTTTCAATACAAATTTTTTAAGCACACACATGAATTTATGCTTTAACAATTTTATATAAAAGAAATTCTGAAAACGATTTATAAATACAAAACAGAAAAATAGCGCATTTAACAAACAATGGCGTCTAAATTTGAGTATGTAGTAAATATGTGCATTTGCATTTATAATACATACATATTCATAAACATCATTTGTGTGTGTATGTAAATGCATACATGTAGGAAGAGTATTTAAAGGTCCTTATGGTCTAGTACTTCCGAAGTCATTAATCACAGTTTAACGATCAAACATGTTTATAAAATTGCAAACAAAATAATTTTCATCTTCTTAAGTTTAAAGAATAAATGCATCATCATAACAAAAAAAAAAATCTTAAATTTTATTAAATAATCCATTCAAAATATTTTCAATTTCATGCCTTTCACAACCAATCAGTAACTAGTTACTATATAATTGTAGTTTAATCAATTTCCAATGTTTTTAAACTTTGTGCTAAATTTTGATTTTTTTCAAGTATTTCTTTAGTTTGTAAAGGTTTCTTGGTTTTATCCATTTTCCATTTATTGGGATCCATCAAATATTCTCTGCAAAGAAAGAAACAATTAAATTAAAAAGAAGTTCTTATCAAGACATATAATGGTTCGAAAACTAAACAATTGGGGAATGCAAAATTTCGTACTTTTTGATTTCCCGGGAAAGCGAGAAATTTATCTTGAATTCCCGGGATCCCGGGATCCCGCAAGGGACATAAAGTAGGAAATATTTTATAGTATTTTAAAATTTTTTATTAATAAAATGTCTTAATGACCTCAAATTTTCATGATCATAAAAAGCTCAGGTAGTTTTTCTTGGAATTTTCGTAGTGGGAAAGAATTAATTTTATATTGGAAATTATATAAGTCTAATTATATTTATATGTATTTTTAAAAACTAAATAAACTAAAACTAATTTTTAGATTAAAACACTTATCCGTAAAAAAATAAATAAACAAATTAATATAGAAAATAATTTTAGAAAATTGTAAAAAAATTTTAAAATGATGGGAACAAATTTTGAAAATTTTTAAAAATCAATTGACAAATTTGTCTTTAAATCTGTACAGAATAAGTGCGATTCAAAATTGTTTTAACAAACACTATTTAGTTGAGTGGTTTTCTTAAAAAATATATTTAAAAAAAAGGAACTTAAAAAGTTCGATCAAGTACACAAATTAATCAGTGTGTTCGATTACTCGAAAATCTTACTACTTTTACTACAATTTTGTAAGTAAATGAGCAAGCCTAAAGTAAGATTTTTACTATTTTCAAAACGTTGGAAAATTTTGCATAAGTAAATTTGAAATGATTAACTTTGTTATTTGAAACTGTTTTTTTTTGAAATCCCGGGATTTCCGGTACAAATTCCCGGGAATGCGGGAACTGAAAAATGCCTAATTTCCCGGGGATCCCGGGAGGGGAAATCTCGGGATGCATCCTATAAACAATACAATACCGTTATCGATAACAAAACCGGAATTTCAAGTTATTTCCGTATTTAGCTGGGTTTTTGCGGAAAGCTATCAACGTTGGCTCATGTCATTATCATATAAATTTGATATTAGCCAACGTTTAGTGTTAACTCTTAAAGTTACTTAATAATGTCAAATGTATATGGGAATGACGTAACCCAACGTTGATAGATTGCCGCACAAACACAGCTTTTTTATTCAAAACTTTAAATTAATTTTGGATACCGATGCAGTATAAAATTAACCTTATTTTTGTCTACCTTGCTGAAAACAAAACTGATATAAAAATTTAAAAACCCCAACGTCTTCATATTTAACCGCTTTTATTTCCTTGTTTTACTGGTGCAATTTTGAATCATCCGTGAATCACCGTTATAAAACTGCTAAAATATCGAAACAGTAATTTATAACAAAAAAGGTTCCAATTATTATTTATATATAGTCATATCGAAACCACCGGTTTTCAATGGTTAATATCCCAAGTAAAAAAAAATGATATGGAGCCATATGAAGTTATATTTAATTATATATAATATTTTATGTAACTAGATATAATTATATCCGAAAAATGAGAACGTCTTATTGTATCATATTGTATCGAATTGTATACAATTGTATATAATTTCGTACAATTTGATACAATTTTATGCAATTCGATACAATTGTATCCGAATTTTGTCCTCATCCAATTACATCAAATTATATCTTTTTGTATAAAATTATATAAAATGTTATAAAAGTGGACATGGTTTGATACAATTATATCTAAATATTGACCTTATATTTTTTATCATATTATATATGACCATATCTAACAATATAAAAAATTATTTTTTTAAATAAAAAAATATATACAATATCTGGAGATCAGACCTGAGGGATTTCAGTTACAATTATTGTAATTTGTAATTGAAAATTTTCAATTACAATTACAAATAAATGTAATTGAAATTAAAAAAAAAATCAATTACATTTCATGTAACTGTAATTGAAAATTTTCAATTACAAATTACAAGTAATTTGATTATGATTTTCTGTTATTTGAAAGCATTGTGGAGAAATTTTCATACTGCTAAATTGTTTGTTGAGCGGATTTAATTCGATTTTCAGTGTCAAATTTAAGGAAAACTCCGTAGTTTAGCTGTAAAGCTAACTGTTCGGCCGCCGCACTTTTATCAATTTGGCCGAACTTTCGGTGGCCGAACAGTGAATTTGTTGCTTAACTTCGGAATTTTCCTTAAGTTTGACCCTCAAAATGCATTCTAATCGGACCAACAAATATTGTTTCATAAGCAAAATTTGTCCATAAGGCTTGAAAATACCAAATACCGACAAAATATATTTTCCAGCTGAACTGTTCCGTCGGACACTAAAAACTAGTTCAAAGTCATTGTTAACATGGAACCACATATAATATAATACGGTTTTATATGGACCTTGTATATTTTTATATAAAATCACTTTGAAAAAATTGCTTATGTGGGATGATATATAATTACAGATGATTTTATAAAGAACGTTACATTGTTATATATTAAAGAAATCATGAAATATTGTATGTATGGAACCATATTGTATATTGTATATATGGGTTCATTTTCGTCAATATATAATCATAACTAACACAAATTATAAAATATTTCTTATATGGCTCCACATATAGTTTTATATTATTATGTATAGCGCCATACTAAATTATATATAAACGCATATGTAATTATATCTTTTATATGTTAATTTATGTACTTATATATAGCACATACAATTATATGTAGGCCAGTATGTAATAATATAAAATAACATATGTCTCCATATTAAAACCTTTGAGGAAAAAATATCTAATATATGACTATATAAAAGTATATATGCTTGAATTTAAAAGCATATGTGGCCATATGTAACTATAAGTTAATATATGCAATTAGATAAAATAATATATGATTATATCAGAACTTTTTTACTCGGGATTTTACGATCTATGTACTCTAGGGCGGGTCGATTTAATAATCGCCCATGGCTCAGTGAAAATCGTATTCTAGGGATCAAAATAAGAAACTTTGCCGAAGGAACCATACCTCTAAAACGAATTCTACTACCCCCAACTGTTGACTTTTGTCCCGTAGGGTCAAGTTTTGAAAAATCCCACTTTGACCCATTTAGAGTGCCCCAATCGAGTCCAAATGTATGACCGACCCCCACTAACTTTGGAGAGCCGATCCACCCATGCCAGTGGCACACCCCCTGGAACTCCCCTGGGGGGTTCCAGGGGGTGTACCACTGGCATGGGTGGATCGGCCCTCCAAAGTTAGTGGGGGTCGGTCATACATTTGGACTCGATTGGGGCACTCTAAATGGGTCAAAGTGGGATTTTTCAAAACTTGACCCTACGGGACAAAAGTCAACAGTTAGGGGTAGTAGAATTCGTTTTAGAGGTATGGTTCCTTCGGCAAAGTTTCTTATTTTGATCCCTAGAATACGATTTTCCCTGAGCCATGGGCGATTTTTTTGCCTCCCCACAAATCGACCCAGCCTAATGTACTCGTATTAAAAATTATTTTTTATTGCCTAAATTAGAATGACCCTAGTAAAAATGATTTTTATATATTCATATATGATTTTTATACAATCATTTATGGTTTTATACAATTATAACTTGTCGAGTATTGTGAAACATATATTTTTATATGATTATATCAAAAGATATTTAATTATATAAAATTATATTAACCAGGTCCACCATTTTTCGGATCAAATAATATATTTTTTATATAATTATATTAACCCATACATGATTTGATCCGGAAAATGGTGGATCTGGTTAATATAATTTTATATAATTAAATATCTTTTGATATAATCATATAAAAATATATGTTTCACAATACTCGACAAGTTATAATTGTATAAAATCATAAATGATTATATAAAAATCATATCTGATTATATAAAAATCATTTTTACTAGGGGAGTCAAGCAAAGCGATATATAATAACTTGAAGCTAATATTATTTTCACGAAACTTAATTATTCTAGATTGCAAAACTGTTAAGGGCGGATTATGGGACCGTAAACGTAAATGCGATGTACTGTAACGTGCCGTAGCTAAAAAGTACACTTATAGAATACCGTAAACGACATTACAGTTAGCATCTATTTCATATGGCTTTTTATTTTATTCTAAGTTTTTCCATTTATTTGTTAATTTTTATTTCATATTTTTTGTTTGAATCTATTTTCTCTATTCATTTTATACGAATGATTTTCAGCTGTTTCGGTGACGAATAGAAAATTCTGATTTCAACAGAATGATCCGGCAAGTACGTTTACATTTGTAAACACTTCTTCTTGTGGTTTCGAAACAGCTGATTCGTTATAGCTACGTTTACGGTTGGGTAACTCAGCCTTTAGTTTTTGTTTTCATCGCACTCCTGTAGGTAATTCCTGTATTTTTTGCATCGAGAAAATTTACGCATGAAATGTGTGAATTGAAACAAAAACGATGGCAATTGCTACAAAATGTCATTTTTCTCACACAACCGTTTCTACAACTTTTTTGTGTGAAAACTTTCTGTCACGTAAGGTTTTTTCCCACCATTGCTGAAAAAATGTGAGGAAAATGTTTCTGTAAGTATATTATTCGAAAAGTTTTTCATTTCAGAGATTAATCAGAGCTGGGTCTACAACGACAACGGCATGTGCTTTTTCATATATTTTGTATGGGAAGCAAAATGTCGCCATTTCGTCCGGCGATTTGTCGTCGGAATAGAATCTATTATATTTTCGTGACGACACACTAATACACACTTAAAATATTTGTCAAATTGTTGCCATATTTTTAATTAATTAAAGATTGCCATTAGAACAGAGTTGTTAGAAATTCGTATTAGAGCTGCAAAAATTCGTACTTTGTTGACAAAAAATTTATTTTTTTGACAGAAGAAATATAATTGAAATTTAAAATATATAATTTACGGCAAAAAAGCAAAATTAAATACAATAAAATATAAAACAACAAGAGTTAGTGAAAGACCAATTGTATTGGTGAAGAATTGTGGTGAAACAAATACAACCATATTCTTGTTTTGCTTTCCTTTTTTTTATCTAAACGTCAACAAATGTCGACGGTCGATTGTCGCTAAATTTATATTAATCGTGACGACTTTTGCTGTCGTCGGTCGACAATCTACCCAGTTGTGATTAACCTCTCATGTATCACTACCCTACGGGAAATTTTAACAAACTGTCACCGAACTGGCCCCTTTATATGGAATAGACTGGTCACTTTTACATGGCGTTGTCATAGGAGGGGGAAATTGACCTCTTGTGACATGTCACAAGACAAATTCCAGGACAGGTCCCTGAACTTTGTTTTTTATGAGAGTTCAGTAACCTGTCCTGGGATTTGTCTTGTGGCATGTCACAAGCGGTCAATTTCCCGCTCCTATGACAACGCCATGTAAAAGTGACCAGTATATTCCATATAAAGGGGCTAGTTCGGTGACAGTTTGTTAAAATTGCCCGTAGGGTATTTAGTTAAAACGGTGCGAGAATTGTTGATTTTAGTAGAGTTAGGCTCAGGTACAGTTTTCAGGATGTGGATTATCATTAAACTTAGTTTAACGAAATTTGTAGCGGGAATATTTTTTTTAAAATCTGTTTTATTTTCTTTCAATGAAGAAATTAATTATAAACAAGAAAACGTTTTTCCGGTAAATTTTTGTTAATAAACTTGGAAATGGCTGACAAAATCCGTCTTCCGTTTATCTAAACCAAGTTTAACTGACATCCCAAGAACTCGCCCTGTACTTAAAAAACGAACTCGATAAGACGAATTCTTGTTAAAAAGGAGCTAATTTGAAAGTCCCGACGTTTTGGCAACAATTTCAATACAGTACTACATTTATACCTGCTCAAAAGCTATCTGGTTTTAGGCTCTTTTTTTTTGACAAGTTAAAAACTATAACTTGTCAAAACGCATACAAAAAAACAAGCAAAAACTAGTTTTGTACAAAAACTAAGTGGTTTTTGCTCAAGTATAAATGTAGTATAAGCAACATTTGTTAACACGAACTTGCTTAAGGCAATTTTTCCAAAACTTGGCAATTTTTTTTTGTAATTTTCTTTTGTAGAAATTTACAATTTTTGAAATTTAATAAATTATATGAAAAATAAAATTGCTTTTACCCCCGTGGTCGTACAAACACCGATGACGCCGAACGCTCTGGTCACTCAAAAGAGGTGGTGATACCGAAAGTTCACTAAATCGTTTTGGCAGACCGTAAAGTGAAGTTGCAGGAGATAGCTGATACATTAAAGATATCGAAGGAACGTGTCGGCTTTATTTTGCATGAACATTTGTCCATAAGAAAGATGTTTTCGAAATGGGTGCCGCGTTTGCTCACAGTGCACCAAAAACAACAACGTGTCGAGGATTCTGAGAGCTGTTTGGAGCTGTTTCGGCAAGATAGAAAGGACATTTGCGTCGGTATGTAACAATGAAAGAAACTTGGATCTGTCATTGTTCGAATCGACAGTCAGCTGGGTGGACAGCAACCTGCGAACCTCGCCTGAAGAAGCCAAAGACGTAGCAGTCAGTTGGTAAAGTTATGGCATCAGATTTTGGGATGAAGCTGGAATTTTGTACATTGATTACCTTGAAAAAGGCCAGACCATCAATAGCAATTGCTACATGGCCCAACTGGTGCGTTTGAAGTAGGAAATCGAAAAAAACTGCCCCATATGAAGAAGAAAAAGTGCTCTTTCACCAAGACAATGCGCCGTGTCCCAAGTCGTTGGCTACCATGGCCATATTGCACGAATTACACTTTCAGTTGCTTCCGCACCAACCGTATTCACCAGATTTCGCTCCCAGCGATTTTTACCTCTTTTCAGGCTTTAACAAAATGCTCGCTGGAAAGAGATTGAGTTCCAGAGCTTTGAAGAATTAATTCCTTAATTCAATTTTTCAATTCTGAATTAAAAATTCGATGAATTAATTCACTAAGCACCATATATTGAATGGAATTAATTCATATTTGCTTTCGTTCGATTTATTTTGTTACGAATTAATTCAATTGCAATAGTTCTTTTTATTAAATCAAATGAATTAATTCACCGGTGAACGCGTTCAATTTTATAAATCGAACGGAAAAAAAGTGAATTAATAACTATATAAGTAGTTTGAAAAATTAATAGTTATATTTTTTTTTTCCAAATTTATCTATATCTGTAAAGTTTTTATTTTTAATAGTAAAAGGCTTTATTTTTAAATCATGTAGGTTGATAAACAGCATCCGGTTTCTAATTTGTTACTAGCACACGCTGTAAAATTGCTTATTTAAAACTTTTATTTGTACATTATGGTTTTCTTCTACTGAACGGCAGAAAACAGGCTTTGAATTCAGTGAACTTATTCTATTTTTTTTTTAATTCAGTGAACTTATTTTATTTTTTTTTTTCAATTCACTGAATTTAATTTTATTTTTTTTTAATTCACTGAATGAAAATGAAATTGAATGAATTCAGTGGTGAATTAATTCAGTAAGGAATTAATTCATTTTTTTTTTGTTCGATTTATAAAATTGAACGCGTTCAGCGGTGAATTAATTCATTTGATTTAATAAAAAGAACTATTGCAATTGAATTAATTCTTTGAATTTATTGTTTGATGAACGCATTCAGTTGAATGAATTCAGTGAATTACTTAAGAAAAGGAATTCATTCAATTCTAGAGAAAATTGAATTCGATTGGTAGTGAATTCATTCAAAAATGAATTAATTCTTCAAAGCTCTGTTTGGTTCGAATAAAGAGGTCATTGTCGAAACAGAGGCCTATTTTGAGGCCAAAGATAAATCATATAAAAAAGGAATCGAAATGTTTGAAAGGCAGCTTTAGTAGTAAAATAGATTAGTAAAACATTAGTTCAAAATTAGTTTAGTGCTAAAAAATATTACTAAAAGTTTTGCTAAAAACTACTTCTTGATATACAAGAAGTTTTACTAATTTTTCTACTAACGTTTTTTGAGTTTGCCCGTTGTAATAATTTATTTTTAATAACAAAAACTTTGCACATATTTTTACCTTTTCTCTTCTAACTTTTTCAGCCAATATGACTTTAAATCCGTTAGACTACCGGCCTTGCCACCGTATTCTTCCGGTAACATTTCAAGTGGAAAGAATTCATAAGGAGTATCAGCATTAGGCTTATGAAACTGTATCTAGAATATATCAACATCAAACAGAATTTAGTAGTAATCCAAAGAAGATATTCTTCTACCTCTGCCCCCCCCCCCCCCCCCCGCCTTACCAATTTAAAAACTTCACTTTTTATAAACGGTTTAATAACCGTTAAGACTTTATCCAAATATGAAGGACTATTTAAAACATGTATCTGTTTTATGCGCACTGGATGTGCCTCCTGGATAAATTTCATATAAACACGCAGCGACGATAAGACGGTCTTTTTCAAATGCCTTAATGTATAGCCGGACATATCAAATATGGGTATTTCACCATCAACATCCTCATCATCAATGGCAAAACGACAATCAGCCATCATAAAGAATACTTTGATAGAGTCCGTAAAGTTGAACTAGGTTAACAAACAAAAACAACAGTTACATACAAAAACAAATTTTACAATATTGTTTATGCAAAAAAAACTTGAACTACAACAACTTACCTTGTCTGCATCATGGTCAATTAAACGATACAGAAGTAGTTTATAATTATCTGGGGTTTTTCCAGGCAGTGGTATTAAATCGCTAAAAAAATATTTAGTATAACAAGAATTTTCATTTATACATTTTTTTATTGTGGTTTAACTTGTTTGTACATAAATTATTTTTTTTTTTCTTATCTTGCACTTACGCTGTTTGTAGTAACTTTTGTGACCCTTCATCCATGGGATCTCTTTGTAAAAATATTTGACTATATTTATTACGCATTTTAAAATTAAGTTCCAACAATTTTTTAGCACCATCTAAGTCACCATACATGGAGTAGATAAAACGTTTAAGAAAAAATTTATCTAAAAGTAAGAGGTAAAAAAAAAGTAAATTTGATTTGTAGATTTGGTTGATCTTCGTTTACTTCGTTCAATTTAAGATGCTATGATGATAAATTTCAAATAGAAAATTAATTTTAACCCTTTCATGTCACAATTTTAATGGCTGGGAATTTTCAGACCAAACTTCGGTGAAGTATAGATCTATGCCAAAGAAATATTTTTTATAATATTTATAGTTTTGCAACGCCCCTAACGGAGATATTTGGAATTAAAGTTCAAACGATAACCTGTTGCCAGTCCCGAAGGGGTTAAACTTTTTTTGCAAATTTTAATTTTATATTTTTTCCATAACTAAACTCTACATAAAATTTTTTGAGTTTTGGATTTTCATTCATCACATAATTTTTGAGACCAATTTAAACAAAAATTTTATTTTTCCTTAAACTTTGATGTGAGAAAAAATGTTTGGGGACAGTATAAAAAACAGCTCGCAAATGAACACTTGTAAAGCTTTTAAAAATGTAACTTCGTAAACGAATGCTCACACATATTAATTTCAGTTGGTAAAAAATCGTTAGCAAAAATAACAAAAACTATAGGAACTATGACCGAAAATATACAATGTTGCCTATAAGCAACATTTGACATGAAAGGGTTAATAAAAAATATGTTTAGGATCTTAAAGGCCAGTTTTATAGTCAGCATTTGTAGAATAAGCTAGACACATAATCCCATTTAATCTAGATTATAGCCATTATAGCAGTTACAATCTTCATAAATAACAAAATAGACAATATAAACGATCAAGATTATAAAAATATTGATCTGTGAGATTATAAACTTAATGTAAATAACACATTAGAAGGAGATATGAAATCTAGAAGTATTTCTTCTGCTAAATATAAATCGAACAAGATCAGAATAACAAAAAAATATTTACTTTTATACCAGTTTTTATCACGTTTTATCCCATTAACCCCCGGTATGTCACTTCGATTATCTATACACTTTATGCTCTCCACATAAAATATGATCGACCCTTGATTCTTATGTTATGCAGAATCGATGCGGGTCGGGAAAAACAGGAATCAAGTCATCATTATGTAAACGTAGATACTGATTTTTCTCCAAAAATATTTTTGATATTCCTGCGAAGGTTTGGTACTGAAAATTTGCAAAGTCGCAAAATGGGTTTAAAAGTTATAAGTGTTAAAATTAATCTGAAGTTGTGTTAAATCCAAAACGGATTAGCATTGATGGTCCCAATGAACACATAATAACATTATTTTCGCCCCGTGTAAAAACGATTAGATATGGCCAGGTCTCATTCGCAGCAAATTCTTTTATTAAATAGAAACAGCTTTGAAATCAAACTAAGTTTGTTTTCTTTTTAATTTAGATATATTTCTACTTATTTTTAAATTTGAAAATAAAATCTAAAAAGTTGACTTATTAATTTAAATATGACAAAGTTTATTTTAACTAGAATCATATTTGTTTTCATAATATTCATACTTAATTTAAAAATGTTCATAAAAGTGCGACGTTAACCCTCTAATACTTTATTACGACTATTGGCGTTGAAAATCTACTATGGAACAAATATTAAAATTTAAATTTATCGCTTTATTTAGGCGATATAGCACAACAAAGGTTGAAGACGTATCTAGAAACCCAGTAGTCAAATAATTTCGGTTTTTGCTATAAATAACACTATCAGTAAAATAAAATTACGTACCAAAAATTGTTGATCAATTGTTGTTATTTCAGAAGTTATGGCGATTTTCGATTTTTGAAAATTCCGAAATTTGGCGAATTTGCACTAAACATCAATAGATTTTGACTAAATTAGTTCTGAGTATATGCTCTGTGCTTAATTTCAAAGAAATCTGTTGGCTAGTTTTTGAGTTAGAGAGATATTCGTAAGAGTCCTGGAGATATTCGTAAGTATCCAATTAGAGACTCTAAACTAGCTTTGTTATTATCGATAATGTACGCCAGATCGTAAATGTATTTTTGGCGATTTTTCAAATATTTTGTTTCTTTTCTAAAATGTTAATTTTTTCAAATTTACTAAATTTTCACTTCACATGCTTCTCGCTTGAAAACCGTTCCTTATTCAAAAAAGTTTGAGGGCAAAAAAGTAGGTAATTAAGTTTTCTATGGATATAATACAACTTATTTATTAAAATATTGTTATTTAGCCAGAGACTAATTCGCATATACTATAATAGTTTATTTAACTATGTTTTTTTTTTACAATGAATAATTTATTTGTTCTTGTTCGAAGCCTATTATTTCCTTATTATGAAATAACATAATTTTTTCTCTGTGTAATAGCGGAAATTTTCATCTCATTAAATATTTAATTTATTCAGCAAATTTGTATGTACGAGGGCGGAACAATAAGTCCGTGTCTTTTTGAACTTCCTTTGTAGTTATTTCAAAATTAAGAGATTAATCACAACTGGGTCGACAACGACGATGACAACGAGAATTGCTTTTTCATTGCAAAATGTCGCCATGTCGTCCGGCGATTTGTCGTAGTAATAGAATCTATCCTATTTTCATGACGACACACTAACACACACTAAAAATATTTGTCAAATTGTTGCAATATTTTTAACTAATTAAGGGTTGCCATTAGAAGAGAGCTGTATAAATTCGTATAAGAACTGCAAAAATTTTGTACTTTGTTTACAAAATATTTATTTTTTTGACAGAAGAAATATAATTGAAAATAAAAATACATAATTTACCGCAAAAAATCTAAATTAAATACAATAAAATGTAAAACAACAAGAACTAATGCAAAACCAATTGAATTAGTGAAGAATTGTGGCGAAACAAATGCAACCATATTCTTGTTTTGCTTTGCTTTTTTTCTATTCGACAATCGATCCAGTTGTGATTAATCTCTAACATTGCTCGCGTTAACTACCATCTGTTACTACTGTCAAATTCTGAGCAAACTCCGCCATTTACCCCCTGTTTTTATAAAGCGAGCGAAGTAATTCCGCCTGATGAATGTGTGTATTTTGTTATTGTAACAAAAATAAAATACACACAATTCCTCTGGAGAAATAAATCCGTTCGTTTTATAAAACCAGTTTATGTTTGGCAGCTGTTCAAAGCAATATTCTTATGAATTTCTGAAAAAATGGAAAACCCCATCACTCAAACTATGGCCCTGTGATTTCGATTTTAAATGATTAGTTACGCCCAAAATAATATGTCTGCTGGCTGAACAGAAAAATTTCTTACTTTAACCAAATTTATTCCTGTTTTTGGCTTAAAATAAAATTTGTGGATTTTAAAAAAATTTTTGTTAAATTTAACAAATCTAAATTTAAGTAAAAAATTAGTAAAACTACACTTTTATTTGTAATTATACTGAGTTTTAAAATTTTCTAAAAATTTACGATCTCGGAACCCTCCCCGGGCTTAGTTCATATCAGCTAAGGGCATGTAACGACACTCCAAAGGAGCAAACATTTTGTCCGTTTTGCTCTGTCCCGCTTAGTATTCGAGATATGGGCCATTTTAAAACGTGGACAATTTTTATTAAAAATTTCAGGGGGTCAAAGGCCCCACCAAGGTCCATTTTTGGATAGAGATAACCTTTTCACGGTAATATTACACAGTTAGGGGTAGTCGAAAATTTCGTCAATTTTGCTCTATCTCTCTTTGTTTTCGAGATATGGGCCATTTCAAAAAATCGAGGGGACGCCATCTTTAAAACTTCGGATAAGTGGATCCACCTACGGGGTAATAACAGAAACATGAAAATGTAAAATTTTACCAAATAAATTGGGTAAAATTTAACGAATGGTTTCTTAAAAATTAGTTATAAATAATTTTAAAAATTAACACTCAAAATTAGTTAAAGTACTGAGGATTTTTAGGTTTGTGTTAAATGAAGATAACTTAAATCTTTGTTTAAATGAATATTTTAACCCGATTTGAAACCCGGTTGACAGATTTTTTTTTTACTGACGTATTATTTTAATTGCGGGTTTGAAAAAGCTGTCCGCCAGATGGGTGATACGTTGGCTCGCAATTGACCATAGACTCAATCGCATGAAAGCCTCAAAGAAGTGTTTGGCGTTGTTCATCTGCAAACCGGATGAGCGGATTTAGTCTCTGGATTTACGGTTTTAAATCCCAGTAACTATTTTATGACACGACACTTGATATGATGTGACACTTGCTAATTTCAGTATTTATAATACAAAAGAGAAGAGAAATAATGTGTGTGAAGAGTATAAATATATTTAAAAACTAGCAATCTCTCGAATTTAGAGTTGCTAATGCAGTGCCCTTCATATGATTTGCATTGATTGCCCAAAAAACTAGAAACTAGCAAGTGTCAGCGGAAAAGGATTCAGTTACAACGATAAAATCATTAATGAAACAAATGCCTATTTTGAGGACCTTAAGAAATCATAATGTTTGGAAGGGATAAAAACATAGGAAAATCGTTTTGAGCCCTCAAAAATTTATAGGCTGGGATGTTTTTATTTAATTGTCTAAAAATGAAATATTTTAAAATTTTATGACGTCATTGCAATGCCTTTTCTGTTAATTTTTATAAGCCCGTTTAGAAAATCAATTTCAGTTCCCAATCCAATTCTGGCACGGATTTCATAAAGAGCACGTATGTTAATAAATATATATTTTTTTTGTTTTCTAAAACAACTGGGTAGTTATTTAATTTAAGTATAATTTTCTTTTTCTCTTAACACTCTACTCTTTATGTTTATGACATAAATATTAGTACCTATATCTTGTGGTAATTGTGGTTGGGTTTTTAGCCATTTTTCTAATTCTAATATTTGTTCTTCTAAGCCAGGTTTTATAACCATTTTGTAGAATAATTTGTTTAATATATTTTAATTATATATTCAAAATTCACTTTTTCCACTTTAGATTTTATATATTATTGTTGCTACTAACAAACAACCTTAACGTTTTAAGTCGCGATTTTAACTGAAATCGTGATCAGTTTATTTGAGTATAAAAATGTACTTTAACAGTTTATTTCTACTACTGCTTTGGCTTAAACATAATGCTATTTGTCTCTAGGCTTTTGCATTTTAAGTTAATAAAAAGGCAATACACTGAAACTTAACCCTTTTTGATTTTGGAAAATATTGACTAAGTATTAAGAAGTTTAGAATGAAAATTGTAATGGGAATATATTACTATGGCCTTGGCAATGTTACTTTTTTGGTTTATTGAAGGTATTTAATTTTTGTTTGTTTCATTTTTATATTTACATATTTTTATAAACTTAAGTACTTCAATTGCAGCCGAATGTGATATGAATTTTAAATTGAATGTGATATTGAATATAACAATAATAGCTGTATTTTCGTTCATACCTATCAACGTTAAGTATTTATAGAAAATCTACGTTAAACTGATTGGAGTATCAATTTTTTTTAAATAGTGAGTGTTTATGATAGTTCCGGTATAATCGAACGTACGTCAGTAAAACTTTTTAGGTAGTAACGCGAAGAAGTTACGCTAGGTGTGAAAATGTATAAACGTTGAGTTTTCAACGTTGATAATTATCCACGTTGTAAGTTAACGTGCATACGAAAAGTAATATGTTAGTTTTCGTCTAAAAAACGTTTTTATGCACTTTGTGCTTTTTTAATAGTTAACGGATATAGTTAAGTCGAAAATACAGCTAATATTAATTAAAGTCATTAAACTTTGGATTAATGAATAAGTTCATTCAATGGCTTTAAAACAGGTAATATAAAGAAATTTGTCACACACTTGCAGAATTACTTACCTATACCAATGAAAATCAACTGCAATCGCTATTAAAAAGTGTAATTTAATTTAAAATGAAATTAATTAAAACGAATAAATGATACCCTTCCTACAACACCGACAATATGATACCCTACACCAGTCTGGTTGAAAGTCAACTACACTGAAAGAATTATCCTTCATGATATTAATGATATAGTTTCATAGAATTTTTTTGTAGAATTAATTAATAATTTCATTATGTACATATATACTATTTAATTAATATTATGAAATTTTTCATAACTTTTCTTTCATAAAATTTCATAATTTCATTAGAAAAATTCATTGAATTTCATAAATTAGATCTTCATAAATTTAATGAAAATGTTCTTTATATATATGAAATTCTTCAATAGAATTTTTTTTTTGTTTTTTGTTTTTTAATTTTTTATACAATATTGTCATTAAATTAATTTTTAAAAATTTTCATACAATTAGAATTTTATATTAAACATTTAGCTTTCAAATACAATAGTTTTATGTAACCATAAGGCCGAGTTTTAGTGATGTGGGTTGATTTCCATAGTGAGAGAATTATCTTTATAATTTTTTTTTTTTTTAATTAATTTTTATTATTAATTTTGGACTATGAAATTTTTTTATAAATCATATTAATTTTTTCGAAACATTAATAAGGAATTTCATTAATTGAATTAAGCTTATTATAAAATTATATGAAACTTTTTAATTCAATGAATTCTTTCATAAGATATATTTTGTACATCCGTAAAATATGCTACAATTTTATTACGGTTTTTGCATTTGCTAAAACATACTTTTTATTTATCCACTCCAGCTTAGCAACGACAACAACCAACAGGCAAAGATGAAGATGTACAACACACCAAAATATAACTTCGTTTTTACCATTGTAAAACATGGTTACTTTTGGCTACTCGATACTTTTCAATTGAGTACTCGATACCACTCAATACTTTTTTCCTTCATATAAATCCATTTAATTTTTTTTTTTATAAAAAACAGTGTTGCATGCAGGCACCCGAAAACGTTTTATTTTTTTTTTTTTATCAAAAATAAATATCATTGTAATTGCAGTTAAAAAATTATAGACTGCAATTGGATTTATAGACAGTAGTTGCAGTTAAAAATAACTGCAATTTTAGTTAATTGAAATTCAATTGCAGTTTACACTATTTTAACTGCAATCGCAGTTTATTTTGCCGACATAATTCTCTGAGTGTATAATTTTCCCTAAAAAAGTTCTAACAAAGAATGGTATTTAGCTTCACCGAAGTTTAACCAAAAAACTACCGAATGCACCTTTTTAAAAATGCCTAAGGAAAAGGCTTAAAAACTTTTAAATTAAGCCGGTCTGTCAATTAAAACGAGAAATTAAAAACGCTTAAAAATTAATCGAAATTTTTAAATTGTCTTGATCATCATTTATCTCGTTAAAATTAAATATTTTGATTTGTTGTACACATAGAATGGTCTAGAAAGCAGAGCTTTAAAGATTCCTTTTTGGAATGAATTCCCAAAAATTTAATTCAATTCTTTAAATCAAGGAATGAATTCATCAATAAGACATAAGCAGGAATTAATTCTAGTTAATTCAACTTTTGGTCAAGGAATTCATTCAATTCTAGTTAATTCAACTTTTAGTCAAGGAATTCATTCAATTCTAGTTTTCAACTTTTAGTCAAGGAATTAAATTTTTTTTCGTTTAATTTCCTAGGAATTGAAAACTTAATTCAGGGAATTAAACGAAAAAAAATTTAAATCCTAGGGAATTAAACGAAAAAAATTTAATTCCTTAGGGAATTAAACGAAATAAATTTAATTTCTTGACTAAAAGTTGAATTAACTAGAATTGAATGAATTCCTTGACTAAAAGTTGAATTAACTAGAATTGAATGAATTCCTTGACCAAAAGTTGAATTAACTTGAATGAATTCCTTGACCAAAAGTTGAATTAACTAGAATTGAATGAATTCCGTGGACAAAAGTTGAATTAACTGGAATTGAATGAATTCCTTGACCAAAAGTTGAATTAACTCGAATTGAATGAATTCCTTGACCAAAAGTTGAATTAGCTAGAATTGAATGAATTCCTTTACCAAAATTTGAATTAACTAGAATTAAATGAATTCCTTGTTGAATGAATTCATAAAATTTTATGAAGGCATTAGAAAAAAATGAATTAATTCCTTTAATATAAATCGAATGAAAAAAAAAGGAATTCATTCAAATCCTTAAGTTTGGTCAGGGAATTCATTCCCAAAATATAAATTCAGTTCAAAAAAAGGGAATTAGGGAATTAATTCTTCGAAGCTCTGCTAGAAAGTCGATCTGATTACAGTTACTATTACCATTACTTTTTTAAGTCGAACTTAATTTCTAAAATAATTTTCTACTTTTTTCAGTGTATTTTTTAAAATCACAATAAAATTTTTCTTGCCATTATTATCTAATTTGTTTCCAATAATTTACAAACACATGAAAAATCTTAAAGTAATTTTTAATGTTTTTACAAAACAAAAAATTACTGCTTTTTTAACAGACTGTTGCAACAAAAATAACGCATACACTAAAAAAGTTTGTCAGTAGAACCTACTGAAAATTACTGTTTAAACAAAGGTATATGCAGCTAAAAAGGTGACAAAGATAATTTTAAAATAACTAAAAATGAAGTTATTTTTAACCGTTGAAAAGTAACTAACAAAAATAACTGAAAAATTTGTAATACAAAAATTTTAAAACAACTTTAAAACTTTGGTAAAAACTGCCGTTTTAACAGTTAATCTTTCTTTTCAATGTTATAAAAATTAAAAAAACACAATTTTTTTTCTTTCGATTGCAAAAAAATATTAAGAATTACTTCATATCCATTTAAACTTACAGTCAAAATTATAAAGGCTTTTCCATTTTTTTTCATTGAAGATACAACAAAACGTTCAGGTTTTTATTTTCCAACTAGGAACATTTCAATGATAACGCATAAGCAAAATAAGAATTCTCAAAAACTCAACGAAATTTTTTATTTTAAACAACTAACAAAAATAACTGCAATATACTGTTTTGGTAGTTGTTTATTATATTAAAAATAATTGCTTTAACAACAGTTAAGAAATACAGTACATTTCGTCAGTTGCTTTTTTAAACAAATGTGATAATAGTTATTTTGTATCTTTCAATAGAAAAATAACTGTAAGTACAGTTAAAAACAAAGAACTACTGATTATTACACAAACAACTGGCATGTAGTAACTGACAAAATTTTTGGAGTGTACTTTTTGCAACAATATTTTTTTTTTTGTAAATAGTTAAACATCAAAATAATGACCGTCTATTGTAAAAAAAATAACGCCATCATGCAATTTACAATAGATGGGTTGTCTGGTTTGTGGGTACCTACGGTTAGGTACTAGTACAAGTGTGTTAATAGCTCCAATGATGTGTGCAACATGGTGCTGCGCTATGTGCTACATACACAGATATTGGAAAAGGTGAGCAAATATGATTTGAGTAAATGAGTTTGGTGTGGCAAAGCAATAAAAAATGGTAAAAATAAAAGAAAACGGAAAATGTGGCTAAGCATTGGAGGGCTTTTTATTTTGCACAAGTAGTTTTCGGTATGAGAAGAGGTTATTGACTTGTTTGCCTCCACATGCCTGTAGGTATAATATTTTGTAATGCATCAACTATATGAACACATTTGTAGATACTGGTGTATGTTTTTTAATTTATGTTCGAATAGTGGTTATTATTGTGAATATTATTTATAATCGGCAATCACTAACCCGTTACCGATTCAAATCCCTTTTAAAGGACTATCGTTCGTTAACCTTAATATACCCTAACGAAATAGCTTAGAATACCGTTAACATTAAAATATACTAACGAAATAATTCTGAAATACCGTTAACCTTATACTGCATTTAGTTTTTGGCTCTTGCTAGTTTTTATTTTTCAAAACGCACATATAAAATAAGCAAAAACTAGTTTTGTACAAAAACTAGGTAGTTTTTGCTCAGTCTAAATTCAGTATTATACTTTACTAACGAACAAATCTACAAATGGTTGTGGATTTAAAAAGAACACCAAGAAGTTTTTGTTTTTTTCGTTTTATTAACATTAAAAATTATCTTTTAATAAATAAAATTAAGTATAAATATATATGTAAAGAATATTTTTTGTAAGTAAATATATATTCGCGAAGTAATTTAGTCCCTAATTAGAAAAAATCTACGATTATTGCTATCAAGACTTGGATATCTCCGAGCCTGATATGGTGTATTGTTGACTAAGTTTTACACTATGGCGGCTTCCCTGTAGGAAAAACTAGGCGGTATTTGAGGAGTTTTGTAAAGAAATAGTCATAATTTGACAATTTCATTGTAGGAAAAAAGCCTCTAGAATATAAAGAGGATTTCTGTGGGGGGAAGCTCTCAGATTTGGAAAGTTTTGCTATAAAACAAGGTCTAGTAATTTGAGTTTTTTATTATAGAAAAGTGTATCAAAAAATATTATTCTATAGGAAGAAAGTCCTCAGCCTCTGATGAGTTTCCTATATGTGACCTTCTCCGAGAAAAGGGACGTTTTTTGACACACTAGGTCCCTTTTCTCGGAGAAGGTCACATGTAATAAAGTTCTGAGAATCCGAGTATAATAACAAACAAAATTTTAAGAAATTTTGGGGTAAGTTTACCACCTGAAGTAAAGTTGTAACGAATGGTCTGCACATAAATACAGGGAAGGTCTCCTTGCCGGACCGTCAAATCTTAATGAAAATGGATATGTTTTACAGGGAGTAACATTATGGGACACGTTTTTAAGCTACTCAATCTCATATTTTGTGATTAAAAACTGGGGGACAAAAATTAAAAAATTTTGTATTCGCTTTGAAATACGTGAAGACAAATTGTATATTAAATTAAAAAATATTTCGAGGCGCATTTATCAATACAAAAGACATGTCCGGGAATGCGTGAATTTAAGTATTATGTATTCCAAAAAAGCGGAAATATTATGGTACTTCGTGTGGGTAAATGCAGCGGGTAGTGCTTTTTTAAATTTTAATGAGGAGGTATTTGGTCGTTTTTCGATGTTCGCGTGCTTACGGTTATATCCGACTTTTCTCGAAGCGCTTTCTTACATTTATTTCCGTGGGTCCAAAAAATAGGCAATATGTGTATCAGATTATTTTCCTTTTCTCGAGTAGTTTAAAGCTAGTTCAATATGAGAGATCTCTGCAGCACAATGTCCATAGAATCAAATCAAAAAATCCACAGAAGCTAAGATCTCTAAAATGTCTTCTGATAGGTAAAATTCCGCAGAATTTTTGTGTAATTTTCTTCAGAATCCTAGGGTTTTTATGAGCGAAGTCTTCAGAACAGAAGGATTTTTGTGTAGCAGAAAGTTCTTAGATTATATCAGTTTTCTCCCGATAGTTTTTCCATGGCAAAAGGTATTCAAATTATTGGTATTTTTGTAATAATCTTCCAAATATTTTTCATAGGAGTAAACTTTTAATTTAAGTGGTTTTTATAAAAGAACGACGTAAAATCTGGCGGTTATGTAACTGGAAAAACTATTTGGATTCTGTGTAAATGGCAGGTTCCTACGAATTGTTGGTGTTTATTTTCAATCCTGTGATTAATTTTCATCTTTCTAAAGAGAATTCGTGGTGGGTAGACACATATTCGCGCAATATTCATCTTTTGTTTTGAAATGTTCATCGTTTTTGTTCCATCAGTTTTACTAAAAGCATCTGTAGGGAAATATTTTTTATAACATTTTATTGCACTTTTTTCTGGTGAATTAACTTGCACGCAAAAATTAATGTATAGCTTCCAGTACGAACCTTCAAATTTCCGTTTTATTTTCTTTAAAAACGATTGTTTTTTATTTTGAAATTAAAACATTTTCAATTTTTTAATTTATTTTTTGACATTTTTGGTACTACTGCCTAAAGGACGTACTTTTACACATTTTGTGCCTGATATGATAATTTAGGAACAATGTGCGTAATTATAAAGGGATGATGTTTATAAACATGACCAATTCTATTTGTTATGTGTATTATTATTAAAAATAAGCGTAATAAATTTTTTTTAACCATTTTGTGCCTAAATTAAAACATTTTATGTAACTTTATATAAAAATTTACTACCTTTGAAGAAGTAATATTAAATGCATTTTTTAGAGTGTATACCATTATATACCAAAACATTCAATATCAGATAGGACCTCTTCATGATTACTAAGTCAAAACATGGACCGATTCTAACCATTCTCAATAGCGTTAGTAATCGATGCAGTAGAAACTTATGTACCAAATTTCGTCAAATTCTGGCATGTGATGAAAATCGATCGGTTTCAAATCGATCGTTTCTGAAATTTCAATCCTGAATATTTCTTATTATTTTAAATTTAAAAGCGATTAAAAGTCGTAAATTGATATACCTGATAAAAATATTGCGGTTAAAAACAATTTCAACCATCCTTGCCTTTTATATTCACCATTTAATTTTTGATTTTTAATCAAATTGATCGAAATCAAAAACGATCGTTTTCCATCACATGCCAGAATATCTTTTAAAATGCGACCTGTAGTTTGATTATAGGGATCGTTCATTTTGAACGGACAGACGAACCGACATCATAAGCACCAACTCAATACACCCACTATGGAGGTCGATAAAGTACTATTTTTTAAGCAAGTTGGTACTATTTTGAAAATCCCATTTATCATCCCTGATATGGAGTTTTGACAATTAAAAACGCACTGCGGATTCTCTCTAAATTAAAACTTAATTTAATTTCTCTGCGTTTTCCCTCATACTCGCATATTTTTATTGTCACTCTCATATTCCCATATTTTCAAAAATAATCCCGATATTTGATGATGTTCAGAGATGGAAAAGTTGAAACGATTGAGCTTTTATTTTGAAAAATCATTGTTTTTCATGTTTATTACTAGTTTCGAAATCATTTAGCCTATCATTTTAATTTAATGATATTTGCCGAAGTTAAAATGAAAAAAAAAATAATAAATTAAAAATTTTTCTAACTGAAACAAAAATCTCATTTCCCATCATCAAAGGAATTAAATATGCTAAAACCCCAAACGTATTTTACAAATTGTGAAAAATAATCTGTTGGAGGCATGTCCCTATCCGGATATCATTCTTGCCTAAGGAACTCGTCAGGGGACGATGTTTTTAGAACTTCTGGAAATATTTGTTAAGTTAAATTACAAACTCAATGAGAATTTCTTGTTCTCGTCTAGGAGCGTTATTAAACATTCAAAATATCAAAGAAAAAACACCAACAAAGAATTTAGCACAATTTGCTTTGTCATCTTCCAATATACTACTCTGTTGTTTTGACAGATCTAGCAATATAGTGACATCCATTCATGTATAAACGCCAATAGAAAACAAAGTTTTCTAAAGTGTCAGTAACATTCAAATTTGCACAAGCACTTGCATACACTATCGTTGGTGCTCTCCCACATACACTAAATATACACACACATGCATGTAAAGAAAATGTGAATGTATATATAAAAACAACCGTCACCGCAGCCGCAGTCATTTAATTTGTTTTTTCTCTCCGCAGCCGCAATGTTGTATCTCTACTCTTATACAGTTCTACTTAAAAAAGTTTGACAGTTACTACATGACAGTAATCAGTAGTTGTGTAGTAATCAGTAGTTGTTGTTTTTAACAGTAATTACAGTTGTTTTTCTATAGAAAAATGCAAACAACTGTACCGTAATTTCGTAAGTTACTACATGACAGTAAATAGTAGTTGTGTAGTTATCAGTAGTTGTTGTTTTAACAGTAATTACAGTTGTTTTTCTAAATGTAAAACAACTGTTACGACAGTTATTTAAGAAAACAACTAACGAAAAGTACCGTAATTTCGTAACAGTTGTTTAAAACAGTTATTTTTAATATCATAATATACAACTACCAAAACAGTAATTTTACAGTAGAACACAGTTGGTTTTGTGAGTTATTTAAAAAATAAAAACTTTCGTTGAATTGTAAAAATTCTTGTTCAGTTTATATTTCGTTCTTCGGCTTGCCTGCAGATAGTGCTATGTGTTTTTTAATAGGTTTTCAGGAGAGCGAAAAAAACTGATTTCTATTATCATTTTAAGATATTTTATTGATTCACGACCTCATTTACTAAAATCATCATTAAAGCGGGGTTTACATTATCTGATTTTGTATCTGATTTTACGTCTGACAAATCAAACCAAGGTTGGTTACCGAAACGAATAACGGTAAGGGTAACGGTAACTGTATCAGATTTCGTTTGTTTAGGCAACGGTAAAGGTAACGGTATACCGTTATCGAAACAGCAATACCGGTACGTACCGGTATTGAAAATTATCCCAGCAAACAAAGATGATAATTTATGACTCAGAAATGAGCTCCAGAAACATACAACATTTTTCCTATGAAAGTGGTCCGTCCAAAAGAGCCCCCTGTGTACTCAGAAATGACTCAGAAAAAAGAACGTATAAAATCGAAA
The DNA here is from genome assembly GCA_949987735.1 of Leucophora obtusa. Classification (NCBI taxonomy): domain Eukaryota; kingdom Metazoa; phylum Arthropoda; class Insecta; order Diptera; family Anthomyiidae; genus Leucophora; species Leucophora obtusa. The sequence continues at coordinate 4,824,008 of OX465297.1, forward strand.
TTTTCCTCATAAATTTAAATAATTTTGGAATCTTCTTTGAGTCCGAAAAATGAACCCTCATTTTGAGACAGCTTTTTAGATTGTAGAGACAACTTTTTGGATTGTTTTCTGAGGGTTCATATTTTCTACCAAAAAAAGAGTGTTTTCAAGAAAGACAATAATCATTTCTATGAGCTATTATAGAATCTTATTTATGAGCGCTCCGAAATTGTTGGCTGGGATGTTAAAAACATATAAAAACAAGTAAAAACATGGCATATTTTTAATTGTAAGTACTGAAAATACAGATTTTAAGCTATAAATTCAATACTGGTAGTTTTAATAAGTAAAATTATTATCTATAAATTTTTTTGTAAAAAAAAAACACTCAAGATTATAAAATAAAAAATAAAAAATTGTAATTTTTATATAAAATAATAAATACCGGTAAAATACCGGTAACTACCCATAAAAATAACGGTATCGGTAACGATAACGGTATTTAGAAATTTTTTTAGAGGTATCGATAACGGTAACGGTATTCAATTTGAAACGATATTTTAGCGATAACGGTATTATAACGATAACGGTAACCAACCTTGAATCAAACAAAAAATCCTACGAAACGACGCGATTGTCAAAAAAATCTTGTATATTTGTTTACACCATCAAATGCAATCAGATGAAAGCAGCTGTTACCATCGGATTCTCATAATTTTATGAAATATTTCAAAATCAATCTGACTGTCAAAACTTCAATCGGATTTTCTGTAAGTATCAGACAAAATATGTTTACATTATAGGATTTTGGCTATCTGCCTAATTTTTTGACAGATCCTATAACTTATGGTATAATGTAAACCCCGCTTAAGACATATAATATCAATAAAATATCTTAAAAGGGCAATATAAATCAGTTTCTTCGCTCTTCTGAAAACCTGTTAAAACCCCATAGCGCTACACTCAAAAAAAAAGTCAGTAAAGCCAGCAAAAAATGTTGCTGTTTCAGCAAATTTTTAGTCAGGAACGTGCTTGCTAAAAAGTTGCTAATTTTAGCAAATAGTGTACTTTAGTTAATTTATTTGCTGAAAATTTAAATATAGAAATTGTATAAAGTTGTTTTTCTTAATTATCATTTTCGTTGTCTGTACTACATGCAGACAAGCTGTAACATCTATTGTAGGTACATCTTGTCTATCTGGTTGTCGTCCTATCTATAAATGCGGTTATAAGCACAATACAAATATTGTAAATAAATTAGTAAAACATTAGTTCAAAATTAGTTTAGTGCTAAAAAATATAACTGAAAATTTTGCTGAAAACTAGTATACTTGATAAAGCAAAACGTCTTTATATTTTTTTCCACTAACTTAGTTTTTTTTGAGTGTACTTGCAGGCAAACCGATGATTTGTTATTATTGATACATTCCTAATTTGCAAAGAAAAATCTGAAACTTGTATTGTGTCTCCAATGCATAATAAAAGCGTAATAACTGGAGAACAGTTTGGAATTTTTACTTCAAATTTTAAATAAAAAGAAAAAATTGTTTTTTTTTTGTTTTTATTAAAATATACTTTTATAATACCATATAAGAATTAACTGTAACAAAACAGAACTAACTGTACAAGACTATTATTTTTCATGTGAAAAAGTGTCACTTCGTGTTTATTGTGTCACTTCTTGCTAATTGCATTAAAAAAATTTTCATTTTCAGAATTTAAATTATTATTTAAGGCCTCCTAAGTTTGCGTGAAAATTTTCCACGTGAAAAACAACTTACGGTGCTTTAAGCACCATAAGTTGTTTGAGTTTCACGTGAAAAAACTGTTATACTCCATATAAAAAAAAAAATATTTTTCACGACAATGATTTTCACGTGAAAATTGTGTAGACTTTGTTTTCACGCAAATTTAATGTTCAAGACTATTATTGTTCTTGTGAAAAAATGCCATTTTGTATTTATTGTGATTGGGTCTTTCTAATAAAATAAAAAAATTATTAATCTTTCGAATTTAAAGTAACTTTTGAGGCATTTTAAATTTGAGTGAAAATTTTCCACGTGAAAAACAACTTACGGTGCTTTAGAAAAAAAAGTTAATTCCTTCAGGGAATTAAATGTACAAGGGAATGAATTCCTTGACTAAAAATTTAATTAACTCGTGTTGAATGCATTCGTTTTTGAATGAATTCTTTAAGTTTAATGCTTTGGTCAGAGAACTCATTCTCTAAATTTGAATTCTTTGAATTCATTCCAAAAAGGAATTAAGTCTTTAAAGCTCTGTAATTATATAAATTTTGTGTACATAATAAGCTTGTCGTTTACTTACTAGAAGTGAAGCGGCCAATATACGACCAAGCATGATGTACAGCATGCTGGACTAATTTGACGGTTTGTCAAGCATTTTGGACGAAAAACAAAACTTTTTGATTTTTCGGCAAGTTTGTCAAACACGCTTTACCGTATAATGAAAAAAATCATCAAAAATTGGAGAATTTTACATTTTTAACAAGTTATTTTGTGACAAGAAAGGGATAACGCTAATAAATAAACTAAAAAATGCAGAAACATAAATTTAAAAATAAAATTCCAAGAAAAAAATAAAATAATTTTGTCTTTATCATCCGCCGTGTTTATTTTGTGGTTTTGAAGTCAAATTTTACAGCATGCTTGTCTGTGTATTCCAAAAACTATTTTTTGTTTGTCAAACAAGCTGGACAGCATGCTTGCTCGTATATAGGAAGATCAAACATACTGTGCAGCATGATTGACGGCTGTATGAATTTGATCATGTAGTGTCTAATTTGACGGCTTGTCAAACATGTTTGACGAAAAACAAAATTTTTTGATTTTTCGACAGGTTTGACAAACACGCTTTACAGTGTAATGGAAAAATTCATCAAACATTAGGGAATTTTACATTTTTAGTTAGTTTTTTTGTAACAAGAAAAGGGATAACGTTAATAAATTAACTAAAAAATGCAAAAAAACAGAAAAAAATTAAATTCAAAGAAAAAAAAAATAATGAAAATAATTTCATATATTTAGTTAGAATATTCTTCCACTTCAAGTCCAAATTCTAATATGATATTGTTATATTAGATTTTTATTAGTTGTTTCAAAAGTACAAAATTCTCGTCCCGTTGATTTTTTGTTTTATCATTTTCTTATTGCGGACAACTGAAGAGTAGAGTGATGTCTACGAAACAATTGTATTGTCTATCATGAAAATGATCAACCCCTTTTTGAAACAACAAATAAAAATCTAATATGACAATATCATATTAGAATTTGGACTTGAGGTGGAAGAATATTCTAACTAAATATATGAAAATATAGAAAGTCCAAAAAAACAATTTTTGTATTTTTTAATGCAAAAATTAATATAATTGTTGAAAATAATTTCCTCATTATCATCCGCTGTGTAAATTTTGTGTGTTTTGAATGTAAATTTTACAGCATGCTTGACTGTGCATTCCAAAAACATTTTCCCCTAAATTCATAAACGCTTTGTAAAATTATAGGAGGTTTATTAAACAAATTTTGTATGAAAATGACGTTTTGTAAACCTGCTATAACTTTACAAAGCATTTATGGATTGAGGGGTTTATGTTTGTCAAACAAGCTGGACAGCATGCTTGATCGTATAAAGGACGCTTAATTAACTAACTACCTAATTTCGTAAAACACTTGGGTGAAGTGAAGGGAACTTTCAATGAAAATTGTTTTTGTAACAAAAACAATTTCTATAGAAATAACGCAACACTTCACCGAAGTGTTTAAGAAAATTACCCCCTAAGTAAACGAACAAGCATAATGTGAGAGCCAAAATAAATTAAAACCTAATTATTTTATTAAAACTTTTATTATATTAACGCAAATGACAATAAGTAAAATATAATATTGCAAAATTCAGTAGTTAATAAAAGTTCAACAATAAAAACAATGTTTAAAAACGCGTCAAAAAAAGTAAATAGGAAACATTTATTAAGGCACATCTACACGGTATAAAAATCTCGTGGAGTTTGCGCTAAATTTGTGATCTCTAATATTGCTAGCACTAATTTTTATCGTAAAAGTACCAGTTGCCAAGTATTTGTTTTTATTAAAATTGTTGTTTTTCAAAGATTAATTTTTTCTCAAAATACCAAAAGGTGAATTTAATTAACTGATTTTTTCAATAATGTTACAAATCATTTTAAAAGTTGTTACTAATTAAAGAAATTGTGTATGACAGCAAATGTAGATGTGTCTACAAAATTATCTAAAGAATTAAATGTTACCCAAAATTACGTCAAACAAACCCAATGTATTTAGAATCGTACTGTGAACAGATTATTAGCCATTTTGAGCTTTTTTTAATACTTTTTCTACAATTTTGTCGATTTTGAGCTTAATAAATCTGGCAACTGTATCCAGAACTAACTGTCAAGCCGCCATATCTTTATGTGTACCGTTTCTAAAAAAAAAAATAACACGAGTCCAATTAAAATTAATTAAATTGCAAAATAATATAATAGACAAGAAAAAAATCCTTAAATATAAATTGTAATAAAATAGTGACCAGTTTTCCTTTAAATATATATAATATAAACAACGGTAAATTGCACGCGTGCTAAACGTCATTAAAAAACATATGCATGCAGCCGAATAAGCAGCACATAGCGGATTGACAAACAACCAACAACAAAAAGCACGAGGTTTTTCTAACAAAAACATTCGGTAGTGTTTTGATAGTTAATTAAAAGAATAAAGTGAGTTAAGATAATAACTATTAAAAATCGATAACAATGGTACCTATTGGACCAGTACATGGTGGTCATCCTGGGGTACATGCTCCACAAGCTATGCCAACCGCACCCAGTGGTCCTAATACTCTTCAAACATCATCTTCGACCGGAACAACATCCTCATCAAATAAATCGTCTTTATCCGTAAAACCCAATTATACTTTAAAGTTTACTTTGGCTGGTCATACCAAGGCAGTATCAGCTGTTAAATTTTCACCCAATGGGGAATGGTTGGCGAGTTCATGTGAGTACCAGAAGTGGGGAAAGAAATAATTTCGAAATTTTACGAATTGATCTTTTCATTTTAGCGGCTGATAAGTTGATTAAGATCTGGGGAGCCTATGATGGTAAATTTGAGAAAACCATTTCGGGTCATAAATTGGGCATCTCTGACGTAGCCTGGTCTTCCGACTCCCGTTTATTGGTGAGCGGCAGTGATGACAAAACCTTGAAAGTATGGGAGTTAAGCTCTGGGAAATGTTTGAAGACATTAAAAGGCCACAGCAATTATGTATTTTGTTGTAATTTTAATCCACAATCCAATTTAATTGTTTCGGGCAGTTTCGATGAATCTGTCCGCATATGGGATGTACGCACCGGCAAGTGTTTAAAAACTTTGCCAGCACATTCTGATCCTGTCTCTGCCGTTCATTTCAATCGTGATGGATCGTTAATTGTCTCTTCCAGCTATGATGGCTTATGTCGTATTTGGGATACAGCCAGTGGTCAGTGTTTGAAGACTTTAATAGATGATGACAACCCGCCTGTAAGTTTTGTAAAATTCTCCCCCAATGGCAAGTATATATTGGCGGCTACTTTGGATAATACTTTAAAATTATGGGACTATTCAAAAGGAAAATGTTTAAAAACCTACACTGGACATAAAAATGAAAAATATTGTATTTTTGCAAATTTTTCAGTAACTGGAGGAAAGGTTAGTTAAGGGCAAAGATTTTTTGTGTATAAAGTTGTTTTAAATGTTTCTATCTAATATTTTTTAGTGGATTGTTTCCGGCAGTGAAGATAATATGGTTTACATCTGGAATCTACAATCGAAAGAGGTGGT